>CM060604.1:38524890-39019890 GCA_030578255.1 Tiaroga cobitis
ACCTTAAAGATTGTCATTGCCATCTACAGTATGACTTTAATTGAATATATTAGAAAAATGCTCATCATAGAAGACATGTATTCAAGTCACTGTATGTATGAATTGCATTTTGAATGTGTTTTTGAGTAAATTCATAGATTCAGAGCAAAAAATAGAACTCAATGTGCCACCCCCCCGTCCCACCTCGAGTCCACCGTCAGTCCACATGACCAAAAATGTACATCTCATAGTATCCAGTGTCAATCCTGCATCCGCGAGGCATATTGAAGAATTTTGATCCAAGGGATGTATGTTATATTCAATCATATGAACTTGGGTGTTATTGAACGTCACACCTTGTAGCATGCTCTTGAACATATACAAGACTAGCGCTGAATAGCAGATGTTAAGGTGTCTACAAAAGGGAGACACCGTCAAGAGACGTGTTGAATATTGAATGTGTTTCTGGAGGCTGTGTCTTCTAGCAGTAGGGGTCCTTGAAGAAACTTGAAAGAGATTGCATTACATTATCCAAGTGTAGAACTGGTTTTGTCAACACATCTAGAGGCCAGCCCTCGCGGCCTACCCTGAGTGAAGGTGCCTCCTTAACAACTACATTTGGTCTGGTCACACTAAATCATGTATGATAGGACGGGTTGGAGCGAGGGGCGAGAAGCCAGAGAGCGTGAACCTGCTTTTCTTTGTTTCTCTTGCTGTCTGTCTTCTCAGCTCAAAGACTCCATTACACATGACAGATCAAAGACTCTCTGACAGCCTTTCCGGAGACACACATCTCCATTTGCGTGGCAAACAACCCCTCCTCACTATTTTACCCCCTTCAGGTTTTATGTATTTAATTTAAATTTTTTATTTTTTTGCCTGACTCTCCCTTGCAGTCACTTTCTTTTGCTTCTTTCCCCGCCCTGTTTTACACTAAATACTGTTGTATTCACACACAGCTATGCTATCAACAAGAGTGAAATCCAAATTCTCTATTGTCAGTTCAACCCTTAAACGCACACCTCTGGTTTTTATCAAATGGGGACGTCATTTACTACCCTTCTCTTCAAGTTAAACATTAACCTTCTTAGTATTCCTCAATCTATTCACTATGAACAACAATATATCAAGACTTACAGTTTATATATTGACAATATATCAATCAAAATATATTTTATTTTTTTGTAAAAAGTGTATAGGGTCGCTAGCAACCTGAGGTATGTGAGAATATTTTTTCTGCGCAACAATAATTGAATCTCTGATGACTCAATAAGCTTTATTCTTCAAGTTGGCCGCATCTGAAACACAATGATGTTTTATGCTCTTTTTATATTGTGGTAGTTAGTAATATATCCGTATTATGTAATAATAATTGGCGAAACATTCATGCATGGGTAAAATATATAGACCGATGGACGGACATACAGTATGTATGTATGTATGTATGTATGTATGTATGGATGGATGGATGGATGGATGGATGGATGGGTGGGTGGGTGGGTGGGTATGTGGATGGATGGATGGATGGATGGATGGATGGATGGATGGATGGATGGATGGATGGATGGATAGATACTCTATTTTTGGAAGGCATACAACAATGGAGAGGAAAGTCTTGTTAAAAGATTAAATTTATTATAAAATAAAACCGTATTAGTAAGTAGTTCGACAGTCTTTATTATTTAAAAAAAGTATATTTTGGTAAAACTGTCACTGAAAAAATCATTGACTGTCATTTGAAAAAAAAAAAAAAATTAAAAGTAAAAACGAAAAACTTTTAATGCATTGCCTGTTTTCAACATGGCATATTCCGAGGGCTGGTTTTCACACATCTAACCTGTTTTCCACACCTTTTTTTTCCGATTTCAGTGAAGGCGGAGTGGTAAGTCACCATTGATTCAAAGTAAACACACTTCTCACTCAGTTTTTAACTCTAACAGGAAGGATGTCACTCTAATTTCACAAGTTTGTCTTCCGTTAAGCAACTGCCAAGTGTGCGGCAAATCACGTCATAGCACTTCTGCTGAATTTGAGTGACAGAAGGACATTCCCTCAAACATATCACAGTCTCTTATCAGATACAAGAGAAGTCAACTTGATTTCTAGAGTGCTTGCTTGAATTGTATGTATTTGGAGCAAACATGTAGGTAGACGCATGTTCTTCCAATGAGCCTGTGTTAAAAAATATGAGAACCCTTTTCGAAAATTGAATAATTGGATCTTGTGTTATCATTGCACTAAACACAAACTACTAAAATATTATCTGGAAAATATTCAATTGGTTTCAAGTTGACGGTGTATCTTTTTCTAATGACTAAAAAAGTGAATATATATATATATTTATATATTATTATGATTTTTTTTTTTCAAAACTAATTTCATACTGCGAGTATAGAATGATTGTGATAAATCTTAGATCTTAATATTAATCTTGATCTGCAGAAAGCAGAAGGAATATCCTGAATGTTTTAAACATATCTAATAATAATGCAATTGTGTTTTATGTTTGATCAATATTTTAAGTTATAACAAGTTATAACACACTCTTAAAAAAAGGGGGAAAAAAAGGTTTAATGGGGTTCTACATAGAACTATATATAGTGCGGATCTGAGCGTGATTGCGGTGTTCATATATGCCTAAAAGAACCGAACTAAGAGAGAAAACGCACCAGGTTCCAAAACTAACGCTAAAAACGCTCTAATACTCAGGGTTAAAAGCATTAGTACTACACATAACAAAATGCCCAGTAAAAGCGGTCTAATTAAGAAAAAAAAAAAAAACAGCATTCAGATGAAAGCTATTTCTGAGCAAGAAAACCTAAAACATTGACATCAATTTTTTTTTCTTTGCTTTCAGAGCACATCCATAACCTTGGTTGCTCTGGGCTGTTTTGTGGTCTTTGTGTGAATTCACTGTGGCGTTTTGAATGCGTGTATGTGTGTGTGTGTGTGTGTGTGTGTGTGCCTCCGCTGCTCACTTGAGCAGGCCTGACTGGGTCTTGTGCACTGGGAAGTTAGTCAGGATGTTAACGTGTGTTGACAGTTTGGCATCCTCCCACTGAGCGTCGTACGATCCCCTGCCACCAGTGCTTAGTCTGACACTAGCCATGAGGCTAAACATCAGCTCAGAGACCCCGGGAAGGAGTGTGTTCACAGCAGTCGGCCTCGGGGACCCGTGACCCTTGGGACCCGTCAACCATAACGCTGCCATAGGTTAGCAGATTACATACTATCAGAGCATCACGCACACTGAGATCATAACGATAGCATGCAATTTGATGAATCATCTCGTAAGAGCTGCTATCAAGATGAACTTGATGCTGGTAAATCTGACACAATTCAATTACACAAAACAATACTTTGGGGATGATACGATAAAATAACTACGAAAAATAAATGTACCGCTCTGAACCGTGAATCCTGATCATGATAATATATATTTAGAACAATGTATGGTGCCTTAGGGCTTTGCGCTCATATCTCCAGACTAGGGTTGGGGGAAATTCAGAATTTCACAAGAACAGAGTAATGTAATAATCTACAATAGGCACGAATGGATAATTTCTAAGGAGTTCTGTTTATATTTTGTAAACCTGATGGATGTTGTCCAGATTCAAGAGTCTGGTGTGCATTAGAGCATTCTGGGAAATTGGTGGAGAAAAGCCAAATTTTGTCTGAAACAAAATTATCGTTTATATTAATATAGTAGTATGGAGCCCCTAAAGGTAAAACTTTATTTTAAGGTGACAGTTACACGTTACTACATGTAAATTATGCATAATTACAAGTAACGGTAACACTTTACTTGAAGGGGTGTGCATAAGACTGACATGACACCTTCATAATCATGACATGATGACACATGTCATGAATATGAAGGAAGTTTTATGCATGTTTATGACAACTGTCATTAAGTGGCATTCACTCAATAATGACATTTTTAATGCAAATATGGCATTGTTTGAGATGTCTTTGTTATGACATTTTGACATAAACCAATACATCATAACCTGTCAGTGTCTTTGTCATGACAACTTGACATTACTAAGACAACATAAAATGTCATAAATGTGTCATAAACATGACATAGTAGATTAATTATCAAACTTAAGAAACCACTTAGCTTAACGGGTTAAGATTACATTAAACTGTCAGGTGGTTGGTTTTGACATTGGCTGTCATGAGGCCATTATAACATTTTAATGACAAATTCAATTTGTACCACTGTAGTTGAGGTCAAGAAAAATATTCATGACACAGTTATAATGCCCGCATGACAACCAATGTCAAAACCAACCACATGACAGTTTAATGTAATGTTAACCCATAAAGCTAAGTGATAATTAATCTGCTATGTCATGTTTATGACATATTTATGACAATTTATGTTGTCTTGATAATGTCAAGTTGTCATTACCAAGACACGGACAGGTTATGATGTATTGGTTTATGTCAAGTTGTCATAACGAAGACATCTCAAAGAATGTCATATTTGCATTAGAAATTTCACAATTGAGCAAATTACACTTAATGTGTCATGTCGTGATTATGAAGGTGTCATGTCAGTCTGCACACCCCTTCAAGTAAAGTGTTACCCAAGTAACTAACCCTAAACCAAACCCTAACCATAACTCTATAGTAAGTACATGTAGTTAATCAATATTAGTCCTTATTTGAGTAAGTACAATGTAACTACGTCACCTTAAAATAAAGTGTAACCCAAATCGAACTTGTTTATAATACTGTTGCGATATCACACTCACAATTGTGATGTTATACTAAATATCAGGCCGCTATGAAATCATAACCATGCTAATATTGAACACTCTTGCTCATGTGATGTTGCTTAAATATTTAACTAAATATATATAAAATAGATACTCATTACTATGATTATTCATGATTATTGTTATTATCAGTCTAATTATTATTATTTACTTAATAATTATTCTATAAATACTCCATATGTTGAGTGTATTATGCTGAGTGTGTTTATGGGTAATGCATAGTAAAAAAACAAAATATATGATTACAAACTAACTTGCAGTAGTATATGATTTTTATTTAATTCTACATCTTTATATCACGACATTATATCACAAAAAGTAATCTGAAATATAAAAAGAAAGACTGTAAAACTGCAATTGAATTGAGCTCTGGTTGGTGCACAAACTTCTCCATTGGACTGCTAGCCCTGGCACACACACACACACACACACACACACACACACACACACACACACCTTTTCCACTGCCACCACCTCTCAGTGGAACAAAGACGCCTAATTACCATGCAGATCACAACATCCCTCAGATGCTTGCAGAGGCGTGACGGTGCAGGAGAAGAAGGAGTGGATAAAAACCCATCCCTTTAGGACACTCTCCAAATATGACCACCCAGGCATAAAGCAGGCCTGGTCCGGAATGTCACCGGAGAGGGAACCGCGTAATCCCACCAGGACCGAGATTATTAATCTGAGCTCGCAAATGATTCAGCCTGCTACCCACTGTGCCCCACAGCAAGCACTGTCGAGCAGGCAGAACCAAGTCTAGCCAGTCCCCTCCTGTGGAAATTAATAAGCTTGAGGCCTGGCTCTAACAAATGAGGGAGGTAGAGACGGCAGGAGGGAGGGAAGAGAAAAGAAGGGAGGAATTAAAGCACATCATATCCACTAAATCTACCTTTGTTAGCCGACAAAGTGGTTGGAATAAATCACTTCTGGCTTGTACGGCAGTAGAGTAGAGTGATGAAACGCATTGAGAAGTTTCTAACGCTGACAAATGTAATTGAGGGTGGACTATTCTAACAGGTTTGCCTTTAGCAAAGTCAACTTAAAAGGGGACCTATTATAAAAAAATCACTTTTTACATGGTGTCTGAACATAAATGTGTACACAGTACACAACCACTATATAATAGTAAAAATCCACCCACTCCATTTCTTTAATCCCCAGAAATAATAAGCAGTCTCAGCATGAGCCGTTTGCAGCTTCTATGCAATGTGACGTCGCGTATAATTAGGCCCCGCCCACAACTGCTGACAGACTCCGCCCTATTAGCATAGACCCCGCCCTCAGTGAGCTGTACACAGTCCAGTAAGAAGTAAGAAAGTAAGAAATGTGTTCTTATTAAAGCTACTAAAGTTATTCAGTCAAGAGCAGTGAGTGATTATCTGTTTTTCTTTTGTTGTTTGATTCATTTTAACAGCGTACACAGCAGTAGGTACTGTATATTACGCTGCTTTCACTTTAATACACATATCTAATATACACATGTGATTTCTTTACTTGCTGTTTACGTTCACAGACATAACCGACTGTGTTTATGTGAACTTTGTGTGTTCTTGACGTAACCTTGTGTGTATTTGACAGTTTATAAGACGTTGAAGAGAACTACTCACGGGATACGGCGTCTGACAGCCAACTTTCTGTGTGCGTGCTTCGAGTGTGTGTGATCAGAAAACCATGTATCAGAAGTTTAGACTGATGTGGCTATAAAGGGGTCATCGGATGCAAAAGTCACTTTTATATAGTGTTTGCATATAAATGTACACAACCACAATACAATGAAAAAAATCCATTCACTCCTTATTTTTAATCCTCAAAAAGTCTAAACACACTCAATAATCAAGCCGTTTGGATTTTTTTTTTTTTTTGGCAATATGATGTCATATTTCTCATGCTCCGCCCACGACTCCCGTATTAGCATATTTCCGCCCTCAGCCATTTGTATACAGTCTGCCAAGGCAGCACTTTACGTGTCGACACCCCCCACGAAAGAGAGGGGTGGGGTGAGCAGTTGCTCATTATCATTTAAAGAGACATGCACTGAACGGGCCGCTTTTTTTGAGGATGTAAAAAGGGTTTTTACACAACCATTGAGGACTTTTAATCAAAGTATGTTACAAACTTTACACGAAGACCCTAAAGAATCATACAAACTTGTGGAAAATGGGCATCCGATGACCCCTTTAAAACACATGCAGATAATAAACTTTCATGTTGATGAAGAACTACAATGTCACGTGAGCATGGCCGCGATAGAGATGATAATCAAAACAAAACAGATGTTTTGCTAGTTTTTGGCAGAGTAGGCACGAGCTGAAAAGGCACAGCCCTCTTCTGGAAAGCGGGGTGGGGAGCAGCAGCTCATTTGCATTTAAATATACATGCACGAAAACAGCATGTTTTATTATATTACATTAAAAAGGTTCCCATTAACCAAACTAGTCTTTTAGCCAGAGGAGCATGGGTGCAATTCACAGTGATGATGGGCAGGACGTGTCCCTAGCCTATTTTGCTATATGGACAATTTTGTCCCAATCACTTCTATAATCAGAAAGAGCAACTATTTCCTCATTATAAAAGCCAAAACATTACCATTAGACCAACAAGTCATATTTAACATCTAGGGCGTTTTCACACCTTAAAGTCCGCACCAAGGTCCGAACCAAAGTTCATGTTTTGATACATTTTATACATTCGGTAAGGTTTGGTTTGGTTTCACATTGCAATTTTGCGAGCGCACTAAAGCACTTTACATGACATACTTGCGTCCTGTTGTCATCATCTATATGGGCTGCATCTTGACATTAATTGGTTTGTAAACGGACGTGCGTCTGACATCAGCGTGCTGTAGATTCGACGCATATCGACAAGAATGAATGAACAGACGCATATCGTTGCCGCTATACTGTTATTATTACGGCATTACTACCTGCAGCACCAACTATACTCGAGGCTAGTTCAAATTCGCCAAACGGACGTCCTCGTTGTGCGAACATTTTATCATCGCCATCAAGAAAGGAGAAGACTGCAAGCAATCCTGCGAGAACCACCGGAACTTCCTGTAAATGGTCTGAAAGTCCGAACCATAGAGAAAATGCTTTCGAAATGAACCAAACCTTTGTTCAGTTTGATCCAGACCTTTTTTCGTCTGACCAAATTTCGTCTGTTTGGACCAAACAAGGTAGGTGTGAAAGGCCCCTTAGTTGCTTATTCATGCATTTACACAGTGACCTACAAAACCCCAGGCATGACAGCAGCAGATGAATGAAGAAATTAATTTTTAAAATTAAATATCTTACAAGTCCATCTGAACACTTGAATTAGTCAGCAAAAATGATTGCTCCCTCAAATCACTGTATAATGAGAATTTGGGTTTTTGTCAAATATTTGTGTAATTACATTTGATTTTATCACAGTGTTCTCCCTTTTAAAGAATGTGATAGTTTCTAAAAAAAAAAAAAAAAGCTGTAATCTAAAAATGTATTTTCCATTTTTTATCGAATTATGGTAAGGTGAGGTGTTTCATAATGACTGGACAATACCAAGAATGAGACATTTACCAATATCTAACATACAATTGCATCTAAGATCGGTATTAAAGGTGAACTAAGTAACTTTTTTACCTTAACCGAACAGCTTTGGAGTCACTGTAATGTTTATATTACTGATTTCGTGTTGAATGGTGGTCGTCTCGCACCCCCCTGGTGCCGGTGAGCCGCAAAACCACCCTTGCAACTTTTGGCCGGTGGGCCGCCGGCCTCAGTGTTAGGAAGTATCGTGTGATATCAGGTCTCGCGAGGTAACGAATTGCTTTACGGCAAAAAAACAGATCTGATAAAATTCTGATAAAATGAGCATCAAACAGAAATAACCCGGCGCCGTATACATGTGGTGTTGAGCGCGCGCAGCTCTTAAAAGGGCCATACCGTTTTTCCACTCGTTACAGCGTCCATCCTACTGAACAGGTACCGGTGTACAGGGGGAGGGGATCCGGCCGTGAGTGCGAGCCATCTCTGCGTGAGTGCTATTCACGACAGTACAAGTACTCCACAGCGACTCTAGGGGTCGCTTTGACAAAAACTGAATTTCTACTTAGTGCTGCTTTAAACAAACGAAGTAAAAGAAAAAAAAATAAGCCCATTAATATTGAGTTATGGGTTATGCTACTCTCATATTTCATATAATATATTGAACAGTTTCCCCCAGGTGCTAAAACTAAAGACACTGTGTGAAAGTGACTGTTCAGTACAAAGCATATGCAAATTTAATGAGGCTAGCATTGTTTAGGTTATGATCGGTTGCTTGTTGCTAAACAACTCAGCATAAAATTGAAATAGTTGGTGTATGAAATAGTGGCAACGTTCTTTTACTGTTCATTGTTCTAACAGTCAAAACATCCATTGACATTTTTTCTTGCGCTACCATTAATGTAGAGTAATCAACCATGATGGTAAAGAAATAATAGCTGAAGACATTGTGATCAAGTAACTCAGAATCATCTGAGCTCCAGTTCAGTGTTTCAGAAACACTCTTGTGTGCCAAAGGCCTTTGTTTGGATCAGTCCCATCGGCATTATCTTTGTATCCAGTAAGTTCTTGGAAGGCGTCCAGTGTTGTAAAGATGCCCTCACTGACAGACTGTTGAGGAAGGTTAATGAACTTTTCACAATTAAATTACAAAATCCAATTGTGCTATAATGACTCATTTTCAAAGAGTGATGAGTAAAATGTGTTTTTTTTTTTTTTTTTTTTTACATGTAGACGCGTATCAGTGTGATGATGTTCTTTTTTTGTTCACTTTGCAATGATTTAATGATGTTCAGGCATGTTTGCTCTTGTAGCATTGGCAGTGTTGGCACATTTAACCTTGTTTTCCAGGAAATCCTGGCCTTGAAAGCACCTGGTCAGTTCTGCTCCCACCAGACTGAATCAAGGTCTACACATGACAGATGTGAAAGTGGCAGAGTCATGCAGTCTCACCATATGGTGTCTAGATAACCCCTTGTGCAAACGTTGCATGGCTACCTCAACTTCACACACGTCACATCTCTCCGGTCCCTGGTGGCTATTTCCCACAACTCTCGAAATAAACAAACACAGTTACAGCTCGCTTTACTATAGCAGCTTAAATTAATCATATAGTGCCTTTGAGAAACGACACATAAAAAACACACATTTCGGTAATAACACCATTACATATGTATACTGTGGTGGTATCATAACACAGAGATGGCTAAACTTAGGAATTAATATGAACCAGTTCAGTTTTCAAAAAAAGTAAAGGAGCCAAATGATTGGTGATGAGAGAGAACTATTAATAATAGCATTTGGTATTTCTCAAATCTGAAACATTCCAATGACTCTTACTCACTGAATCATTCTGAGTATCTTACTGACTCAAAACTTTTGGATGGAATAAATAAAAACATATTTGCTATAGTACTGGAACCACATGATTTTCATAACATGCAGTTCGGTTAATGGTTGTGAATGTGATGAAAAATATAATAAAAATAAATAATACAAAATAATAATATTGGTATTTCAAATAATCTAATGACTTTTACTCACTGAATCAGTCTTGAGTATATTTGTTTAGAACAAACATCCAAAGCGGCAGTGCAATGTGATTCACAAACAAATGACTCCATGAGCCAGTTGTTTTAACTGTGAATCATTCACAAATCAGTCTCAAACATTCTAATGACTCTTACTCACTGAATCAGTCTTGAGTATATTTGTTTAGAACAAACATCCAACACAGTGTAATGTGATTCACAAACAAATGACTCTAATGAGCCAGTTGTGAATGATTCCCGATTCAGTCTCAAACTTTCTAATGACTATTACTAATTGAATCAGTCGGAGTATATTTATTGAGTATTTTTGTTCAGTATACAGTTTTATGCCAACACTAAAGGACAAACTAAGGGTGGAGAGTAGCTTCACTAAAAGTAATAAAAGAATGGTTAAGCTGAATCATAAAAGGGGAAGTGTTCAATTCTTGTGCCACTACACTCAGACAAACAAAACTGCAAAAGTGATTCAATAAACCAACATCTGTCTCACAGGATTTACCAAATGTGCACTTCCCTCACAAATACAGCAATTTAGAGTTGAGCGCATTCTGACGCGTCCTGCCATTCTGCACCTCGCACCCGTGAGTTGTTTTCCAGCACAAACAGAATCCCTTAATTCCTCTGGAAGGTGGTGATTCAGACAGTGACACTCTGGGCTTTGCTCTCTGACAACCTCTTTCTATCCCAACCTCACAATAGCTTTTCTGCAGCCTTCCGCTTTTATTTGAAGGGTCTCTCTCTACCTTGACCTCTGAGCGCTTCCTCCTGCTACCGCTAATTAGCTAAAGCAGTGTGTTTCGCTTGCATTCCAATTACGCACTGGAACGTCAACCTAAGTTCCCGCTCTTATCCTAATTATCTGTTACTAATTTAAATTTTGGCTGCGGCTCTGCTCGGGAACGATGTTAATGTAAGTGTTCCTGTCAGTCGGAGAGTAATTTGATTTAGAGCGTGTCTATGGTCTAATTAAATATGCTGTTTATGCGCAGTATGCAACTTTCGGCCGAAGCCCCATCTGCGTTTCATCACTTTGAGAGCTCAAGGGAGTGAGGGAGAGAGAAAGAGAGCGAGAAATTAAATGATTTTAAGGACTTTAAGAGGAGAAGAGCTGTGTAACCTTTAAATGAGGTGTTAATAGTCGGCACATGCTCTTCGTAAGTCAAGAATTATAATATTTCTCGAAGAAAACCGAAAATCAAAGACGGAAAAGAGTGAGGAGCAATTACAAAGAACTGTCTATCTGAATGTGTCTGTATAAATATAGCTCAACAAATGTCAGTGCAGTCTATGCACAGGCATGCGAAATGCTAAATACGTAAAAAAAAATGCGAAATGCTAAATACGTAAAAAAAACTAGACATGTTAAATATTTTTTGTTATTAGTAAAATCTAATTATATATATATATACTGTATATATACTGTATATATATATATAATATTATATTTTATTATAATAAAATATAACATTTTAGTCAATATAATTAAAAGAGTAACACAGTAAAATCATCATTCGTTTTATTTTAACTTTTACTATTTTAAAAGGTCTTTAAAATGTAATTTATTCCTGTGACGGCAAAGCGATACATTGTGATACATTACAAAACTGTGATCATTTTTTGTCAGGATTCTTTATTGAATACAATGTTCACGAGAACAGCACTGATTTAAAAAAAAAAAAAAATAATTGCAACAATGTACAAGTATTTACTATATATTATTCTATTTTAAACTCTAGTGACATGACTGCGATGAAATTTTGGTTGTAAAATCCAAAATGCAATATATATATATATATATATATATATATATATATATATATATATATATATATATATATATATATATATATATATATATATATATAAAGACTCTTTTAGTGATATGTATATACATATCACTAAAATAGTCTTTCTGTACCCTTCCTGCTCAATAAATGGAATCAACACACACACACACACACACACACACACACACACACACACACACAAACAAAATTAATTGTATGCTCACCCAAAACAAAATTTACCCACCTAAACAACATGAGGTTACTGTAGGTCTGCACAGTACTGGATGAGGCATACAGGCTTTCAGCTTTATCACTCCAGACAAATACGCATTCCATCATGAACACACCCTTGTGTAAGACCTCCTAAGCGCACACACACACGCCCACACACACACGCACACATACATCCACAGAGAAAAACACACGCGCAGAGCGCTCATTTGCACCCAATCTCTTTCCAGTGTGGCAGGCGGCATGTGTGTGTGTCTCTCTCTCTGTGTGTGTGTGTGTGCGTAAAGGCTGCTCCTGTCTCTTGGGGCATTTCCTTGAGATGATTTGTCGGTTGCCTTGTCTCTCCTTACTGATGGCTCCTCAGGCTCATTAATATTCATCTGAGCGCGAGTGGGGTACGAGACACACACACATCGTGCTCCACATCACCGAGTCCTCATTTATTCATATTGTGGACTACAGTCTGATATCTAAGCCTTCTAAACCCACGATACTCACATCTACAGGAACCACAGGTATGGGTCTGAGACAAAAAGGTTTACAATACCTGGAGAAAAGTAGCCGCTAGCATTTCCATTCATCTCATTGGCAGTCGCTCAGCTGGCACAGGAACCACCCAGAAGTTCATGAAATTCAAATCTGCCATATTTTCTCATGGGTGCTCAGTATTGCAGTAGAAAATGGAACTAGCAAAAGCAACATCACGGGTTAGATTCCAAGGGAATGCATGGCATTATAACATTTAGACTTTTTTTTAAATTTAGAATTTAGTCCATCTAGAACAGATCTTGGATGGATGTAATATATTGTCGCTGTCGGGTTTCAGCTTGTATCTCCATATATATATATATATATATATAGAATTTTTTTTCATAATGCATTACTATTGGTCACCCTTTATGTCTGTCTGTTGGATTTGCAAATATTTAACCAATAAAAAGCATTAAAAATAGCTTGTTACTAAACCTCGTAACTCCATTGGATTCTCAAACTGTCAGTCAAAGCTCATAACTCCACCCGCCTCTATCTTGAATGAAGTGGCGCACTCAGTTTGGACCGTTTCTGCTTGTTTGGAATGCAATGGTAAATAAAAAACTAGTTATTTGAATTATACAGCGTTTCCTTACTCAAGAAACACTATTATTAAAAGGTTCTATGTCTTTGAGGAACGGAGAAGAGTCTCTAAGTCTAACATTTGCTGTTGAGACATAGCCAATAGGCTACTGTCTTAAATAGTCTGTGCAAAGCATGAGTCTTAATAACATGAGATTTATGCCAAAAGAAACTGAGCGCACAGTGAACTTTCTAACCTGTACATTGATGAAAACGTGATGCGATGCACTTACTGCCTCAGATGCGGCCGTTCAAATGATGAACAAAACATGTATGTGTTAAATTCTACAAAAAACCTCATAGAGCTACAATTTGAGCTCGATTTTGGTAAAATGTTAATATAATAATGACACATGCAAAGTGTACATGCAAATATAAAGCCACGATATCAACTTTGACAATAGTGTTTAATTATTTATAAAAATAGTTTTTTCCATTCCCTGAAAAGTATCGTTTTTGGAGACACTGTACAAGGTCCCCACCCCCCCCGGGCGACAATATAGTATTTTACTACAACTATACACACATGGTCATAAAAACATTGACCGGTGAATCAACTCTCATTCAAGCCCCCGGTCCTCATTTCTGGCCTGAACACTCATATTGAAAAAGCCATAATATGCAGGATTAGAGATTGAATTTTTTTCTTTGAGAAACTCAACAACAGCGTGGCAGGCAGCCATATGGAGGCAGGGCAGAGATAAGCCTCCACGGAGAGGAGAATTGTGCAGCTTGTGCCGCTGGAACAAGCACGACCGCCTCCAAATTCACAAAACAATGTCAGCTCGTCGGAAATCAATGCTCAGATGCACTGCCTTACTGAATCAACTGCTCAGCCCTTGACCTTTGACTGGCCCAGTCCTCACACACCTCCACTCTGACTTTCTGTTTACAAAACACAGAAAGGGCACTTTCTGGTGTCAATAGATGAGAAACATTTAGCCTATTATATGAAATGTCACTGGATTGGCAAATTCAACTGGAAAAAAAAGAAAAAAAAAGCTTGGTCAGTTTAAACATTTCAGATGTGCTTGTCTTTCCTCAAGTTTATTTTGAAAAGGCCAAGGTAAGCTAATGCTAACCGCTAGTTGAACTTTTTCTTATCGCTCATATTGTTATGCTGTTACAGAGAATGAGACAAACAGCTTTTAAATGCAAAGTAAGCACGAAAAGAAAAGACATCTGAGCTAACTTAAGAAATATACAATAGAATATAAATGATCCTAAATGCAGCATGACTTATCTGACATTTCAAGAGCGGATACGCAGCATACGCTAATGACAATCCTTGAGATGCCGCTTCAGAAATGATATTCAAACACGAGGGCCACACATTTACAGCACCAACATGAACATCAATGACTTGAAGAACACTGAGAAACAACACAGACCTGCTGAAATGCTTGTCGCGATGCTCTTGTTAGAAATGTCAATGATTAAAATCCAGATATTTTCAGTATCCCAGTATTGTATGCGTTTTAACGATTAATAAATGTGCATTTTTTTTTGCATTTGCACTTGTTTTGAAACATTTTACGTACTGTTCAAAAGTCTCTTGAAGTCTCTTCTGCCCAGCGAGGCTGCATTCATTTGTTAAAAAAACACAGTAAAAACTGTAATAAGAATAGTATAGTAATATAATAATAGTTATCGCCACATTTTATTTGCTGATTTTAGTGAAAATGTTGTGCATGATTAAAAATAGTAAATATATAAAAGCTTAAAAAGTGCTACACTCTTACTGGTAGCTAAATCCTTTATTAAAATAGCCAAAACACTTTATAAAATAGCATGCAAGGGATGGGAGATGAGTAAATACTGGTGAATCACGGCTGTGGACATTTTGTGGAACTTTCTGAAGAATTCTGTGGGTGTAGATTCCATGCAGGCCCAGTCATGGCTCTTACCGTTGGTTCATAAGGCGTTCTGTGCATGGCAGCCTGCAATATGAATGATATATGAGGTATTGACAGGTTTATCTGATAGACTAAATGAGGGTTCGATGTATGTACACACAGTCGTATCTACACACAATGTATACATTGTCACCAACAATATTCAAAGGCCGCATGAGTTTTCCAGTTGTTCATGTTTAACTGGATAGGGTTAAAGGTATTTTTTTACTCACAATTCATTGGAAAAGGGTTTGGTATTTGCTAAGTATTTACACACACACACAAAATCACGAACATGATTCAAAACAGTTCAATGGTCCTTTTAAAAAGAGTCACATTTGCACTGTTGGCAGTCAAAAAACGACCGCATTGGAAACGAATGGGAAGGGAATTTTCAAACAAAAATTTTACTAAAAGCTCATCAACCTCAAATTTGGAACACAACTTGTTTAGATTTATGCCTTTGATTTTCTCCTAGTTTTAGAGTAAAAGTTCTCCAGTATATCTTGTATTAAAACATATTTGTATTTATATATGTCATATAAAGCTTAAATATAGCATTATAATGCATTCTTCACCAAAAAAAACTTAAACTTCTTTAACTTTTTTTTTTTTTTTTACTTTCAATTGAACTTTTTTTAAACTCACTTCAGCAATAATCTGTCAAATGTCTTCTTTAAAAAACAGACCAAACTTAAAGGAATAGTTCACTTAAAAATTAAAATTTAATGTCATCATTTACTCACCCTCAAGTTGTTCCACACCTGTATGAGTTTCTTTCTTCTGCTGAACACAAAGGAATATATTTTGAAGAATGTCGGTAACCAAACAGTTGATGGACCCCATTGACTCCCATAGTATTTATTTTCCTACTATGGAAGTCAATGGGGTCCATCAACTGTCCGGTTACCGAAATTCTTTCAAATATCTTCCTTTGTGTTCAGCAGAAGAAACTCATACAGGTTTGAAACAACTTGAGTAAATGATGACAGAATTTTCATTTCTATGTGAACTATTAAATAGAAATCATTATCAAACTAAAATATAGTACATTCATTTCACTGAAGAAAAAAAACTCGCCACGTGAGTAGCACCAGAGAGTTTAAAATCTAAAGAACCTTTTCCACTGTGAAGAACATTTAGCGCAATGAAAAGGTTCCATGGATGTTAAGGTTTGTCATGGAACCGTAGATGCCAATACAGACCCTTTATTTCTAAGATGCATGCAACTCATCTCCTGCTCCTCATTTGCCTTATTGCTTGCAAAATATAATGTAGAGCAGAATCAACAGGGCTTATTGCAGATAGAGAGAAAAAATATGAACATACACCAAACAAAATTACCCTTATAAGAAACGAAGAGGGCAGGCAAGTTGTTTCATAAAAGTAATCCACAGTGTGAAGGCCGAATCCCAGTGTAACGCCTGTGGCAGCTAACGGGGGGCGACTCTCCTCCTTTTATGAGGCCATCACTATAAAATATCTGACATGGTACAATACAGAGTATTGAGTACTGAGATGCCTCACCACTACACTTCCATAAAGCAGCAGAGAGAGAGAGTATCTCCAAACAAGAGAGCCGCCGTCCTCAGCGGAATCATAATTTAGTGGTTACTAAGCCACTGGTCTGAGAGCTGTGCTTAAATATTATTACTGCAGCAAATCTAGTTTGGCTCAGCGCTGATACCGTGGCTTTAATGCCCTACATGAGACCCCTGGTGTACTTGATGCTGGCGAGGGAGCCCTTTCCTGCCCTTGTGAGGGCCGCTGTTTATTATATCAGCTGTAATTGCCTCTCACACAGCTCCGATACAGCCAGCGCAGTATGTTAGGAAGGCCTGAAGTTGACTAAAAAGACTACCGGAGACAGATTTAGAGGTGAATGTGGGGTGTGTCTTTATTTTTATATTAAGATATTCATATTTTTTATTCTGCAAGCACGCATTGATCAAAAGTGACAGTTCATGAAGCTACAGCAGTCAACATTTGAAGTGGATAAAAAAAGTGAATCAAAGTTGTCTTAAGACGAGTACGGGTATTGTTGAAAATACATGTATAACTTTGATGAAAGTTTTGATCCACTTCAAATGTTGACTGTATTTAAAATCCATTAAAAAATCGGTAACACTTTACAATAAGGTTCATTACTTAACTATCTTAGTTAACATGAACTAAGAATGAGCAAGACTTCTACAGCATTTATTCATATTAGTTAATATTAATTTGGTAACATTTTACTTGAAGGGGTGTGCATAAGACTGACATGACACCTTCATAATCATGACATGACACATGTCATGAATATGAAGGAGGTTTCATGCATGTTTATGACAACTGTCATTAAGTGTCATTCGCTCAATTATGACATTTTTAATGCAAACATGGCATTGTTTGAGATGCTTTGTCATGACAACTTGACATTACTAAGACAACACAACCTGTCATAAATGTGTCATAAACATGACATAGTAGATTAATTATCAAACTTAAGAAACCACTTAGCTTAACGGGTTAAGATTACATTAAACTGTCAGGAGGTTGGTTTTGACATTGGCTGTCATGAGGCCATTATAACATTTTAATGACAAATTCAATTTGTACCACTGTAGTTGAGGTCAAGAAAAATATTCATGACAGTTATAATGCCCTCATGACACCACATGGGGCCGTTCACACAAAATGTTTTTTTTACATTCCCCAGCGCTAATTTTACAACTGTTTTTCAATGTAAACGTTCCAGACGGACGTCTTTAACCTTTGAGCTCACATCTTTTGTAACGTCTGATGCATGACGTGGCATTGTAAAAATGTGGCACTCAAGTTAAAATAAGGTAAGATCTCTAGAATCTAGACCTTTCCATTCCACTGAGCCGTGTTAGTGTGAACCGGCCCTATGGCTGCAAATAGCATCAATTCTGTATATTGACGGCAACTGAAAAGTAACATTTTTTGGCGCTTTTTTTAAGAAACAAATTACAAATATTTTATTATGTTATAACAGCTATTTTGTCTGATTTTTTTAAGGGCTCGAAGGGTGAAATAGAAAATTGTCCCAGTCCCTTTGAAAGAACAGTTCAGGATAGTCGCAATCAGAATAATTATTAACTAGTCACATGGCATTTACAGCTCAGATGACTGGCTCAAATCTAATGAGAATGCTAAGAGAGAGCAGTGCTATGCTAATGTGTCGCAACACAAACACTCCCCTGAAATCACTAGTATTGAGCAGTACTCACTAGATTTACTAAGATTTGCTTGTGAACACCAGCCTAAACCTAGCCTGGTAATACCAGACTCTGCTACTTCACTTTGCTTCGTACACAGAGTCTGGGATAGCATAATAGAGAAGTGTTTTCTCTCTCGCTAGGGGGCGCGTACTGAAGTTTAAAATCATTGGTTACCCGTAAGCCAATAAGATAAGTTTGTTTATGACGTATGTTATGCGCCGACACAGCCGCATCGAACCACAGACATCATGCATCGAACTCAAATCTATGATCGAACTTCCACTGTAAACACTTGATGATGCGAGCGAAATACCCGAGTGAACATGGCTGTAAACGACTTTTTTGATCTGTGAGTGATGTATAGAATGACTGCTGAGAGAGAGAGAGAGAGAGAGAGAGAGAGAGAGAGAGAGAGAGAGAGAGAGAGAGCGCCCCGGCCGCGCGCGCGCACTCCCACGTCTACAAACAACACGAGCGCTGTCTTGCTCTCTCTCCCTCGCGCATATTCATAAAAATCAATCGACAAGATAGTAAGAGGTCGGAAGACCGCGGTTTCACGTGGAGCATTTGGAGATTTTTAGAGATTATAGACTCTAGGAACAACATCTCAATGAACAACATCTCAACTATAAAGGCCTGTCTCATATAAGTTAGACGCCTATCTCAAGTACAAGCCGGTGCAGTTCGACGATTTGGGCAAATAAAAGCCCGGGCTATTATTTGAAGTTTTACGGTATTTAAGACCTGGAAAAGAAAAGAGACACTGACCTGTCAAAAGGCTCCCCAGTTTCTCGCTGACGATCGGTAATAGTTGATTAATTAAACTTTTCCCAAAGGGAGTAGGGCCACAACATCACCTCCATTCAAAATGTTTAATACACACTCTTCGTGTTCGGGCTTCAGTTTGCTAATGCCGGGAATATTCTCCACAACAGAGCGAATTGCATCCGCGTCTCCATATCAGCGGTCGTTTTCGATTTCCCTGACCTAATCTTAAACACGGCGCTTACCGACTACGTCACGGCTTTCAGCCCGCCCTCTGTTCGTTGATTGGCCGGCTGTTTTCAGGCCGGTGGAAAACAGAAAGATAGGCTGCTATCTCAGACTGACTATAGGAGCGAAATGAAATTAGCGGAAGTAGGAAGTCTGACGTAGTCAGGCTAGCCTAAACCCTCCCAGAAGCATCTTTTCTTCCTATGGTACAACACGGCTTACCTTTACAAAACACCTCATGTCTCATTCAGTCTGATTACAAGGGTCCCTAAATCCAAGATGCCGAGTTTTTACCGTCTCTAAGTGAAGCGTTGCTTGTGGTGCAGAATGTGTGAATGTAAAATGTGTGATGCTGTCAACCTCTCCGCCATAGTATCTTTTACAGTAGAAGTGACACTAGCACTTCACCATATAGCTCACTATCTGCTGCATGGCAGATAAGCATTTGATTTAACATCCAATTAAAAGGCGTCATTGAAAAATTACTTCAAATAAGCCTTTTTATTTTCTTTAATCAGTCTTCGATTCAAGTCTTCCCCGGGTCTGCTCAACCACGAATCCAGGACTCATGAATTTTGATTAAAAAAATCTAAGCCCGCTCTTAGCCGCCGCCAATTTTTTCCCCTCTTTTTTTGTTACAGGGTTTGATAGAAATTTAATAAATCTATGAGCTACTGCCAGCTCAATTTATCATCCCTTTTCCACAAGACTGGCCCATAATGCCCACACGGCAAATTACGAGGGAGCCAGCTAACCAAAACTTCACAGAGTGAGATTGAAGAACTATAATCACTGCCACTGAACCATATAATTGCAATAGAATACAGCTAGCTGAAACATTAGCCTTCTCTGTAATGTGTGACATCCGTGTGTTTGGGTAAAGCAAAGGGTAACTATCTCATTCAGATGCAGGATAGGTGGAACGCTCTTGGTTTTAGGTAAATCCATTTTTTTTAAGTTTATATTGACAGCAGAACTAAACAGAATTGTTTAGGGTTCAGGTAAATGAGTAATGGGTCCAACATACGTGACATTGAGAATGTAGACAAAGTAACAATGTTGAATATCAATTATATTCAACAATATTATTGCTCTGCCTGCATTGACACCATTATATGAGAACCGAACTGAGCTGGACGATGACATCACAGTTTTCTCCAGAGCGGCTATATAGATAAATGAATTAAATGAATACGTTTTTTACATCATTAATGAACCATCACTGAACTTAAGCTGGACTATGACACTATTTTCTTCTAGATCTGCTGTAAAAACTTTGTATGCTATTACTGTAAAGCTGCTTTGAAACAATCGGTATTGTAAAAAGCGCTATAAAATCTATATAATATTATAATTATATACAATTGTTTCATTATAAAGCATATTATTAAAAATGAAGAAAAAACAATACAAACCTTAAATAACTTTATTTTTATACCAGATTTACAAATGAGGACGTCCCTAAAGGGAGGTTTTTGGAGATTTTGTCAGTTTTTGGTCACTTCTGTGTACAAGTGTTTCCCCCAAAATATAGTTAAGTAAGTACACACACACACAGCCACACACAAGTTTATATATTTGTGCCATCGATAAAAATTTTCAGCAAATACTGTGAAAAATTCAGTAGATAAATTGTCATGTTACAATTCTGAATCGATTAAAAAACTCCAAATAAAAAGTATAGTCGAATCCAATTTTTTATCTTTGTTCTCACGCTCTGACTGCAGAGCAAGCATCAAACATAGTTCAGGGAGAGGAGTGTGTAAATGCTGGAGATGGCAGGAGCCATTTTTCAAAGGGACACCTCGGAGCCCTCCCCCTCATTGCCGTAGGTGACAGCGCTGTGATTGGGCCCACAAACTGTCCAACAGCATATGCCTGTCATGACATTTCCACAGCGACCCGGGCTCCACTGATGGGCAAAGGCTGGTGGGAAAAAAGACAGCTCTGCGCATACTGTGACACAACCCCCTCCCGACTCTCCTCTCTCCGTCCTGAATCCATTAGGAACCCCTTTCCCACATCTCTTTTCTGCTCTTCTTTGTCTACTCAGCCACATAAAATGGCCACCAACATTACAGCCAGGCCAATAACACGCTTTTGATGAATTCAGTGCTATTCGCTGGGGACATATTTGGCATGCTGGCAAGATTATCTCTTTTGTTTGTCTTCTTTATTTATTTTGTTGGTACAACATAACATTGCCCTCTTATGAGAATTTATGCAAATGCGGTGAGCCGGCTACGACCGTAATTATGCTCTGATTTATACAGCAGTCGCTGACCATTTTACCATTAGAGGTTGCGGCTGCATTTATTTTGCATTTGTCACATGCAACTTTTTTTTCATTCTTTTTAATGATATGATTGACTAAACGAGATAATGAGGTCGATGCATTGTGTAGCAGCGCTCCTGATTGCACTAAGGCAAAAAAAACCTGCCACATCTAAAAAGCAACACACACTCACAAAGGGACATTAAGCGTGTGACTGACTACACTGAGCCAATAAAAGATCATGTCCATAAGCAGATTCCAATTATTCAATTAGTTACACTGCAGACAAGACAAGATAAATAGATTAAAGCCAAATATTATAATGCAAAAAAAGCATTATTTTCTTATTTTCATTGCAAGTGCCCCTGTAATGAATGTTACCTTTCATGTAATGTTCAATTAGCTGTTTGTGAATGTAAAAAATCTGCAAAGTTTTAAAGAAGTGCACGACAAATAAAGTTATTGTCTCCTTAAAGAAAGAATCGATTCTGAACTGCTGGAATAAGTCATCAGCAATTCCAGTCTTACTACCTATTCCTACATAACAATGTAACAAAGTTGCATAATTCCAGCATATGGTCTTTATTGGCTGCCCGGGAACAACGTCTACTTTAACCCTCAAATACTGTAGTTGTAGCTGAGACCTGGAAGAGTTTGGTTTGTGTTGTCGACAAGCTTGTTTTCAGCAATTCCAAAGGATGAAGACTCTCACTCGAATTGATACGGTAAAACCATTATCATTGTTCCTGTTCGTATCACTGTGTATCAAGTGCTGAGAAAGATCCAGAGCTGAAATTCAGATATGGTAATGAAGGTTTCGTTTCCAACAGGCATCGACCAATCACGACAGACTGGACCATCTGACTAATTAGAGCAGAGTAGACCAATCACAACAGACTGGACCATCTGACCAATCAGAGCAGAGTAGACTCTCGGAAAGGAGGGGTTTAGAGAGACTGAATCTTCAAACAAACTGTTTTCAGGCTTTTGATAAATGAGGGGATGTGCAATGTATATGAGAAAATGAAAGTGTTTTTTGACCTCTGATACATGTAAACTTATGGTAGGAGCATAAGGTAACACTTTATTGGTGCTTGTAATAAGCAGTAATTAACAATTAATAAGACACTTATAAGACCTTATAAGATGCATATACGATTTATATAAGCATTAACTAATGATAATAAATAAATTCAATTAAATAATAAATTTCTCAAGTATCAATACATTGCACTTTTAGAACAGCCGAACAAACATAAATGGTAACACAAACTCCCAGTCACTTAAAAATGGACCTTCCCAAGAGGGAGTAGTTTCCCTGATCTCTTCAGGGCCTGGACCTTTAATTAACCCTTATATGAAGTAGGTAATGCTTACATGCATCTTATATGCATCTTATAAGGTCTTATAAGTGTCTTATTAACTGTTAATTACTGCTTATTACAAGCACCTTAAAATAAAGTGTTACCGAGCATAATTGGAGCACCTTAAAATAAGATTTTTTTTTTTATTATTGCATAAATATAAGCTGTTATATTGTATTGTTTCTGCTGAAGACAATGAAACATCCAAATAGTGTTAAAAAAGTTAATTCAGGTAAATGTATCTTTCTTTACTGGAAACCAAGACAAAAAAAAGTGCTTTTTATTGTAATAGATTTGATGTATACAGTAGTAGCCAAAAGTGATGTATGTCAAACATTTTAAATATGAGGGAAGAATAAGACAAACTTGGTACTGGTATTCATCTGACAACATTATTTGTAAAAAAAAAAAAAAAAAAGCGAACTACAGCTACAAAGAGCTCACGGCAAAAAGGATACATTGACTACATCAGAATCAGTTATTAATATTTAATCGGTTCTCTCTTGTGGTTGCATGTGTTCATGAATTCTTTGTATGACAGCCTGGCCAAAAATTATGTCTGCACAATTTGACATGTTTCATTGCATTATCACAAATAAAACGATTGACTACGCAATATACTTACAAAATCTTTAACCCATTTTTAATCATATTTGAATAAAGGATGAAGATACATATTTTCACAATCTACATTCTAAAGGAAGAGCTGTACAATTAGATTGGTTTCGCCCCTTGGACATCAATTAGACATGTTTCTTGGGGGCATTTACATAAGACAATTTGTCTTCATAATTATCTAAATAGTTTAGCTGCTAATTAATTAGCACAGCTTTAGCATTAGCATTTAAATCACTAGAGCTAAACATATGATAATCTGAAAATATGCATAATAAAAAAAAATCTAGTTTTAAAAGGCAAGTTGACAGAACTATGTAGACATGTGGCTTCTATTTTTAAGTAAAACCATCATTCAGAAATTTCCAACGTAGGATTAAAGCATTATCAATGATCGTATTGAATATCAGACACCCATGGCCAGCCTCTTTTTTTTTAAACACTCCTCCTGACATATAACATATGCGGCTCATGTTTATTTTTCAAGTAAGCTAATATGTTGTCATTAGCAATCACAAGCACAGTGTAAAGCACATGGCATTATAATGGACTTCCATATATCTACCTGTGAGCTTGTCACTGGAAATGATCTAAATGTCTGTGTCATGTTTAACTGCATGAATAATACCATCTGTTCAGCAGGAGCCTGTAATTGTTCCCATATTAAAAATGCTGACCCCTGCATTCACTCCCCTTCAAATCTTTCCCTCTCTCTAGGGATCACAGGCTCCGTGAGTGTGTGTGTGTGTGTGTGTCATTCTCTCGCTCTGACGGGCACAGTGGGCTAATGAAACTCTAGGATGTATGCTCTGTGGCTCAGAGGGATTATCGCTTCTCCATCAGTCGTATCATCTAACACACACTGGGCACACGCCGCACTGTCAAGTGTGTGTATGTGTGTGAAAACACAGGCCAATTGTCATGTTCACTGACACACACTCATACACAGGGCCGTAGCTAGAGGATTCGGGGGCCATCCTGAAAAAAATATTGATGTGGGCCTCCACCACCCTTCACCAATATCAGATACTGTACAACAGATGAGCATGGAGGCCCACATATAAAAGAAGATGGTGTTGTTGTGAAACCTTTATTTTAAAAGTTAAATGTTTATACACAAATTACAACTGATATAAACTAACAAAAAGCAATAAATTGTTCAATAATAGTAAAACCCATTTTAAAAAAGTACAGCAAAATAATGATTTTTTTTCCTCCCATCAGTCTGTTATAATTCATACATCAAAAATGAAACATTTAGAAATTGACAAGAATGCAGTCAAATTTAAAAAAATATAATCATTTATTGTATATTTTTTTAATAAAGATGATATGGAACTGGTAATATGATTAAATAAATCTAATAAGTGTATTCATCCAAGTGCAGTGTGTTGTATTCGTGTTTTCTTGATAAATACATCATCAGCCGGCAGGTCAGGTGCATAATGCAACGCGTTGTGACTCGTGTCAAATTTTTTAAACTCTATTTAGAATAGTTTAAAAAGACAGGGATTTTGAACACGTAATCATTCGGTCGATTGTGGTGCGCATCTATAATGAAAAGTGACAGTATCCGGCAGGCTGTAGACGGTAGTTTTCTTATTCCCAGTGAAATAACAATACAAACCTGTCTTTAAGAACGTCTTGATCGACTGGGATACAACAACTCTCCTGGCCTCCCTCTCCTTCTTTTCATGGCGTTTCTGGTCCCCTGATTTACGTCTCCTGTTCTTCCTCCAGTTCATCGTTAACTTCACGCAGCTGCCGCCTCAACTCTGATTGGTTCTGTTCACAAGCTGCGTGGGACTTACAATTGTATTGGGTCCATCTGATGTTTGTCTGACACTGACTGAATAATTAATACTTTAGATCAGACTAAACCATTTTTAGGGAGGTAAGAGTAGCAGATATTTGGAAAAAATAGTTAACCACATTGCATGTTTTTGTGGTTTTCATTTAAATCTCAGGCATACAACTAATATAAATATTAGAATGATTCATACAACAGGGGCCTATATAGTGTAATTGCTGGATTTTGTGGGACCCCCTGGGCAGCAGGTGGTAATTGTCACAACCTTTCACCCCACTAGCGACGGCCCTGCTCATACACACTGAAGTATAAACATTCTTATAAGGCTTTTCCACTGATATGGCTCAGGAGCTGCTACTCAGCCAGGGACGCTGCTAATCTCTCTCAGGATTAGTTTATAAATATTAATTAGGCTTTGCACAAATAATTTAACAAGATAATTTACTGTTTTTGATAAATAAATAGTCTATATGACGTATTGATTTGGAGGGCTGTAGAGTATTTGGTCATTTACAAGGAGAAACTGACATGTAAACCACAACATCAAGTTAAAAAGAATGATTTTAAATACTTTTTAAAACTATTATTGATCCTGGCAATATGTAGTCCAGGGGTTAAAGGTAATTTGTTCCAAAAACATTTTGTTTGTTCTTGTTATGTTGGTTGAAAGTTTCCTCACATCCTGATAACAGTCACTAAGTTAAGTGGTCTAAATCTATTTATATGTATACTGTATATATCGTCTGTGGAAGGCGTAGGACCATAAAATGTTTGTCCAATCATTGAATTCGGTCTGAATGCAATGATTTACTGTCCGACCTGCCTGGCTGCTAACGTATATTTCTCACATATTATCAGTGAGATTCATGCTATTGTATGCAGACGTCATCATATGCAACAAAATCAATAAAAAAAATCCCAGCCAATCAGAAGAGCATGTGGGCGGAGTCTCTCTGCAAATGCACGGCACTCACAACGAAATGGACGAGTACCCAATTAAAATCATGAATATTACACCACTTTAACATTATTAAAAAACACATATTGGGTGAATGATACAATCTTTGTCTTAGAGTACAGTTGTTTGTTCACACTGAGTTGACAGTTTGAAAGTTATTTTTTCCTTTCATTTATTTTCAAGATCTGAGGGGAATTATCCTTTGTCGCTTTCAGAATGGCTATAAAGCTCGCACAATTTTCAACCATTTTCAACTAAAAACGGAACACTTTTTATGTGTTGGCCGTTCATTTACGAGACAACGGCGTCTCCATGTAAACTACAAAAACTCAAATTTGTGAAAACCGTCATGCACATGCATGTTCAGATTATAGGCACGTTTTTAGTACATCGTTGGCATACATAAAGCACATAATCAGTATTTGAGATTATCATTGTTATACTTTGTATGTTATTGTTCCAGTCGCGTTAGTTGAATGCCTAAAAGTTCCGTTATTGTTTCTTGTCTCATCAAGCTCAAATGCAAATTATATTACCTGAATCAGGTAAAACCTCCCATTCCTAAGGAAGATACTTTGCATCATTGCATATTGTCAGTCGTAACACACCAAGACAGTTGTCAAAACTTAAATGTTACGTCTTACGTCACACTCTTTAAAGGTTAAAACTGAAACTCTGTGCTAGCAATCATGTTTGGGCTCTGCAAACAGCAGCCTGTCTTCTTTGATTTGATTGGCCATCACAAACATTTTGACATTAGGACTTGTTCCCCTCAATATCTGTAGTGTTTAAAGGGGAGCTCGATAACTCCTCCCCCCAACCTAAACTCTACGCCATGTCATTATTACACCCCGTTTTATCAGCTTCTACTACAACGCCCTGATTTACATCTCCAGCTCCAAATTAGCACATCATTTTACAGTCGTCATCCCGCCCGCCTGCATCGTGTGTGGAAAATCAAAACCCATTTACACCCCAAATTACTAACATCTCTGATAATTCAAATCAGCAACCTCCTAAATGTCAATAGTTAGCAGCCTCCGTAATTGTGGCGGAGGAAATGTGCATCAGATACAATCTCCAAGATCAGAATGGAGAACCCACAATAATAATTAATTGCCTTCCCCTCCGTGCCGCCCCGCTACAAGCCAGAGAATAAAGCGTAATTGACTGAGAGCGCCGAACTGTTTTCCCGCACGTCTGTCGCCGGCGCTCTTTGAGCATCGCTCGTCTTCTAAAGACCTGGAGGTCGGCGTTTTTTTTTTTTCATCTTCTTTTCTTTCTGGCAGTAACTGACACCATCTGTATCTATCAGAGTGGGAGTAAACCAGAGCTCAGCCTCAGTGGTGGATGTGGCAGACGGGGATGGGGTTGCCGGCCTTGCTGATATTAAGTAGCATTGATCTGCTTGGATAAACTCGCCAGGGTTCAGTGAGGTGCTTGCCGCCGATGGCCCTCAGGGTCAAGCGGCACCTCATCAACCGCCAAGTCACCTTCCCGCCGTACGATGTCTTCTCTTGTTTCACCTGCCGCACTGCCTTTTCCCTCCATCAATATTACAGCACGAGCCCGTCTCCATTTATGGGCACCACCTGGCTTCACTGGTCACGGTTCAAGTGATGCCAATTGTACTCAAAACAGCACATCCAATAAAAAAAAATACGAAGTTACAAAGTTTAATCAATGCAGACAATATTAATTAAATTTGGGTTGCAATTTGGATATGTTGCACTTAAAACCAAACCAAAACTTAAAACAATGAACTATTTTGCCAATGCCAAATGTAGAAGTACCAGGTGTAATGTGATAATAGGATTTATAAAACAAGGGAATGTGCTCGCAATGTTTTTGCAATGTGAAAACATTTATTGCATAAAACAAACCCTCATTAAAGCTACGCTATGTACGTTTTTGTATCAAAATATCCAAAAACCACTAGAACGATGTTACATATTTTGTTGATTTGTGTACTTACATTATCCCAATTGTTTCTAAGAATGTTTAAATCCAGAGAAATGAGCAGTTTTACCCAGGAAACGGACCGTGTCTGTGCGTCGCCTATCAATGACATCATAACCGCGTTACCCTCTATTTACGCAGGAACCATGGAAACACCATAAAAGCTTTAATATATCTTCTGTGTTTTATTAGAAAGGTGAGCAACTTTTTGGATACATTCATCGACGGAAAACTAATCATTGTTATATAGCTCAACAAAGTTAGTCTTTTTGTTTAAATCTCGTTTTCTTGATTTTCTTCGAGTACCATATTTACCTGATATCGATCTATATCACAGCAGTGTGCAACAAGTGTCTCATATAGTAGCCGCCAAGCGAACGCACAGAGTAGCATTATAACAACTTTCAACACACTCAAATGTAACTAATATGATAAAACAGCACTGCGTTACCCCACATACACATGACCGGAAGAAGTGGAAGCCTAATAAACAGCATAATAAATCCAATTGCTCCAGCGGCCTCGTTCCGCTCCAACGGCTTTCGTAACGTTAACAAATATTTAATACATTACCGGTCATCCATGAATATGATTTCTGCCCGAGTCTCGTCGCATTCTCCACCGGCTGTAGAGGTAAAGACAACAACTTACATGATTCCACGAAATCATCAAGCCTCGCCTTTGTTTGAACGACCTCTAGTGGCGAAATATTGCATAGTGTGCCTTTAAAAGGATAGTTCATCTAAAAATGTTGTCATCATGTCCCGTTAAAACCTGTATGACTTGAGGAAGAAAGATTATACAGGTTTGGAATGACATGGGGGTGAATAAATAATTCTGCACATTTCATTTTTGGGCAAACTATCCCTTTAGGTATGTAAGATAAATTATAGCAAAACAATCTGGGTAGCTTGTGCTAATCTGAGTTGCTGTGCTGATTTTAAAGAGCACTCTTATGTGTGTCCAAGAGAGACTTAGTTCCGGTGCAAATTGATTCCCACTGGATCGGACAAAGGTTTCTTGTTCGTTATTACTATATCCATTTTCTCAGTCGCTTCAGTGAACCGCCAACACCCTTGGATGGTTTAACATGAGGGTGGCTGAGGTTTAGGGGAGTGTTTGGTCTAGAATTAATTCTGAGATCAGGTATATATTATGTGCCGGGTCTTAAGGGTGGGCGTTGTTGGGTCTGGTTCCTTCAGCCGTGCCAGCACTTTGACCCGGCCGTTCCTTTTGTAACCTGTTGCTTAATCCTATTCGGGCGAAGCAAAGCTAGTCACCGTTACTCAGGTGTTGAGTAAGACTTCAACAGAGATATTCCAACACACTCACACTCTCTGTTTACACAGTATCAAAGAGAATTTTAGCCAAAGAGTCCATATTACAGCTGCAAAGTCTATGTACATCCATATAATTAATGTGTACCTATTCATTATTAAATATGTAAGATTGAAAGCGAGAGATTAAATTACTGTGACATTTGTTAATAACCAGTATTTAGTTTGAACATGACATAAATCCACATGCTCAGCTGACTTAATTTACTTTAAATCATTTTTATTTTAAGAATAAGATTACAACTAAACACTGAAAAAAGTAGCGCCATTTACTTAATCATTTACTCACCCTCATTTTGTTCCAAACCTGTATGAGTTTCTTTCTTCTGTTGAACACAAAATAATATATTTATATATAAATAATGTTGGTAATCAAACAGTTGATGGCAGCCATTGACTTTTTTTCCTACTATGGAAGTCAATGGTCTTCTGTTTGATTACCACTATTATTTAAAATATATTATTTTGTGTTCAACAATCATACAGGGTTGAAACAACTTGAGGGTGAGTAAATGATGACAAAATACATTTTTTGGGGGACATAACTAACATTATAAGAAGGGCATTCCTTGTGTGTTCTTGATGGCTTCCACTCTTCATTCTACAAACTAATACTTGCCTTTCCATCTATCTTTTTTTCTGTGTAGTACGTTTAAGGTGATAATAGTGTTCTGGTGGTTGCTAGATGATTGTTTAGTGGACTGAAGGCCCATTCACACCATATCAAACTATAAAGATAACTATAACAACAGTTATATTAGTGTCCACGCAGCGGACAATATCAATCTGTTTCTTATAAGAGTGCTGCAGTTATGTCGTCTGCTACTTTAAATGCTTGAGCTGTTTAAAGTCTGATTCTGATATTATAGTTCATCAGCTGGAAAAATGGTTCTGAAAGAGATTCCAACAATAGGTATTGAAAAAACAGGTATTGACTTCCCTGATCTCAAACACTTAGAACAAATATTAAAACCTTATAGCCCGTTCACACCAAAAACAATAACTATAACAACAACTATATTAGCGTCCATACCAACGGGTGATAACATTCTGTATATTATAAGCAAGTGCTGCAGTTGTCACCTGTTGCTTTAAAAGCGCGAGTGCTTTTAAGTTCATTGGATTCTGATTGCTGTTTTGTCTATTTTATCGTTTGCCACAAACAATTTTATTTGAAAAATTATAGCACAATTCTCTTTAACATGTCAACTTGAGGATGTCTGTAGCACACACTGCTGTAAAAAATAACAAAAATCATAATAGTGATGCTTGCCAATAAATACAATACTAAAAAAATGCAGAGCACCATCAAATTTGGGCATTTTTGCATGATGAGATGAGGAAATACTGCTGTGTGATTGTGGTCAGGACTCAGTCGGTAACACAAGCTGCTCTGTGGCGTGAGTCTATGACAGAGCCAGTAACATGATCTATGGAAATTCAAACACCGCCTTTATTTCTTCCTGTTGATAATCGGCTTCTGAAACGAAATGATGGCATCAGCGAGTATCACCGTTCCCCGAGCCAACAGCAGAAGTCCTGAAGGGAATGAAAGCCAATCCCCTCTATCCCAACCCAACTTCCTCTGCCCACCCAGTCCAGCCCACTCTGCCAAGTCCTGCCCCACCTGAGGAAACCAGGCAACCATGTGGACAGATGCAAGACTCGAATCACGTTACCCCTGGGATTCAGCAATCCGGCATCAATTCGCTTTCCAACTGTGTTGTTGAGGGCATATTTTGCAAGAACTGCGAATATGTCGCCGGTCCAATCCCGTTATCTCGCATCCGTGACAATTTCCTTAGCTTTTCGGACTGATGTCACCAAGAGATGTCAAAAGTGTGTCTGTAGCTCTGACATGAGCGGCTGTGATTTGTTTACTGATGAAACCAAACTCTTGTGTTCCAGTGGGTTCCAGTGGGCCGCTGCTGTCATAGCTGTCATCTTTTGCCTTGGGACCAATGCTTGTGCTTCTGTCTCCGCGGGGACACGTCACATGATCCGACCTTCCAGCAGAAACAACTCCCTGCCCGTGACCGCCCGGAGCCGGTGTTTGCAGTGCCGTGGGAAATACGGCGATTCTCGCTACATGCACACACGCCAACCGCGAACATTCAGCAGGGAACATCTTAATCCTTTATCGTTAATTAGCCAGGGTAACCGGTAAACAATCATTTGTTAAATGTACAGGGAGTCACCGAGTGACTTCTACCTGAAAAAAAAGATGCATAACCTTGAAACAATTTCTCATGCCAGGCTAGCATTCATCAAGCATTAATTTATTAGTTAATGCAATTTACATGTGGATCTTAATTTCGGGCGTTATCTCTGGACCGGGCTGTGTGGGACTAATCAGCATGCAGCGAGGAACATCGCGGCTACACGCCGCGGCTAATGGATGAGTGTGTCATTTTATATTCCAACCATCATTAAAGAGCTGAATACATCCCCACATTACCTCTAAGCTCCATAAACACAGGCCACAAAACACATTGCCTGAGAGAGCAAAACAGCATGCTGTTACTCAAACGAACACGAGCTCGCAGATCCAAAGCTATGCTAATTCTGTTAATTAACGTCATCTAACATCATAGAGAAATTTGTGGATATAACATTGCTAAATAAGTCAGTATATTAGGCATTTGCGTTGAGTCTTGTGCAAAGCCTCCCATGAGAGCTAAACTCCTTCCTGCTAGTCAGCACTGTTTGATATCACTACGAGAATATCTTACGCCGCTCGAGTTATCACTACCATGAAAAGTTGAAGACTTTTGGGGGTTTTGTCTTTGAAAAAATAATAACTATCGATACTACACAGATGCTATTATTTTTGCAATTCATTATAGATACCACTAAAACTCCAGTTGAATAATATTCATTCCTAAGCAAACTTTTGTTGGAGAGTGTTAGATTTTGATGATTACGCAAGAGATTGGAGTTTTGAATTCTTAATATTCCACATCTATATATATATATATATATATTAGGGCTGTGCAAAGATTAATTGCGATTAATCGCATCCAAAATAAAAGTTTGTGTTTACATAATATATGTGTGTGTGCTCTGTATAATTATTTTGTTTATATAAATACATATGCATGCATGTATATATTTAAGAATTATTTGCACGTAAATACTGTATATATATATATAAATACATAATCTATATTATATATAAATATTTTATATATGAATAACACATTTTCTTAAATATATACATGCATGTGTGTGTAGTTATATATACAAAATAATTATACACAGCACACACACATATATTATGTAAACATAAACTTTTATTTTGGATGCGATTAATCGCAATTAATCTTTGCACAGCCCTAATATATATATATATATATTGGGAGAAGTCAGACTAAGAAAGCTCTGAGCCCTTGAGACGTCTATTAAATACACAATCTTTTTAGATGCCACAAACCCACAAATATGATAAACCTTGTGCGAGGGATCCCCATCCTGATATTTAAAATGCAGATCTATATTTTCATGTATAAAGACCTACTTTATACTGTGACACATTAAAGATACAATATGTAATTTCTTTCGCCGCTAGGGGTTGCAAACCTCTTACAATAACAAAGGCGTAGGTTGATGACGCAAAATTTTCTGCGGAATTATGGAACTTGTCGTCAAGCCGTCTAATAATGTTTATGGATGAGTGAATACATTGATGTTTTTATCATGACTGTGGTATAAAGCAGGGCGCGATTGCTAATAAGATATCAGTGCCACACGCGAATCCCGCGCATCCCGCGGATACAAAGGAATAAGAACATTTAATTCTACCGATCTACCCACAAGTGCTGAATTACTCAAACAGCCAGGTCAGTTTATTAGACGAATGAAGCTTCTGAGGTAACGCAGCGCTGTTTCACTTGGTCTACTACAATATCACACTAAACAGCATTTGAGTGTGTTTAAGTTATAATTTTATTCAGTGTTAGTTTGTTGGCTATAACAGTAAACTAGATCAACATTAGAATAACATACAGATGATATTCTAACATTCCATCATGGTGATAGCCTGGGTTTCCCCATACTGCCTTACCGCAGCGCGATTCAATTCACGCTGAAAGGCAGTCTGGATACCATGGCCAGATTTTTCGCCTCATTTAGGGAACCAATCACAGAACGGGGAGGGAGCAGCTAGACGATGACGACATCTATGCGACACACGGAAACAGTTTGTTTATATCTATTTAACATGGCTGAAGACGCGAAGCTACTCTTTGATGCAGCCTTAGAACAATCAATGTTAGGCCTATATAGGGCCTAACATTGATTAGTTTTATGTACATTTGCTCACCTGTCTAATAAAGTACATGTAAGAGCTCTGTCAAGTCGAAGTTAGTCGGGGACGTGCATGGAGCCCTCGGCATCTCGAAAACGCCACGCTGATATTGATCCTCGTTTTAGTTCTCCTTTTTCCCCAAAGTCTGCTTGCCATGGTCCATAATGTTTGAACGAAACAACAACAGCGTGCAGCTAGACCTTACGCACAACGCAGTTGTCCACGTCTGTCGTCATGGTTACTATGGCCGTACTACTAGCGGAAACCAGGGATAATGCGGATATTACGTTATTGACAGGCGACAAGTGAACAGGAATTCCAAGACGGCCAATTATTTAAAACTGGAATTTCTCTGAAATTTAAAATCTTTGGGAACTTTTGGAATATTGTAAGTACACAACTACAGGAAATATATCACACTGTGCAAGCGATTTTTGGATATTTTATTACAAAATTCTTACATATTGTACCTTTAATATTACAAATATGTATACAGCATTTTTTGTTTCTATTACGTTACATTATTACTTTTTTCTACTAACCAGTTAAAAAAGTATTGTACTTTTAGATGTATTATTTATTTAAATAAAATGTTATTATTTATGTTAAATTTGATTGATTGATTGATTGGTTGGTTGACTGATTGATTGATTGATTGATTGATTGATTGATTGATTGATTGATTGATTGCTAAAGTTGATTGATCAACAAAATATTAGCCTATATATTTTCCTCTTTCCTTCTTCCATGGCCTGGTTTACTTAAAAAATTAAAAAAATTAAAAATAAAATAATACAAATTCAGCTGCCAAATGAGTTTTAAATGAACAAATAACTTTTTTTCCCATCTCATTTCCAGATAGTATGTTTGTTCATGACGGATACAGAAGTGGTTAAAATATTTATAAACTAATTTCTCAATTATTGTAACACATTGGTGTTGGAGAGTAACGCGTACGACGAAGGAATGGAAAATCAAGATAATCTTTAATTAATCCAAAATAAACACTCGGGAGATCGCTGTAGATAACTGGAATAATAACTTCAAACTCAACCACATATACAAAGACAACCACATAAACTGAGACGAGACCGGACAATGGAACGCAGGAAACTAAGGCCTTAAATTCACAGGGGATGAAGTCCCCCTGTAGTCAATCATTGTATCCCTTAAAACTCATCTTTGATTACCAAATTCATATATTTAAGTGTTTTTTTCCTTAAAATAGAATAAAAAAAATGAATCTAACTCTTCATCCTTGCCTCAATTAGTATATGTGGTTCTATTAATATGCAAATTAGCCCTACCTCCACTCACTCACACCATCTCAGAGACCCACTCGTTGACGATCACACATTGACTTGATTGGTTACAAGGTAGTTTGTGACGTCAGAAACACCAGCGATTTCAAACTGCGTTTTTGAGACTGTCTTCGATTCACTGCAGTATTAAGGAGAAAATACTCGGCAATGGTGTTGACTTATGAATCTGCACATGGTTTGTCTTAAAGCATATTAAAAACACCACATAGACACATAAACAACATTAAAAGCTTGATTTGGGGGGGACTTTAAATGAAACAGAACAGGTGTTAATTAAGAACCATGGAAACTAACTTGCAAGTCAATCAGGCAAGTACAGGAAAAAACACAGAGAAATTGAAACCAAAACAGGCTACATGTGACAATTGTAAGAGTGACCTTATTTTAAAACAAACTGCTCTTGTAAAGATATCAAAACCTAAAACAGACATCTATCTATAATGTGTTTACATGCACAGCATATAAATTTCAGCCATATAGGATCTCTGGCAGATTCCTAAGAAGAGGGGCAGTGACTATCCTACAGTATATGTCAGCATCCCAGCGTGAGACGAGGCCACCCCAGACAATGTGTTCACCTCGGGGCCACTGGCTCCAGCTATGAGATCAGCAGTTCACCACACGGCAACCTGTTCCATGCCACAACCTGACAGTGAGTGGGTTTGTGTTTGACTGTGCATGTGTGTTCGTGTGCAGATAAGCCTTGTGGTATTTCACACCACTGAATCACCTCTAATTCAACAGTTCCATCAGACTTGTGGGAGAGTACGGTGACAGTGCTCACTTAAGCATTGCTCCAGCAGAGAAAGAATTTTATTGCGGGTGGGATGGGGGTTAAATCTGAAATCAATGATACTGTTCTCATAATGGCACAGCAGTCGGCGAGAAAGCTTAAAAGACAACATTAGAGAAACTAGCAGAACATGTGTATGAACCTGAATTACAGTTGTTAAGAATACCTTGTTGTCTTGCTACTGGGTCAAATACATATGAGAAAAGGAAAATTATTTTTAAGTATCTAGTTTAAAAACAAGTTCGGGTGAAAATGAATAACATATTTTCCTTACACCTTGAACACATGTGAGTGTACACATCTTAATAATTTTTTTTTTTAAGTTAAAAGTTAAAAAGGTTAAAGTTATTTTTACAAGTATCGTTAATTTGTAATACATATCCATTTTAAATACAGTTTTACAGAAGTTGCACCATATAACACTTTAAAGCCTGTACTAACCTTTCTTAATCATAAAACTGTTATATTATCTGAAATCTTTGGGTCTGAAAGGTCTTTCAATGAGGCTTTTTTCTCTATAAAAATAGCAGAACCCTGACTGTTTTTACTTCATGCCTTTGTGATATTGACTTTTTTTTTTAAATGAAAGCTTACACCTTATTTCGATAATCTACTAGATTATCGAAATAACGTGTAAGCTTTCATTTAAAAAAAATGTCAATGTCACAAACATTCTGCTAACTAGAAGTAACTTTGCAAATACATGTCAACTAACTCTCTTTAGAGTACTGTTAGGTTAGGGTTTGGGTTAATAGAATAAGTTGACATGTAGTTGCAAAGTTACTGATAGTTAGTAGAATGTCTAAAGGGGACTATCGAAATAAAGTGTTACTACGGGCCTATTTACACCTGGTTAATTCATGCATTTTCTCTGACCGGATAGTAGGGGTGTAACAACATATCGTGTCACAATATATCGCAAGACAAAAATGCATCAATATGTATTATGTACATTTCTGTGTGAGAAAAAAAATCAAGTTTACAGAGTTTTAGTGTCAGTACTACATTAAACTACTATATATAATGTTGAATATAATCTATAATAATGCAATGGGGAAATATCTGTGGGTCCTGATAATGCCAAATGTCTTATGTTACCAGTAAAAGGTGGACTACATGATTTTAAATGTATCTAGCCAGTGACAGAGTGCAAGCATGTTCATCTAAAATAATTCTGTATTTTCAGCTTCAGAATTATGAATATTTTTATTCCGGTGACACCATTGTCCTGTGAATTGAGTTTCCAGCATCAAGCCCAAGCATTCATTAACACCCACAATGTAAAACCAAATTTAGCATTTTAATCAACAGTAAAAAATTGTGTTAACCTTTTACCATATGTCTTGGAGTATCGCAATAATATTGTATCTTGAGTTCATAAACGTGATATGTATCGAATCGTGACATTAGGGTATCGTTACACCCCTGGATAGCTATCCGATCGTGAAAAGACCAGGTGTAAATGCAATCTGAAACACTTTAGAGGCAGATTTAAATCCGATCAAACCCCTTCAGGAAGTGCATTCCAGACAAAACTGGACAAGTATAAATGTATCTGGTTGTTGAAACCACATGTGTAAATTTGACTCTTCCCACTATTGTACAAACAAATACACATGTGAGAGTGTGTTATAGGCTACAGTATATGACGTTATAGTCAGATATGATGGTGCTACTGCAACACATTGCCTGAGAATCTCTTCAGCAAGCCAACATGCAAACTACCGCAAATGAAACTGAACGTAAGTCACAGACGCTCAAAACACAATCACCTTCATTAAAAGTGCTGAGACTAAATGATCTTACCAGTGCTAATGTCACTCCTATAGTGTCTCCTATTGATAAATAAAATGCAGTTCATATCTGTTGCTTTCGTTGACATTAACTCAAAGCGCGGGAATTGAAGATCGGTTTTATATCCGTTTTGCTGAGACATTTATGTGGCCAAGTGTAAATGGAACCATTTTAACAAATCAGACGGCTATCCGATCATTAAAAACACATGAAGTGACCAGATTATGTATAAATTAGTATATCAATACCAAAAACCTCTGCACCACAGGTCCCAGGAACTTTGTAAAGCCAACCAATCAGTTTGTAGCTTGTAATTTTGAGAAAGCTCTTGACATTTATTGTCATTCATTAAAAAACATGCTCTCCACTGCTACGCACCAGATTCCCTGCAAAACTCTGCAGCCCACTGAGCGCTTATTTCCCTAAACCAGTGGATTTGAGATCTGAAGCTGTTATAGAATGACGAGAGAGAAAACTGCAGACCATGTAAGCTCATGCAAATCCAGCCTAATAATCTCCAATTAAAGTATTGGGGAAAGAGAGGAGGGAGCCAGTAAGCACGGATAGATGGTGACGGTTGAGGATAGGAGCCCTTTAGAACATGGGCCGCAAACATTAGAGAGAGAGAGAGAGAGAGAGAGAGAGAGAGAGAGGGGGGCGGGCGACATGGACCCTGGCTAAAGGTGTGTGTATACAGGAGATGAGCCAAAGCCGCATGCTCAGAGATCAAGGTTTTGAAATGAGCAGTGACATGGTAATTAGTGTCATCAATCACATTTGAGCCACGGGGGAGCCGGCGGATGCTGGACTCGGGTTTCGAATAAACAGAAGCCAGTTTGCCTGAGTCATCAACCACCTGCTTCTGTGTCAGGCTGACCTGAGAATCACTGCTGATGCACTTTCTAACGACACCTAGTTTCTCCACGGACAATGATGTACAACATGCACCGAGTTTTGCATCCTCATCAAAGTCGTTATTATAAGTCTCTATGGTAGTGGCGTACGTTTTTGAGCTGATGTGTGCACTTGCGTGTCCGCTTGCTCAAGCATTCAGCTCAGCATTTGTATTTTTAGTAACAGGAAGAGCATCTCTTATGACTCAATGGTATCATCGTCATCAATTGGGTGTGAATATTTTGGAATGATAAACAAGTAAAAGAAATGACATTTTCGTGACTGTTTTTACCGCCCCGAAAGCCTCTTTTTTGGTAAATCAAGGGTAACAAAAACGAAGGTGGGCGCGAATTTATATGCTAGCACCGCAGGGGGTGGTTGCTCCAAGAAAAATGGATCTGACCTTGATATGTAGAGATAGATTGGCTGGTGGGGTGCTGGTCACATGACCATTTCTCTCTCTGCGAGGAACCAGACAGAAAGAGAGAGCGAGACCAATACACCATCAGACAGGAACTCATCCGTTCGAATTTCCATTCCTCATCTGCAATTTGTTATACCATTACACCGCATGCTGTGTGAGGCCACTCTGTGAAAAAGAGACAGACTCGAGACAACAAACTAGTTTTTATAGCCAACAAACTGGGATTTCAATCTAGTGTGGACACCTCTTTATTATGTATTCATTGATTTCAAAACTGCTTTTAACAGCCCCCAGATGTGAAAAATACTCAAAATTCCACTTTGCTACTTCTGTATAGAATTTGCATATCTGGTCATGCTCTGCTTGACACACTTGCAAAATTGCACAGCGGGAATTTCATTACAAGGCACAGCAGATATTCAACAACAGCACTGAGCATCCAAAATAAATTAAAACGACTAAAGACCCACCAGTAGGCAGCATTATGTATTGTTTTGTAATGCCTAGAGTGCCAGTGCTTTTTTCACAAGCGGATCGACATGGAGAGGGTCGACCGCTGGGGTTGTGGGGGAAATAATTGGGGGTTTCAGGGTTTTAACTGGCATTAAACGGACCGGGCTCAAAGCTGAAACAACTTAATACATGGTATTCCACAGGGATGGGTGTTAGGTCCATTTACATTTTTCACTAAACGGCATTCAAATCGATTTCTATGTAATCTTTAGGTGATGATACAAGGGGCAGCTTTTTTGAGCGATGTTGATTGGGCACTTTCCCATTGAGAATGGGCAAAAAATGTCTATATGGATACTTTAGGTTGGTCATGGGCCTGTGTCTCACCTGGTTGCCTGTTGACGGCAACATTGCCCAGCAACATTGCTTAAAAAGTTGCCCCGTATCATCACATTTAGTGTATCTGGTTTACACTAGAGCACTTAAACAGTAGATAAATATTTGATGGAGGATTTGACAGTTATGCGTAGGGATGCAAAATTCTGGGAATTTTCAAAGATGGAAACTTTCCATGGAAATTAATGGAAATTAATGGGAATTTAAGAGAATAAACAGGAATAAACAGGAATAAAGTGGGAATTTTCAAAGTTGAGGGTTGCCTCTTTATAGGGAACTTAAATATAGTTGAGGAAAGTATATTTTAGCATAATCTTGACTAAAACAAACAGATGCCATTCAAATACACATGAATATCCATGCCATTCCTCAATCACATGCACATAGAACACTGCTTACTGCATGACTATTGAGACCACACCCCCTACTGGCACTGTGCAAGCCTCCATCACATGTACAGAAGCCCAAAGCACAAGACTATTGAATGCACACATTTGAGCCAGTGGACTAAACACAGTGAAGTAAGTATTGATGATATTATGGGGAAATATATTTATTAAATGTTTAAACTGCAAATATCACATACAAATGTATTCATCTAGTAGCAATGCTGATAAGTTAGATGCTAAATGAGCTAGCATAACTTTATTTACCCCATAAGGCAGATGCTAGCTACCTCATGTGGCTGTTTTTCTCTGCCTCCTGCAATATGTTTTCAAGATCATTCCAGTTGTTTAGCTAGCCTTACTATTTATGTATCTGTTCATGCCATTGCATTAGTATTCTTACTAGGGTTGGGCCGATGGACGATATAATCATCCATCGTGATGGCTGAGAGACATCACAATGTTTAGCCGACATCGCGATGCCCCCCCCATGGTTTCCATGGTGACGCGTCATGCTTTGCACGTGATTCACCACAGCCAAAATAGCGCTGTATGACAGATTTAGCGCTTTTATTTCTAAATATTAACAAACTTGCTTACCATGTCATAAACTATCTTCTATTCCGATTCTCAAATATGTGTAAGTGAGTTTGTTTTGTAGTTTAAAAAACCTTTAAAAGTTATCTTGATCTGTAACGTGAGATGGGCGCCGTGTTTGGGCCGCAGTTCAGAGATTCCTGTCTGTTGGATTTAAGTTATTACAGCGCGTGAATTCATCAGTTTCTCCTGAAATACATGAAAGTAAGTGGCCGGTGAACTGAAAATGATCGATTACATTACAATAAATTCCAAGTTAGTTCCCCTAAATTTCCATTATTCCCATGGATATCCCCTTTGCAACCCTAGTTATGCGTAAGATTAGTTCATTTTGAGGATGTGCCTGATATGAAACAAAAATACAGTGAAATTGACCAACAGGACCAACCTGTTTGAAATTACCATTGGTCAACGGTTGCGTTCATCAGAGCATTCAAGAAAACATTCACATTTTCTCAACTTTTGGTTTTAGGGGACCATCACAATAAACCGTTACCAGACATTAAGTTCTACTAATACTCTAAAGAGAATTTGTTCAGCCTTATTTATCGTCAACAGAATGTCTACAGGTGACCATCAAAATAAATAGTTACTAATTTTCTCTTCTATTTTCTTGTGGTGCATCATTCTTATTGAAACTGTCTCTACACTCTAGTGTTTAAGCAACCTTAAAGCTTCTTAACTTCAAGGTAACCAGAATCCATATCACCTTAAATAATATGGTAATCTGATTCAAAAACCTTAAGTTGGCTCGCTTGAACCCAGTAGCAGCAATAAATATCCACCCCTGAAAGGCACCATACATCATGATGGTTTTGTAGTTCACAATGTCACTCGAAAAAGATAAATGCAGCTGAGATAATGCAGCTCTGACCTTAAGCTGTGGCGTGGGGAAAATGTGGGTCCTCTACAAGATGTTTTGTTTTTACCATGTCTTGATGCAGTTACACCGTTCTAACCTACAGTCTAATGGTGCGGACTTGTCATTCTGCTTTTATTTATAGTGGCTAAAATACACTACAAAACCTGGTCTAATGGAGGAGATGGAGAAGATGCATTTGTTATTGCTATGAGGGTCCAATCCAGGTTTTACGTGGTCCCAGCAGCCATCTACCTCCAGCCATGATGCAGTCAAGCAGACATGGGCTAATTTAATTAGCAAATCTGCTGCGGTTTCCCTTTAAGAAGCCAGTTTCATTGAGAACCTTCCGCAACACGTAACCACAAATGGCCAGGGGTTGATGGGATACAAATGGAGAGAATAACTTCTTCACATAAAACCTGCATACCTGCCAGCAATGGCTACATGCAAAATGCAGCTCAGGTGAGATGCTATGTTTGCAATATTTCCAAAAATGTATTGAATAATTAATTCATGATATATCATGATATACTTAAAGTCCTCCTGTAGTCAATAATTATTTCCCTTCAAATTCATCTTTGATAACAAAAATTGCATCCTGTATTTAATGTTTTTTCCTTGAAAAAAAAGTCTTCATGCCTTAAAATAGCTTGAATGTAACTCTACACCCTTGCCTCATTTAGTATAGGCAAGGCAAGTTTATTTATATAGCACATTTCATACACAATGGTAATTCAAAGTGCTTTACATAGAAGAAATAAAAAGAAAAAAGAAAAAGAAAAAGAAATAACAATAATTAAAACAGTATAGAATAAAGAAATTAAAATAATCAAAACAAATAAGAATAATTAAAACAGTTTAGATTAAAAATAAAATAAAGTACAGTAAAAACAGTCGGACGAACAGTGGCACAGTGCTCATTCAGTAAATGCACAGCTAAACAGATGTGTTTTGAGTCTGGATTTGAATGTGACTACTGTAGGAGCACATCTGATCTCCTCTGGAAGCTGGTTCCAGCTTCGGCTGGCATAATAGCTAAAAGCAGACTCTCCATGCTTAGAGTGAATCCTTGGTATTTCTAGCTGATGTGATCCTAATGATCTGAGTGATCTGTTGGGTTTATATTCAGTGAGCATATCTGCAATATATTGAGGTCCTAACCCATTGAATGATTTATATACCAGTAATAATACTTTAAAATCAATCCTAAATGTAACTGGGAGCCAGTGTAAAGACCTGAGGACTGGTGTGATGTGTTCATATTTTCTGGTTCTGCTCAGAAGCCTGGCAGCAGCGTTCTGTATGAGCTGCAACTGTCTTATGGTGTTTTTAGGAAGGCCAGTGAGGAGTCCATTACAATAATCCACCCTGCTGGTGATGAAAGCATGCACAAGTTTCTCTAAGTCTTGACTGGAAACAAAGCATCTAATTCTTGCAATATTTTTCAAATGATAGTATGCTGATTTAGTTATTGCTTTGACATGACTACTGAAACTAAGGTCTGACTCTAGAGACACACCAAGATTCCTGACTTGATTTTTAGTTGTTAGACCCCTAGCGTCAAGGTATGAATTCACCTTAAAAACTTCCTCTTTGTTTCCAAACGCAATGACTTCAGTTTTGTCTTTGTTTAACTGAAGAAAGTTTTGGCACATCCAACTGTTTACTTCATCAATGCATTGGCACAAGGAGTCAATGGGGCTGTAGTCGTTAGGCGATAGGGCTAAGTAGAGCTGTGTGTCGTCTGCATAGCTTTGGTAAGAGATTCGGTTCTTTCTCATTATTTGGCTCATTACAGGTTGAACAGGAGTGGTGCAAGAATCGAGCCTTGAGGGACTCCGCATGTCATGGATGTCCACTCAGACTTATGGTCTCCTATACTCACATAATAACCTCTCCCTTCTAAGTATGATCTGAACCATTTTAGGACTATCCCAGAAAGCCCCACCCAGTTTTCCAGCCTGTCAAGAAGTATGTCGTGATCGACAGTGGCAAATGCAGTATAAGCGGTTCTATGAATATGCAAATAAGCCCTACTTCCCCTCACTCACACCAGCTCAGAGATCCACTCGTTGATGATCACAAGTTGACCTGATTGGTTACAAGGTAGTTTGTGACGTCAGAAACACCAGCGATTTCAAACCGCGTTTTTGAGACTGTCTTTGGTTCACTGCAGTATTAAGGAGAAAATCGTCAACAATGGTGTTGACTTATGAATCTGCACATGGTTTGTCTTAAAGCATATTAAAAACACCACATAGACACATAAACAACATTAAAAACTAGATTTTCACCACAGGGGGACTTTAAAAAATGGAAACATAATTTAAAACCTACTTAAAAGCACAACAAAAAAAGAAGAAGAAGAAGATCTCACAATTTCCAAGTAGACATAAAAAAAATTAATACATTTACATTTTTTAATCTGAATAGTCATTAACAGTGCAATGAAACACATATATAAATAAATATTAAACTATGTGATTGTTTTAGTCTTACAGATGATTAGATGAAGAAATAAAAAAAAAACAAGTCCATCACTTTAAAAGCAACGAATGCCACTAATGAGGTTTTTTACATTAATGTGCCTTTAATACTTAAGGGTTGCTAAAATCTATATTCTTTAGAATGACAAATGACATTATATACAATGTCATATATGAATACCATTAACAGAATAGCTTAAAACACCAAATAATTGAAGCATTCGTGAATCTGACACATAATAGCATGAAATATTACTACAGATGCTTAGGTACAGATATTGTTCATGGATTCTTGTAAATACTGGATAAAATCTGTTCTTGGAAGCGCTAATTAACTAGTTTTTGTATACGTTTTTTTTTTTTTTTCCTCCATCATGATTTGACAAGAAGCCTAGTAAAATGATGAGTATTATGCAAATGATACCAGCTGTTTCTTTGGATGGTAAAGCCTCCTAATAAACCTCTCTCTCTCTTTCTCTCTATCTTTCAGTGTTGACGCGTTCTCTCATCTTCCTGTTAATCCGCCTGGGCACGTGTGTGACACGTCTGTGAGGGGAAGTAGCCTGGCCTGATTAGCGTCTGGTCGAGGGTACGGTTGTGCTCGCTTCGGCTCGGCTAGCAGTGTGTACAGAACTCATTAACTAGCGGTCACAGAGCGCTAGTTCTCCATCTGAGGAGGCTAGTGTTGGGCCAAATGATATCTTCAAGGTCAAACTACATGCGCTGAGGGGAGCCGGTACACGTCTGGGGACAACATCATCACGCAGACCTATAGTCTCTGCATACAAATCACTGCATGCCCCTTGTTTGTTTGGTTTTCTGAATGTTTTTTAGACTTTTTGCTAGATACATTCAATAGTTCATGTCACAACTTCATGTTTTTTTAAGGCAATATCCGATTTATAATCCACTTGAGGCTGTGTGCTATACAGTGAGTTTATTACAGATAAGAAGCATTATTTAACCAGTCCCCCCTGAACAATTGAAATATTACTAAATTACATTTGCTCAAGTTACCCATTATTATTACTATTATTATTATATGGCAGCAAACACAATATGGTAATAGACACCATTGTGCATGCGCAAGTTTAATTTATTAACAATAATAATCAGAATAGAAATTCTAGTGGCAAGTGATATAATTAGTAACTGTACATTACAGTAAAACTTAGTGCATTAATATACAATGTGCTATCAAATGTGTGCATTTATTAGCATTTTAGAATGGCTCATCCAGTCAGAATCAGAAGTATTTCAAAATAAAGAGTACATATAAATTACATTTTAAAAAATGAGAACTTATTTTGGTATGCATGGAGAATAAAAGAACAATAACAACAATATGTTACACTTTATTTTAAACGTGTCCTTGTTACAGTGTAATTATACATTTTTATACTGAGCGATATTAATTAACAACATAGGGTTAGTCGCATGTAATTATACATCATTTATAATTATTGCTATAGTAACTACATGTCACAGTAAAATAAAGTGTTACCAAATAATATTAGGGGCAAGATAATAACTATAACGAATATAATGAATAATAATATTAATTGTATGGAATGGTAGATAGATATTAATAACAATATAACATCACTTGCAATACTGTTTATTTTCTATATTTTTCTCCTTTTTCATATTTATATCCTTTCATGCTTGCTGAAAAAGACTTTTGGAGCAAATCGTTTTATGTTTATTAGCCACATTACTGACTATCAGTGTGTTCACAGCAAAGAGTCCCATTAATGAGCCCAAATTAATTCTGAAGCGATATTAAACAAAGGCTGATGAGAACAGCCCATCATGCATGACTGGGAAGAAAAGCACGCGAGAGAGAGAGAGAGAGAGAGAGAGAGAGAGAGAGAGGAGAGAGAGAGAGAGAGAGAGAGAGAGAGAGAGAGAGAGAGAGAGAGAGAGAGAGAGAGAGAGAGAGAGAGAGAGAGAGAGAGAGAGAGAGAGAGAGAGAGAGAGAGAGAGAGAGAGAGAGAGAGAGAGAGAGAGAGAGAGAAGGCAGGGTGACCTAATTCTGAGATGCAACTAAGTGTTGTCAACTATGATCATTTCTCCCCAGGCCCACCTACAAATGAACTCCTGCCTTTGCTGAAACTACATCAATTCCTCTATGTAAATGTGCTACTTAACAATCTCCTCTCTCTACGTACATTTCTGTATCCATTTGAGTCATATTAGAAGTCTTTAGCTCAGAGCCTGCAGCGAGAGCAAAGGCCGCTTGTAGTGACACACTGAGATGTTGAGGATCAGCATGTTTGGTCAGGCGTGATGGCACTGGCTCATGAGTAAAGGCATAGACTGCTGAACAAACGCTCTAGACTCTGAGAAACATTGCTGAGGTGCTTAGAAAAATGTGTCATTTACTTTTCATAATGCAGTCCCACTTGTGGGACGCTAGCATCTTTTTTTTATAAGCATTTACCTGTTAATTCAAGGAAAATGTATAGCTCTCACTGGCATTGAAATATATCCCGATTAAGTCATTTTCATTTTGCTATAATGTCTATGTGATTAAATTCTGAAAACTATAACTAAAGTCCCTAGTGTTACAATGTTTTTGCATCATTTGCTCAAACAATGACTTATTTATGCCCAAAAATTCTTATTATCAAGGTTAATGACTTACATACATCAAGTATTTCCCCCTGAAATGTAGAAATCTAAATGGGTGAATTTTGAAGAAATCTACAGATGCAAACAGATGGAGGATAGTAGGTTTAAAACAAACAAAAATGTGGATTTGAAAGGTTTTATTTGATGATAATGATGATGATCAAATGTGAAACTAAGTCCATGTCACCATCAGGTGTATCAAATACTTGATTGAAACTAGTAGCAAAACATGCACATTGTGGCATGGTTTCCTTTCCTGCTCTATAAACCTATGAATACTAAGGAGACCATGGTTTCTGTGAACTGATTATTTTGTAGATCTCTTTTGAAAATGAAACAAATGCGTGAGTTTGAGGAAGATAAAATTAATGAACTTTTTCAATATTTTTTTTTTAAAAGTCAAAGTTGTGTTAATATATAACATACTTATATATACATACTAACATACATACTTTTTTGTTTAAAAAAAGTAAAAAAAAAAAAAAAAAGTAAAAAAAAAAACGTAATTATGAGAAGTGCCCTTTTTTTCACTTGAGCCCCTGCCCCTCAAAATGTCTGTGCACGTCCCTGCATATCAGTATTCACTAAAATTAGTAACAGAAGAAGATATTGGCCAGACAGATTATAACTACACAGGAACAAATGAGTAATACAAAATTAACATTTAACTACTATTACCTAACAAAACTCTATTAACAACAACAACAAAAAAAACTCACATTAACGAATTAGTAAATAATAACACTCAGTTGACTGAGGTAGTTCACTATTAAATTATTTTTTTTCATACCTCCCAGAGGACTACTGAGAACTACTATATACTGGTTCATGATTCAATGAGTAATGCATAACGTATACTTAATTCTAAAGTGAAGATAATTGTAAACTACTATAGTAATGACTCGAGTGTTACCAAATCTGTCAATTCTATCCAAAACCTTACAAAAACCTCAAAAGCTTGCATTGAATTAAGTCTGGATGTAGTAACACTTGAGTCATTTCTAGTGGATAACCATGATATTCACTTTAGAATCAAGTAAAACATAATTTGTAATATGTGTTAATTCTTAAATCATACACTCAAACTGACAAGTTTGTGCACAATAATAATTAAATTACAAAAATGCACAATAGAAGCATTTTCAATTCTAGTCTCAGCCATCCTGCTCTTTACATAATGGCATATGTAATTGAAAAACCCATGTCAGCTGTGCACTAAACATGATAAAAGCAGTAAATAGGTTACTTTACAGAAGTGTACTGTATATGACATTCTCAGTCAGTCAACACTATAGAAAGGGAGTATGTTCTGGGATCAACTTCACCGAAAGGAACCACGGACACCCTGCTAACTACTTGCAGTGTGCACAGGTTATTTCGCTTCTGCAGCGAATCAAACCAGAGACTTGCACCCTTGTTTCCTCACCAGTGCCCGGCTGAAAGATCGCTGCCTGTTCACTCGTCTCAGCTCATTAGCCTCTCTGGAGAGGAAGCACTGTGTTTGGGACTGGCAAGCATAACTGTAAACAAGCAAATATTCAAAAGAGCCATATGAAATTGGATAGGTGGAACCCTCAAGGTTGAGCACACTGTCGAAGAAGCTGAAAAAGAGGAGAGGATTTGGAGTGTATGATTGGCAGATTGTGATTGGTTGTGCAATTAGGTAACAGAGTGCATTAGTGCCCGCCCACTTTTTCAGCTGCGTTGGTTCCGGAGATATTTTTTTCATTATTTTAAAAATATATATATATATATATATTTTTAAAGCATTATAAACAATGAACCAAACAAACCAGTTACAAGGTTAATCATAACACAGTCATGGTCAGTTTCTTTTGGTTTTCACTCGTCACATGTGTTCCTTTGTTCTAGTTTCCCGCCCACTCATCAGTCACCATGGACACTAACTACATTCTTCACAGCTGTTCGTAATAATGTTAATAATTTACAATATCCTAACCCAAGACGCAAACTAATAATGCATAATATACAAAACTTTAAAGTCCATGTATCATAGATTGAGTGCCATATATATATATATATTCAAAAGTGGAGATGTAGTAGTGTGTAGAGTACATACATTGCTATGCATATATTTATATTGAGCTGCTCATATGCATCTCTTTTCAAACACACATCCTTGCTTATAAAATATACATTTCCAGAAATATGTACGTAGATGATTGCACAACCATTAATCATTATAATACACCACAGTGCGGTCTACGTTACAGCTCCATGCACACGATCCAGCACTAGATGACTCAGTGTGGGTGAGGATGCTTTCTGGGGGGAAGTGGCGTCTTGCTTTGTGAGTCTTGGCAGCCCGGTGTAATCAAATGTTCCTGGAAATGACTTCCTGTCCTGTGAGATGGAGCCGGGGCTCCATGCGAGATAAAGACTTCTCTGCCTTTTACGGCAAACGCTGTTTTAATAACCCAGCTTGGCTTGACTGTCTTTGATAGACGCCACTGTTATATCGCAAAGGAAGACCAAGCTAAAAAAAAACATCTTGCGGTAATCAATGGATGAATAGACCTTATATGGGCCAATTCGCTTTTAAGACTTTATAAATATTAGCTGCTAACTTGTCTTGGAAACAGTTTTGTTTTATTAAACGTGCAGTTAATATATAAAATTCATGAAATTAACTTTGATATGACATTATGTGGAAAGTGAAGAATATTTTTGTTCATTGTTAATCTTGTCAAATCTTTCGTTTATACCAGTTTAACTGCAGAGACAACTACAGGCTAAGCAAGCCGTCTTTAGGTCGATTCCCCTAAAAATAGTGTAAACACTGTTGTGCTTTCAAACCATTGCATTGTTTGTTTGAACATCCCGACCAGGCAACACTGGCTCAACCAATGGTGTGAGTTTGGGGTGGGGACTCTGTGTTTGATCAGCCAATGGCAGATGAGGAGTTTGGGAAACTTGCTTGGAAACAGTCATTATGCAGTTTGGTGAAACCTCACCTTTAACTTCAGAGGTTTACAGAGGTCAGAGAGGATTTGGAAACTAAATGCTAATGTACATGATCAGCAGCTGAGATTTATCTGTGATCTTATCCGGTGATCGTGCAATCACTCTGCTCTGATCTGGGATCGACATGGCCAGGGAAACAGAGGGTCTGCATTTATATGCAGCAGATGTCGGCGTCTCCATTATATCTGATCACAAAGAGCAATCAGAAAGGAGACTGTGGCTTGATGAGAACTCCTCTGCCAGACTCCCGACCCAGACTCCAGTCCTCAACGCCATGACATCATTCACCTCTGCTGCCCACTGAGATTGCTTTCAGGTACTGCTATATTTAGTCATAGAACAGACCAGGAATACTTTTGAACCGAAGAAAATTCTCAGACACCAATGGATATTACAAAATTCTAAATGGGTTGACATGACAGCTGATATTATCAAATTGTATAAATATATGTAATCGTATATCAACATAATTGCATTAATATATGATTTATAGCACTTTATCCCAACAGATAACTCACTCTTATGTAAAAGTACATCATAAAAAATAACGACTGAATAAAATGAATTACCAAACCAGCAAAAAACATAAGCATGATCTCTCAGCATGTGTGATGCATCGTTTTAAATAGCCCAGCATGCTATATCTTCACCGGTATTATTGTCTTGTCAAATCTGCGCTTCAAGGAGCTAGTGATAAAGCTATTAGTCACATAAAGACTGGGTGATACTGGGTGCAATAACTGTTTTTAGATGGATCAATAGTCTTATCTGTCTGTCGATGTCTCATACACTGAAAGAAAAAAAAAAAAAAGTGAGCCTCTCTTTCACAGCGACCAGCACAACGCTAGACACTAATCAATACACCAGGCGATAACAGGATGCTTCCAGAGCCATTTAGCACAGTCTTATCACTCTGCGGAGTGCTCAACCTGTCAAAATATTTTGTGGTGGGGTGGCACAAGAGAATATTTCATGCCTATCAAGGGGAACAAGCTTCTGCTATTCAAACCAAAGAATGACAGTTTTAGGAGTCACTCTTTCAACAGTGCAGAAGTCTGTGGCAGTCTGAAGATAATACAGTTAAGTTAGTAAGCCAATATAAAGCTATTATGACTCTAACAATTAGAGAAGCAAACAAACCTTTTACATCACAGTTTTCAAATGAAAATGTGTATATTAAAGGCCACTTAGAATCAAAATTAAATCTATTTGCATTATATAGATTCTTAGTGTTACTGTGACAGCAGTTTGCAATCAAAAACTTTGAAACAATGTTCCTTATTTTGTTTTTTTTTACTCATCTCTCTTTCTACTCTACTACTCTAGGTCCACAAAACTATTGTGACATTGACAATTGGCATTGAAAAGTTCAGAAAGTTGGTTGATGACTAGATAAAAGCAAACGAGTAACTGATTCATTTTGGGTCATCACACAATCTGCATTTATTTTTTCAGTGAAGAAAATAAGTTTCTGAATGCTTTGTATGTCTATAGTTTTGAATGTGTGATATTAACTGTCTCAAATGTTGCATTATTTTAGTTCCAACATGTCATCCTCTTCACAGTTTTGTTTTGCCTGAATCATCACAAAGAACCAGCTTAGAAAGATTTGTACGCGAATCGCACCATTACCACTGACAATAGTTCCTCTCTCGAAAAAAAGATTTAAGCAACCAAGGAGCATTCTGCCAATTTTTGAGCACAATAAAATACCATCCGCTCATGTGACAACAAAGAAAACCTGGGAGGATATACAATCAGGAAAGGCTTTCACACAATTCAACACCTCAGCCAGAGCGAACCTGGATAAATAAGCCTGAAGAGCTGTGGAATAATAAGTAGCCAGCACAACACAGTACAGGTGAATCCCACGAGAGCCGCTTCAACAGAATCCACTCCTTTTAACAAACTAAAGCTACGCAAGGCAGGGTGCAAATAAAATCAAATCAATGTCCTTGAAGATGTTTTTTTTTTTTTTCTCTTGAGAGCCATCTTGAAAGAGCGGCTCAACCCGTACTCTCTTGCGTTCCATTTTAATCCTACTAGTCCTGTATTCGTTACTCTCTGCTTTTTCCCCATTTATTTTTTTTCCTATTTTGCATCTCTCTCTTTTCACTTTCAGGCAGTGACTCATCTGTCAGAAGAAGGGGTAGGGAAAGATGGCGTAGACCCAGCTGGGGCCCACCCTGCGGGGGGTCTTCTATGCCTGCACCTCTTTGCAATAACAACATCTATCTCCATTTTCCTGCAAGCTGACCGGTATGAGGGCACTCTCAGAGCAATTAAAATTCCCCAGGTTTTCACTCCTGCCACATGCTTAACTGTACCGTGCGAACGTACCATATGCTTCAAGATGGGCGATAGTGCAATTTGGAGCGCGATGGTCGTCGAGATCCCCATAGAACAAAGAGGGAGAACAGCTGGCTGCCTCGCCATGGTTGGATAACAGCAAGTCAACCTGTTCAATCATATGCCACTCTTGTTTACCGCACCTTATCTTATTTGGTTTGTTTGCTTTATCTGGATTAAACCCGTAGGTAAGAGGGAAGGGAATTTCAACCTACTGCTCAAACACGCTTAAGGCATCGATACGAGGCTATTTTTCAAACCTGGCACTGGAAATGCAAGAAAATTACCTCTCACAAGATACCACCTCAGAGTGAAGAAATTAATTAGTTGCTGCTGGGGTTTTAAAGAGCTAAACATGAGCCTAAAGCATAATAACAGAACTATTAGCCCGCCACAATCTATTATCTTTAATCTAAGACCAGCTATTGGCTAAATCCTAAATGATGGTATCCCCTGTCCTAAAGGACCATGCTGGGCTTTCAAATGCAGCTATTTCTCTCTACAAAATGCCATCGGATCAAATCCCCCTTCTGGCAGCCATTCAAATGAAGTGACGGCACTGCATGGCCTGTAAACGGCTTCAGTGTGGCTCATGTATCACGACCCTAGCAAGGTCAACAGAACTCTGCTCTAAGTGTCGGTCCCACAGAAGGGATGAAGTTAACATTGCCGGTGATAAAGCTCCAGTGTCTTAACCTCCAGAGGGTTAATTCAAAACATATGGGCCCATCCATAGTGTACAAATGTGTATGTGACATGTTCAAGACATGGAGGGTCTTCAGAGGTGTTTAAGGAACATGACTTATTGAGATGTTACCACGTTAAAGGTCAATACAGGTCGTCTCAGTGAAACCAGATTGTATCTAGTTGGCAACCTTTCACATGGACCAGTGCTTCCTGAATAGTTGCTTAATGAACAATTATGAAAGTCTTATGAAAGTTACAAAGGAGATTTCTTTGAACATTCTTGATTATATTAGGTATCAAGTTTGTCAGTGAACTCATCTTGACTGACAGCATCATATTGCTTCAATCTATAGCCATATTTAGTAAATTTTATGTAATTGTAAAGCCTTTTGGTTTGCTGTAATTATAGATCTAGTATGCACACAAATCATGGCCAAATAAAGATAAAATAAAGAAAAAAGGATTTAGCTTATATACAGTACTTCAATTTAAGTCACAGTCAGTGATGACAGATATGATCATTACGTATAATGGGAAAACACCTACAATGACTTACTGAACAAAGAGGTGTATTATTTCGCTCAGAAGTACTATTATGAAAGTTACCATTTTCAAGCATTGGCTATAACTGGGAAATATAATCAAATATAACATTGACCCGTTTCATTATACATCATTCAATCACACAGATCTTCTGAATAGTTTTAACTCTAGAATTGTTTCTCCTCTCAAAGGAGAGCCAAAATCAACTTACTTCAGCAACCTAAGCACGGGATAATCACTGAGCTAAGAATTTCCCTTCGTTCAAACCAGTAAAGCTACAAAGAAATTGATCTTTAAACACGCCAACAAGAAGACTTCCTTGTAGAGGAGGTAGGTTCACAGGAAAGCCTGAGGTTCATTAGCTGATTATTAATGAAGCACACCATTATGTCAGCCCCTCAATTCTGCCAGTTTTCAATGCAAAACAGACCTAGGCAGGGGAAAGTCAACAGAGCCAAGCCTATCTGCCAACTGTTCTTGTCCAACTACCGCTGCATCCAAACGAGAGCAAATGATTACAACATCTGCAGGAAGCCTGCCCTTTAACTAAGACAGAAAATGGTCACACTCACCTCCCCGGATTGCGGCAGTGTCAGCTTAGGAATTTTCCCTTTGGTCACAGCCGTGCTGCTTTTGGTATCCAGCAGACCTCCAAATGGCACACTGTTGTACCCTTCCACCAGCTCGACAGGGGGTTTGAGCTCTGGGGAGTCGTTGGGGACCTGGTCTTGGCCGTCCATGGGCCTGACGTAGGCAGTGGGTTTCTGCTGCACAGCACTGCTGGGCTTGCAGTGGAGACCTTGAGGAAATGTCGGCGTCAAGAGGCCGCTAGGAAGCAGGGATGTAGAAGCCATTGGTGAGTTCGAGCCATGGGAGCACGATTCCTGCTCAGCGGGAGACTTTCCGAGGCCAAGCTCGGCTGTGGCTGGTCCTTTGCCAGACTGCTTCCTATTGGAGTGTGATGAAGTTGTAGGTCCGCTGGGATTGGGACTTGAGTCCTCTTGGTCCTGATCATGCCTACTAGAGGTCTGCTCGTGACTGGAGTGCTTTCCCCGGCTGACCGCTTGAGCGGTCTGGGTTCCACTTGAACCGTGACCCCCTCGTGACCAGTCTGAAGACCGTAACTTTTTGCCTTGATGTCCATGTACAACGCTAGAACTTGGCATGGTGTTGGCAGGGGGTGGGGGCATAGAGGTGCTGTGGCCTCCAGGTTCGGACGGAGCAGCTCGGCTTCGCTGAGCCTCAGGGAAAAGGCCTGGCTGGTCGGGTTTCTCCACTGGAGTCTGGGGAACAGAGTTCTTAGGAATGCCTACAAGGTGACTCTGGTTGGAATGGCTAGTCAGAAGCTCCTTCATTTCATCATAATTTCCAAGTGTGTTTTGGACCCGGTTGGCCAGAGCATCCCCTTTGTTAGTCTGAAAGTAAGAAAATAAAAACTTTTGAAACAAATGTATAATTCAGCCATATTCCTAACAAAGGTATTTAAAAAATTACATTTCACCCCAAATAAAAATAAAATTCATACACGTGGCCCATATTACTTATGCTCTACATTCCCAGTATCCTAAAGTTATACAATAGCTTCGTGTGAGGGAAAAATCTAAATGTAAGTAATTTACTAATAAAATTCACCCCCACCGTAATCTTAACCCAAACATGGTGCATATGGAGCAGGCTGGACTGAAGCAACATCAAACATCAGTGTTTTTTGAGTGCCTCATAAACAGATGGTGGAGATTATTATCAATGAATAATGAAAATGATTTACTCACATAAAGCTTGAAATTATGAATACTTGGAAAAAGTTACTTGTATACTGCTTATAGATGTTATTAAATGTAAAAGACATGGACGTTTTCTATAAATACTTTTTTGTTTGTTTGTTTGTTTGTATTTCATAAAAAAATTACAGCGTGCCTGTATGAAATGACATGAAGGTGAGTAAATAAGTACAGAAGTTTCCTTTTGTTGATGAACTATCCATTTAATTGGAAGAACAATCAACTGTATTCCAAAATGTCAATGGACTGGAATATTATCATCTAAATTGGTTATAAGATAAAAGATAAAGATAAAACAATCCACAACACACCAACTGCTCCATAACACCCCAAAGGTAACGTCATAAGTGTATTATTTTTGTGAATACCAATTCAGGGAGTGAAGCCTTCTCAATATGGACAGCTCTAAAGACTGTGTTTGTCAGTATAAAGAACCAGAGTATTTATCATGAGCTTTAGCTGACTAGACCATTAACATAGTTTTGAGATGCAAGCCAACTCTCCATTTGATGTTAGTCAATATTTATGAAACCAGGCAACGTGTGATCACAGAAATGGCGAGACGCTGTATTTAGAATCTATTCAGAATGCTATGTTTGTGTGCCATTCACATCCGTGCCTGTGTACTGATTTCCATAAAATAATGTTTGCAAACATCTCCTGAATTTACTGCAGGCATAAAGATACAGTATTCTCCTCTCCAGAAATATCTGTCCAACACTAGTCTGCTTTTGCTCACAACAAGAGTCCCTTTATAATAATCGTTATCTTTTAGGTTGTGTGGCACATCATTAGTTGCACAGCGTCCTACAGAAGAGAAGCATGCTAGCCCACCCCCCACTGATTATTTGCATAACAAGCAACATTCTTCTTAATGTTCAGACCTTTACTCTTGTATTCATCACTACATTTACCTTCTTTTCCTTTATTCAAAGCCTCCTAAGTATCAGCACCCTAATTTCAAAGAGTCTGAATATAGAGGTATTCCAACAATAAATAAACAAATGTGTGCTTCTCTTGTACACTGATACAATTAAAGGCTATGTTAATCCCAGGAAGCAAAGGTAGAGAGAAAAATCTATTAGCATTCTCCATTCATTTCACATGTAATTGCTACATTAATAACAGACAGTACAGCTCTTCTAAAATGCAAATGCATCTGTTATGGCTTTCAACCACATAAACAGTCAATAAACAAATAATGTTAAATGATGCACGACCAGCATGGCATGCAAGGCTATTATAGCAGTGATGGAATTATGCACTGGACGGTTAACATGTAACCTTATCTGATTCTAGATCTTCTCAGCCTAACTGACCTCTGACCTGGTAAAGCCTGAACACTAATGTCAGCAATAAAACCTGATTGACTATGCGGATAACTGCGATTGACTAAGACATTTTCAACAAAGAATAATTTCTGGATTATGAATCAAAACAAATAATATCATGCTATTGTGTACATAATAGTTTACAAGCACAAATGGTTTGATGACAGCAATTTGTTTTGTATTTATTGATTGATTTATTAAATCATTAAATACTAGCCAGCAGACGTTCATTTGCTTTATTTGCCAGCAAAACCATGATATGCTACTTGCTATTTATAATTTAGGGGGAAGGAGGCATAGTCCTTCTAAAGTGCATGTTATGGGACAAAAGTTTAAACATGCCCTTGTGGACAAGATGAGTCATCACATGTTTTAGAAAACATATTGATATCATTGAAGCAAACATTCTAAAAAACACAATTTACATTTTGATTTAAAATTTTAGGGGAAAACTGCAAAATGCAAATTATAAAATGTAATAAAATTATGCATTCAACTTGTATAAGATAAAAACAAACATCTTGAGTCCAATCCAAAAAGTTTCCTTGAGATTTGGAAAAGTAATGTTTCTTCATTTTCTTAATAGTAATATTGCTGTATTTTCAACTGCATTTGATCCTTGTCATTTTAAGGACCTTTCCCATTTTTCACAATAAACAATTTTGGTAATATTTTGGGAAATCACTTGCGCAATGTAAAATCTGGGTCCACTGGCATGTCTCTGCGTCCTCGCTATACAGACGACATGAGTTCTCGGGCAGTGCTTAGATGGGAATGTGTGCCAGTGTGGGCTCTGCTCCAGTGTTTTTAAAGTGAAAGATCTGAAAGGGACACTCTTGAGTGAGAAGAGTGGGTGAACCTCCCAGACGAGGTGCTTCGGTCAATGTGAGGGAAAATCCATCTGGGGTGCACACAAAGAGCTGTTGTGTGAGCTCGACTGATTGACTGAAGCATGAGAAAGCTGGACCGTGGCCAGACACACATTCTACAGCTCGGGGGAAGGTGAGAAAGAGAGAAATACCCTTATTTAAAGCGTTAATTGCTGACATTTTCCGTTCAAGGTTTCTTAAAATGATGAATAAGCCATTTATGAAGGATTAATCGTGTATTTACATTGACGGTTAAAGCTTTTACTAGCTAATTAATGTGTTTGGATATATAAACACTTTAAAATGTCTAGTAGTTTTAGGGTGTAGTTTGGTTCGCTTGGTTCATTTGGTCCGGACAAAAAAAAAACTACAAAAAAAAACTTTTAGGGTGCTTTCACACCTGAGTGTTTGTTTCAGAACCTGGTGCGTTTTCTCTTTTAGTTCGGTTTGTTTAGGCATATGTGAACATGGCAATCATGCTCAGATCCGCACCAAAACAATCGCTCCGGGACCAAAAAACCTGAAAAGAGGTGGTCTCGGCCCGATTGCAAACTCTGGGGCGGTTCGCTTGTGGTGGGAAAGCAATCAAACCCAACGGACCAACGAACCAAATGGTATTATAAATCATAATGGGAAATGAACTATATAAATAACAGTAGTGTCTGATTCTGTGAGTGAGCACATTAGTTACCACAGTTGAAATCCAAAAGAGCACCTCTTCATCTAAAAATGTTGTGTAATTGTGCTTCTCCATGCGAGAATGCTGTCCCGATGAAGCTTTGATTCCAGCTCTAGCTGCATTATAACATTCATCTAGTGTTTGTGTGTCTTGACACTGATAACCTCTAGACAGCGCTGGGAGATCCAGAGAGAGAGTGCGTTTAAATTTACTGCAGTATTAATACGAGTGTAGTATAACAGCGGCAATGATGGCTATTATTTGTATAGTGTTCGCGTGTGTCTCGACATTTACAAATAAAGCCACAATAACCTCATGGAGCGAACTTGACAATCATCTTGATTAATGACTCAGAGGAAACACTGACCAATAAGAGGACAGTTAATCTCATGTAACTTGCGTGAACACATTTTGGTACGCTTTGAAAGGTTGCCTTATTAAAGAGAACCGAACCAAAAACAAAATGCAACATTGTAACAAATTAAGTAGGCCTACCTGTTTCGGAACAAAACAAATGGTCTATAGGTGTAAAAATGCCCTTAGTCCTGGGCCGCTTAGCGTTCAGTTTGGCATTTTTATCACCGAACCTAACGCCATAGAGATACGTTCACAACCTGATTGGTCGGCTTTTATGACGTATTGCCTATTTTGAGACGGAACTTACAGAACATCCAAAACAATGCTGTGTGCTGGGATAAATGCGTCCATCATATGCAGGCTACGTATATTGCATACAACTAAATAATGTCATAAATCTCTTCTTGAATTTAAATACAGATCTCTACAATTTTACACTGAGCTATAATTTTCCTAGATACCAAAATCTGTACTCCATGTTCCATTTCTCATTAAATTTAACCAAGACCAAAATGATCTGCTCTACCACATTCATGTTATCGCTCCATATATGTTCTTCCTCAATATAAACAATTGTCTCATCTGTGTCTTTTATAACTTATCTTAAAATATTTTAAAAGAACAATGTGAAACAGTGTTGATAGACAAAAGAGAAGCACCTTGCCGATATATATTTAACAGCCATCAAGTTCAAAAAACATTGCTGCCTTTGATATACATACACTATAAAAGTGTGACTATCATTCCTTGATTAAAGTATTTAGGAGGTTCAGTGAGATCATTCACTTTTTGATTGTGATTTTCAGCACTCCAAAGTTTTAAACGATACAAGAGACTTTGTAATGGGCCATTACTTAATTGCCTGGAAGGAGCATCTTGGGAAAAAGGGGCAGTATTCTTCTTCCCCTCGTGGCCTTCTTTACTTCAAGACAAGGAGAGATTATGTACTTAAACATGCTTAAGTGCTTCAGTGTCAGCTGCCTCTTTAAAACACTCCACAAAGTCTTGATAAATGACTCATACAGAATGAATTGTAAAATACAGCCCTGTGGCAAAGTAAAATCAGGCTAAAATGAATATATGAACAGTTTCATACAAGCAAAAGAGAGATCAGCATCATTTCATTGGTATACGTCCATGCCTGTGTGTGCGTTTGTTTGCTTGCTAATGTGTTAGCAGCAGTGTAAATGCAGTTTAATGGGGTCATATAAAAAGACACTGTGTGTTCTAGAGATTTGGGTACTTGGGCGCGACCACTCTGCGCAGGCTATTCACACGCACAATGAGAGTCTTTGTTTCCCTCAATTGCTAGCCCTTTCCAACTTCACCAGAGAATCCTCTGTATTTCAAAGAATTTCCCTTAATGGATGTTAACAAGAACCTCAATATAAACAATCGGTTCACTCGTGAAAAATGAATCAGATGCATTCACAAGCTGACATGCTCGATATGAGCGTTTAATGACTGATGAGTATCTCATCACGCAGTAGATTTGCATTGGCTTTATTTAAGTTGGAAATGTCTGTATCCTTCCAAGTTATGATTTGCAAATAAAGCAGTGTTCCCATGCCATATGTTCAAGAGAACAAAAAAAAAAGTCACTTTCAGCAAAACTGGTGTTAAATAAAGTATAAATGGAGGCTGTAAACATTGGGGAAGACACAGTTTTATCAACGCTATCACACGACCAATTCGTACGTGTGAGTATGATGTGGCTAATTCGTACGATATGTCTAAATTTGTCTAAACCCCAGTGATGGGTAGGTTAAGGGGCAGGTTAAGGGGTAGGTCATTCATACGAATTGGGCAACCTGTAAAATATGTACAATTTAGCAAAAATCTTACGAATTCATACGAGTGAGGTCGTATGAATTCGTATGAATTAGCCACCTAGTAAAATACGCATGAATTGGAGTGAGATCGGGTTGGTAAGTCCGGGTCAACCTGAAGTGGCAGCCGACTTTACTTCGGTGTTGTGACGTATTTCCAAGTGAAACGTAATATTGAATAGAGGGTGAGGTTTTATGTTAGCGCACCTCCTCTCCATCCCTCGCTCATAGCAGACTGACGGTTGAGGGAAGTGGAAAAAAATGTCTGTGTATGAACTTGCACGGGTTATGTGTTCACCACAAGACTAGTAGTATGCGCTAACAAAGTAAATAGTGTCAATTTTGATTTCATAATTCAAATAGGTATAGATGTAAATCCCCCCAAAAAAGGATGACTCAACAAATTATGTGAGTTTGGAGCAGATCATTGGCAGATCAGATGGGGGAGTGTCTGGGAAACCTGTTTGAAAACCTGTTGAAAAGTCATTATTATTATTATTATTAGCCTACTGCTCTGATTTTACAATCAAATAACGTAGTCTCAAAGTTACATATTCAAAAGATATCACCGTTTAAAGCTGAAGTGAAACGTTGAGTGTAGCTGTTGAAAGTAAATGATATTTTAGGCTTAGTCACGATGCTCAAATCAAACAAACAATGAGAAAAAAAAGTGTGCTGTTTCTGTATATTATTCTGCATTGACACAAGATGGAATGCGTGATTATGCTTACAATAGTGCAAAGTTATATAAAGTAAGGAATAATTGAAGATGGGACGTTGAATTATTAGAAAACTAATGCAGACCTGAAGAGTAAATTCGCTTGGTCATGCCTTTATTTGCTTGGTATTTATTCGCTTGCTCAATATCTTTGCGTTTTGATTCTTTTGCTGTTGTAGTTCTTTGAAATAAATGAAATAATTTGACGATGATTCATCAAATCATATTCATTCACTTTAAACGAGCAGCACTGCACAAAGATGCTCGCGCTCCGCTCTGCTACGCTTTGACATGCTGCTTCTGCTTCCGATCTGAGTATTCTCATCTGTTAACATGAGTGCCAAAAAAAAATGACACTGCTGACGCTCATGCTGTGAAAAAGGCCTTATGGGTAAAGTTACACACAACACAATTTATATAAAAAGATCTTATAGAGAACCTGGAACTAACTGTTGTATGATTACTTATATTAAATTGGCATAGGAAAAAGTACATCTTCCAACAAACTCAAGTTGAACTACTTTAAATGAGAAGTAGACTGTAGTCTGTTGTTTCTCAACACTGTTTGTTGCGTGTGTGCCTCTGTGTGCATGCTGTCTCTCCTTGACAAGACATTGGCAGTGTTTACAAAAGAGCCTTGTGCTCATCTGCTGCGAGCACTCAGGGCTTTTGCCCCCCGGCCAGAAAACCAACAACTGCGATGGTAATGAAGGTGGCAATACCTCCAGATCTCAGTCAAACAGCATGGAAACCTCAGCAGCACTCAAACACTACACCCACACAGCACACATTTCTTACTCTGACCGACGGCGCTGTCAGGGAAACGTCTTTGCAATCATTCGATATTTCTTTGCCAGCGCGTGTATCCTGTCTGGATCACACAAAGACAGGAACAGCAAACAGCAGTGGTCTACAGAGCCATTAATGCTTCGGATGCGGGGTCGATGCTGAGTCAAACGAGAAAACTCAGACTACACATCATTTAAAATCAATAGAAGATTGGTTACAGAGAAAAGGCGAACAAGAAAGAATGCGCATGGTGAAATTCCATCAAGAAATTACGTTAAGCTCTACTGATGGCGAATTTGCTTCTGAAATAGCTTGGAGTCAACTTGAAATTAAAACTGACCCTAGTTGTTCATCAGTGCATGAAAAACAATCGCTCTCATTCATTAAATGTGTCAAAACTGTCCGTGGACATTGTCAAATGCAGTCTTTATATGGACATGGGTGCATTTTTTTTAAACTACTAAAGATACCCTCATTTCTAATCATTTGAACATATACATATACTATATTTTTCACTGCGTGAGAACATGGTGGGGCGTGAGAGAGGCGTGGCTTGTCAGACATAGCAACAGTAACTTAAGGGGACGGGTATTTACGAACGGTCAATTGGATGAGAGGGATGCTATAAATAATGTTTAGTATAGGGAAAAACTGAGTGCAGACCTGGAAAACCTGGCTTAAACTACGGATGATTCATAGGGTCAAATTAATAGAGCCTAATTTTATGTACTGTAGCTGTTTTTAGCTGTTAATGCGTTATTGTCGCATAACTTGCAGTCGAACACCGATAGTGAAAATAATAGCTTTTATCGGCCCATGCTAATATATATATATAGGCTATATAAATCCATGTCATGAGCCCTTTAACATGAACAATTGTCCACAGCTTTACACTTTTATTAACCCCTCCAACCAAATGTTCGACAGAGAAATCCTGTTTTATACAATCAAGCTTTGCCGTACACTTTATTTGCTGTTCCTGCTGTTGAATATCTAGTTTACTTTAGAAAAACATCACATTATAAATAAATTGTTTGACGTTGACGTCTATAAAGGTTGTTGCATCCTCTAATATGAACCATCCATAAGAACACAAGCATTAAAAGTAGACATAATTGTTGATGACGAAGTTCATAGTGTTTTCGTACTGCATTCATTCCTTAATTAGGAACGGAAAAAAGACACTGTTGCCAAGTGAACCTGGTGGCAAAAACAAGGCAGCCATAACAACAATTCCCACAGAGTAGAGCTAAATACACACTCGAGCACAACAACTTCAAATCACTCCCGAGACCAAGCATTAGACTGACTTTATTTAATTCAGACGTACTATCCTTTCTACGCAATGCAGAACTAACCGCAAAAACAACCTGGTCGGCAAAAAGGAACAAGGTATTGTGCTAGCATGCACAGCTAGGCGTCTTTTCGCTCACTTAGTGCGTTTGACTCAGCAAGTTGTTTGAGGTAGAGGGTAATTTGGGAATATTTGCCTTGGGGCAAAAAAAAAAAAAAAAAACAGAAAAAAGAAAGAGAAAAGTCTCTCTGTGACTGGGACGGTAGAAAACTCTTGGAGCAGCTCCAGAGGTCTGACCTTGGCTGGCTGAAAGCTTTTAAAAACAGCCTTGCACAGAGAAAGCATGTCCAACAGGAGTGAAAGGCCACGAAGGGACATTGGGGGGGGGGGGAGGTCGATGTGGGAAACAAGCAGAAGGGGCGGGAGCTACGGCGCTAGCACCACTGGAACTGCTTTGAAGGTGACAAGCGATCTGGGAACCAGTAAATTAGTCCCAAATAGCTGTTAACGGCACAGTTCTATTAAACAGGATTTGGGGGGATTAGCTAATAGCAGCCTTAGATGAGTGTTTGGGGGGTGGAGGGCGGCAAAGACTGGTTGGCGAGGGAATAAAAAAACGAAGCGCTCATGTCCTAGCTCTCATGAAGAGGATGGTTCATAGTGACTTATGACATGGAGAAAGCCTGTTAAAGGGATATTCATCCAAAATTAGCCCTTGATTTACTTTACCCTCAAGTCATCCTAGGTGTATATGACATTCTTCTTTCAGACGAATACAATCGGAGTTATATTAAAAAAATGTCCCTCTTCCAAGCTTTATAATGGCAGTGAATGGCCGTGTATGACGTAGATGTAGGAGTAGCGTAAGCTTTGACGCCTCTCGCGGTTCAAACAAACAGGGCTGCGCCACAAACTCAAGCTCTTCGACATTTCTCTTTAAAAGTTCTCGTTTTAGAGTTCTAATTCGTGAACCCTGTTTTGTTTTGCTCAATCCTCTGCGCATCCGTGTTCATCAATGCGTCATGCGGCAAATCGGCGCGTACGGCCGTCTGCCGGAAGCTAGTTATTTTAGTCGATAAAGTTTTAAAAATGGATATTTTTCAAAACAGAAGCAACCATTCACTGCCATTCTAAAGCTTGGAAGAGCCAGGACATTGTTTTATATAACTCCGATTGTATTCGTCTGAAAGAAGAATGTCATATACACCAAGGATGGCTTGAGGGTGAGTAAATCATGGGCTAATTAAAATTTTTGGGTGAACTATCCCTTTAAATATTAAGCGCAATTACAGGTATTTATCGTTTCCGAGTGAACTGTTTAACTTTCGCTCCCATTTTGATGGCGTACTCATATTTACATAGCACTTTTCTTGTTAATCTTTCAGCGTCTTTGGCGGCAGGTTGCTCTCACAGTGCTCCTGTCTGGATCCTTCATTGTGCTCTGCTTCAGCTCCCGCTTTGAGCTCCAAATCCCTCTCACATTTGACAGGACACAGTGTGGCTCACTGAATGGAGTCGGGTTCAATGCACAGCGCATCATTCAGGAGAGTGATGCAACTGCACAGCTGCAGCGAGGAATGCTGGGACAGCACATTCCTGTGGGCCAGAAACAATTACATTCTCTATGCAAACTCACTCACAAATTATTTGAGCCTCCATTCCACATCATCAAGAGAGACATTTTTTTCCCAGTACATTGTACATGTCCAGTGCCTCTGCACACTTAAGCCATAATTAAACAGTCTAGATTTGTTTTGTTTTTTTCGTATTCACATATTCATATTTCTTTTGCATAGACTTTTAACAAACTGGAGGTAAGATGATTTTTTAAATTATTTTAATCGAGTGTGTCTTTCAATTTGATACAATTCTCACTATAATAAATGTTCTAATTCCGAGTCATTGCAATATGTTATTGTACATTTTCTCTCACCACGCATACAGTAAATCACAGTGATGTTATTAACCTAAATTAATAAAAATCATTTTCTTGAATTAAAAATAAAGCTGAAAAAAATAAAATGGAATAATGAAAATAAATAAATAAAATGCAATTACTGCAATTATTACTAAAACTGAAATAAAAATAAATTAAAGCTAAATACAACTATTCGAATAACAATAATAAAAATAATAATATTAATAATAATAATTAAAAGCACATAACATTACTTACTACTAAAATAAAATATTAATAATTATATTTTAACAAAAAAACAAGTAAAAAAAATACTTATTATAACAGACATTACAACACTTTTGTTAAGTTAACATGGTAGCATTTTACAATAAGGTTTCATTGGTTAACATTATGGGCAGTATTGGTTACAGTATTTATTAATCTTTGCTCATATTAACTAATACAAATACAGCTGTTAGTTCATGTTAGCTCAGATGCATTACATAATATTAACAGATATAATCTTTGATTGTAAAAATGCATTTTACAACATTAACAAATACTAATAATTGCTGTATTTTTATTCTTACTTCATGTTAAATAATGTAGTTAGTAATGTAAACAAATTGAACCTTATTGTAAAGAGTTACCATTAACACAGATAGCAACTAATGCTCACTATTTTTCATAATGCATTCTGGGAATTTCAAAGGAATGAACAGTTCAGTGTACCGGACAGCCCTAGAAACGGCACACTTCTTGTCCAGTGCACTTGTGGATTGAGACAAAGGGGGGATTCAGTACGAATGAATTGTGCCCATTCATTGCGCTGTTAATTTGCATGTGCTGTCTCTGTTGTCTTTTTGTGCCCGATTCACTAAAGGAATTACACAAATCAGGTAACGCCGCACACGCGCCCACAAAATTAGTGCCGAATGCAATTTTCACTGCGCAATTCCCTATCTTGCAGTGCTAGATTACAAAGGATGCGGCAGAGCACACAAACCAGCACCACTGAGATCCACCTGAATCAGCTCTTTAAAATGCTGAAAGTGTACACACTACACCTCACGTCTGGATATATGCCCGTTTATAACACTTTCCTCCATCATTTGATGAATAACTGCCATGATCAATACAAAACATAAACAAACATCTCTTTTCAATGAAATTCATTTCACCCCCTGCTTTCCTAACACCGCAACATTAATTGCACCAAGCAAATAGCTCTGTGTTTTTATGAATAAATCTATAATAAGTCTAATTTACACAAAAGGAGGTAAGTTTGAGCTGACAAGAATGACAATGATTTGCTCGAGACTCATGGCGGGTTCTCAAGGCTCAACTGTGATGTTTTTCCAGTGCAATGCCACAAACAAGTGCTCTTGGTTTAATCTGAGATTTGTTTTCTAACCCATTTCCCACTTTATTTCGCTTTATTATATAGGACAACTGTGAACTGAGTGACAGGAAAGTAGATTTAAAGGCAATTTCGGCATTTTCTAGCAATAGCAATCTAGCTTTGAAAGCATAAGATCCCATCCTCCCTTCAGAGTGTCTCCAAAGCCACGCCGCCTCCAAAACACATAAACACACACAGCCAGACCAGAATCTGCAAAGCGTCACGAGAGACGGAGTTAAATTACCTCATGTCTCAACATTACAATAATAATGAATGTAAACAACTCACAGAGCATTAGTTGTACCACCTGACTGCTGCAGATTCGTTTCAGTGTTGATTGCGCTGACATAGGAACGCATAAATCCGAGTCTGAGGTCGTGAACAGCTCCGGGTAGAACGTCATGGGTTGCCATCTTGTAATTACGGTTACGGCATGGCGTGAACGCAGCATAAACTCGTTGTTTTGGTTCAGGAGGAACTGTAAGGTGGCGGCTGCTGTTTGTTTGCGATGCTCGGTGACTGATGTCTGTCTACAACTCTTCAGAGTCTTATGGAACGCCCCGATAAAGTGTGATGTTTGCGCGAGCAGAGTGCGTGAAGGTATGCAAATGCATGTTGACAGAACATGTTGATCAGTGCATTCAGACCGAATGCAACGATTGGACGAACATCTTTTCGGTCCTGAGACTTCCACAGGAAATATACTGTATGTACATGTTTTAATATTTAGACCACTTTTATTATTGATTCCTATCATATGCCTACAATACCTCTAAATGTACCATTTAAATTGGCCAAAACGTTTGTTTTGGCCAATTCAAATGGTACATTTAGAGGTATTTTTGGGGCCACTGTAGTTTCTTAGACAAATAACAAAAAGATTATGTAACAGAGATATCGAATTTATGACAGATGGCTTTTATGAAGTTTTTTCTTCCTGAGCGACTGTAGTCTGAAAACGTTCACCTTGTAGTCAACCACCATCTTTACTTTCAGTGAGTTTTTCATTATCACAAACACCTTGCGCTTGCTCTCCGGGGATTTAGTCTTGGCACCCCGTAAAGCTGCTTTGGGACCATTTTCATTATTGCAAATGCCATATAAATAACCGACAGAAGCAACAAATTTCCCCTTCACCTGATGTCACCCTGGAAGTATTTCAGAGACCAGTGATTCTCACATTAAAACTCTGAGTAAAAAGCTACGCTCGCAGCTTCGACCCGACATCAGCAGAAACACAATTTTAGCTTTATATATGTGAGGCTGAAGTTGTTGTTTTTTTAAGTGGAGAGCTCTGATGTTGAGGCAACTAATTTCAGAGGCTAAGAGGAAGAGGTCTGGGCCCAGATGAAGATAAATGGCATGTGTAGAGCTGATTAGAGAAAAAGAAAGAGAGAGAGAGAGAGAGAGAGAGAGAGAGAGAGAGAGAGAGAGAGAGAGAGAGCTAATTCAGATATAAAGTTAAGAAGAAAAAAAAAAGTTGAACCAAAAAAGAGGGGTAGAGAGAGTGCCTTGTCTTAGGAGGACTGTAATTATCCCTCAAAAAAGAAGGCAACACAACATGTTTCTACGACTGCTGCTCTGTGAGAAGTAACAGAAAAATTCTTCCACAAAAAGGCATTCCTTGCTTCAAAGCTCCAGTTTACAGACGCCATTATGTTTGAAGACAATTTATGAGGGAATTAGCTCTTCTAGTAAACTAAACTCGGATGTTCCCGATGGTAAATCAAGCTCATCAATCATTTTACATATCTGCACCAATTATCACAGATACTTTGACGGAGCTAAAATATACAAGCTGACATATGCTTTATTCCATGCCAGACTATCTTAATCAAGCTAAAATAACCCTCAATCAAAGTGGTTGCGTTCCTTATGTTAAAAACGTCAAATATCATGGTCTTTTAAAGGTCCACTGAAGTGCCTTGGAACGCGCAGCTTTGTGTGATGAGTTGACGTAATTTCCACTGAAATAGGAAGCTAAGGTGGGACCTATTGAATGGCCCCTCCCCCTTTTCAAATAGCCAATATCGTTTAGTTTACCTCAAAGACTGCAAGTTGTACTTGACGGCACCATGGAAGCGAATCAGAGCGCTGATGATACGTTTGATTCTAGAGAGCATTTGATTGGACAGAAGATGTGATGAGAAGCTGAAGTCCGCGTTGATGTCATAAAAATACATGATCCATTTTAGCGGAAGTGAGAGACTGTAAGTTTTGAATGTCTAATAAATGCAAATTTTGTCATTGTTCTGGAACACGCCAGCTTATTCATAACCTTAAAGGCCCGTTCACACCAAGGACGATAACTGTAAAGATAACGATAAAGATATAGTTCTAAAAATCATTCTCAATGTTAAAGAATAGCAGAGTTCACGCCACAGCTATAACGATAACAGCACACAGAAACGATATCGTTGGAATCACATTCAGAACGATTTTATCCATCTGATGAACGATAAAAACATTGACAGCCAATCAGAATCCATCCTACTGTAACGAGCTCGAGCATTTAAAGCGGCAGACAAGCAATGCGCTTATAATAAACAGAATGATATCGTCCACTGGTGTGGACACTAATATAGTTATCTTTAGAGTTAACTTATAACAAGTTAGGGTTATAACCCTAACCCTAACTTATAACAAGCTAACCCTAAACCTAAACTTACATTTTGATTTCAGGGGGCCTTTAACTAACAATATCTCAACGACACTGTCACTTTTACTAGAGGTCCTTGAGCAACACTTGCCATCTAAAGAAAATCCCTGTCCTGGATCAAAACCAATGCCATAAAATGTTGTCATAACCTGGCACACAACTGATCCCATCATAACTGTTCACATGACAGTATCGCAGAAACGACACAGATGGAACAATTAAGGCTCGAGTAAGCGGTGAGTGACGGTAAGTTCATGCTCATCCAAGATGTCCAGTTGTAATGAAGCTTAGGGGCGAGAGGCAGTTCTTCACCTACTGACTGAACGCAGAGGCATAGGGGGAGATTGATCCAGTTCTCTGGCCCCCGAGGACCTCAGGACCGGCGTAATGACAGTGCTTCAGTCTCCCTGATGGTCTGTCTCGGCCCTTGCTAACAGCTGGCTAAGGAAACAGATAAGCTACCTGAGGCTGGAAGGGCGACCTTGACACTTATTGGCGCAATAAAAGTGATGTTCTTCGAGTGTTGATATACAAAAGTGCTAGGTGTTTTATTCACCTACTGTAGATGTTCAATGGCTCTTAAAGTCAACATGAAGTCAACACTGACCTTATTTACTTCGTTAATACATTTCCCAGGTCATTCTGTCCGCAATTCTTCAGCGCATGTTATTTCAAAGAGATTTTGTTTTTCATAATCTAGCAAAATGTAACTCTTAGGCTACGTCTACATTAATCCGGATACATTGGAAAATGGCGTTTTGCTTCAAAACACTCCATCCACAGTAGCGTTTTCAAGTGTTTTCCAAAAGTTTCGCTAAATTAACCTTATTGTGAATGTGAAAAACCTCATAAATGCTTACTTAGGTTATACAGACATCATAGAGTTCTCATGCTATTCTTCTGGCAGGATCATTTTATTTAGCAAAATATCTCACCATTCACTGATGCGCCAGGTCGCACTCACTCACCATTATATGTTTGGTCTAAAACGCAACTTGCCGCAGGACAGCAATTCAAATACATTTTATGTCATATTTGCAGGACTGCGATATGAAGAGTGTACAAAAGCCGAGTTTCCACCACAGGAACTTTGCCAAGGAACTAGGCACTTTGGGGTGGTACTCGGTGTGTTTCCACCAGGAATAAGGGTCTAAATGAAGTTCCGGGTAAAAATTCCCCCCTCAGAAAGTCCCTGCTGGCGAGGTAGTAGTTTTTCAAAGTTCAGGAACTTCCGGGGGTGGGACTTGGGCTCTGAACGTGCTGATTGGTTGAGTTTATGCCGCATTTTGATTGGTTGACTCCACGCAGCATTTTATTTTAACCACCATTTTTAAAACATCTGTTGCTGTGCTATTCAAATCAACAATGGGGTTTCAAAAATAGGACCGATGACGAGGTTCAGGCTTCATAAAGCTTAAATTCAGAGGATGAAATCTAGCGTGAACTGGAAAGTTGCGCGCAGCCCTACGTCACCGAACTAATTTGCCTAATCTTCACAGTACTTTAGACCAGGATGGAAACGCAGACAGCAACAGGTCTGGGGGAAAAAAAGTTCCAAGGGCAAATTGTTCCGGGTAATTTTAGTTGTCCAATCTTATAGAAAAAGATGCCCTTTCAAACAAAAACGTATTAGTGTGGACAAGGTCTCAAAAACAATTTTTCCTTTCGCCACACTTGCAGGAAATGTTAGTCAATAGCCAAATAGCTCTTTAAGCATGGGTATTTACAGTAGATAGACCCTTTATAAAATCTCAGTAACAACTGCAATAGCTATGCAGTTATGTTAATGTAATAAAGGTTATGGCAATGATAACAAATTAAGTTATATTTGAAAAAGTAGAATTGCCAATTGGATATGCTGAGATGCTCTTTGAAGGTAAATATGACCTTTAACCTCCACGTCCGGGCCACCATTTTGGTTCTCAGCAGGCAGAAGCTTAAATAAATATGTACGGATTGCCTGGACAAACATTTCACCCTTTCTTTAATCAACTGCAAATTCACATTTAGTTCAGGCTCCATTTGGAGTATGTAATGCCAAGTTTTTACAATCCAAGTACCAGTGGATCATTAAATACTACTTATGTAAATAATATTGAAATAATATTTATTCAAACATTTTATATATTCGTTTAAAAATGTCTCAACTCTCAACGTAAAAAGATGTTAACAAACATTCAGTAATTCGATGACCAGATAAACTGGTAACATGAACATATTAGGAAAGTAAAATGGGTAACGGACACCAAATCTTTAAAAGTAGCGCAGGCATTTTTCAAACGCTTTTTCAAAAGTTTTTGATATAACTCACCTTTAACATCCTATCTTTAATCCTAAAAGGAATAGTTTAATGAAGCATCTAAAGGGGGGGGAAGTTACATAACCCTGATCGTAAGCGTTCCTTCAAACCAATTCCAGCTGAACCCGAGGGGAAAGCAGGATCTGTGTAAATATTGGACGTAAATAGAGAGTACCTCAGCATCCTTTAGCCCAACGTTGGATGATGATGTGTGTGTGTCTGTGTGTGTGTGTGTGTGTGTGTGTGTGTGTGTGTGTGTGCGTGTGTGTGTGTGTGTGTGTGTGTGTGTGTGTGTCTGGCCTGGTAAACCCTACATTACGGGGACAAAATGTCCCCAAAAAGTTGACAATCCTTGAGGGGACATGTCTTGGTCCCCATGAAGAAAACCGCTTATAAATCATCCTAAGTGATGTTGTTTGAAAATGTAAAAATGCAGAAAGTTTTCTATAGTGGGTAGGGGATAAAACATACAGTTTGTACAATATAAAAATCATCACATCTATGGAAAGTCCCCATAAAACATGAAAACACAACACGTGTGTGTGTGTATGTGTGGGCTCTGATTGGGACTTTACCTTGTACGGCTCACCAAAGAGATTAAATCCGGTGGAGAACAAGTCTTCATCCTGCTGCACTTCCTGTGTCCTTCGCTCCCACTCCTTCTTCTTCAGCGCCGAGCGGTCCTGCTCGTAATGACTGCGGGAAACGGGGAGAGAAAGAACGATAGACAGTAAGAGCTTGATTCGAGTTGGCATGCGAGAAATCGACGGCGAAAAACCCTGCCTGTAAGAGATTCAAGGGAAGCCCTTATCTGTCTAATAGGCCCGAGCTGACACTAAGCAGATGAGGAGAGCGTGGCGGAGGAGATAAAGTAACTGGATTGGTGCGCGGATGCTTTGCAGGAACAGACAGGAGACTGCCAGGAAGAGGCAGCTCTGTTTGAAATGCTGGAAGAAGGGCTGGAGCCTCGGGGAGCGTTTATTTAGATCCGAAGGACCTCATATGGCAATCAGTGTGGGGGATTGTTACAGGAAATTCAAGCTTGTTTTAAACAAAGGCAGATGTCATACTGTGGAGTAAATGATTTCACAAATGAAAAAAAAAAAAAAAGAATCTCCCTCTGAGGGACTCTGTCAGCCTCTTGTTTTTCTTTACATTCATTAAAATGAAGACTTCATCTGAGCGGTTTCTAGCACACCTCTCTCTCTCTCTCTCTCTCTCTCTCTCTCTCTCTCTCTCTCTCAGGCCTTGTTTGAGTTATTTAAAGTCCAGATGACTTGCAGTTTAAGAAACTTCATGTATTAGCAATGGAAACAAACACGAGGGTGCTAAGCTGAGAGAGTGTGATGGCAGCGGTGACAGGTTGGCCCTGAGGCCGATGTTAAAGGCTGACAGTGTCTGATTAGGGCCTGTAGACCCGGTTCCTGCCATTATCATAATGCAGAATGGCCCTGAGTTAACGCAGAACTCCCTCGGGAACAGACACGCTCCACAGCCGCTAGCTGTAGCATTAGCATCGGTCCCTGCGAGGGAACAACGGCGTGACAGAAACGGGGAATTTTCACACAGTGGCCCCCTTGTTATGTTGTCACATATATGAGTATGTGTTAGAGCTTGCGTGTTCATTTGTTCTCTCACTCACTCACTGAAGGTTTTATGGCACGCTTCAAAATATATGTTATTCCTTTAAAAAATAAATGAGCAAGCTAACAATATGCAATCAAATTTAGGATGAAGGATCTAAAATGTTGGTAAAGGTAATTGTGACTGATTCTTGCTGTTACGTTGTTACTTGCTGTATTTTTTAAGTGATCAAATACAAAAATATTAATAAAAAATAGCAATAAAATTTGAAGAAAATTGGCCAAATAGTTTGTGATTATATACCAATATGTCAATATTATTTTATTGTTATTATTATTATTATCAAATAGATTAAATAAAATGAGAAACAATTTGGCAAAATAGTTTATTATTGTATATCAAAATTACTACAGTATTATTATTATTAAACAAAATAAGAAACAATTTGGTAGAACATTTTGTGATAATATATCACAATAATAATAATAATAATAATAACTAAATAAATAAAACAAGGAACAATTCGGCCAAACAATTTGTGATTACATATTAATATGACTGTAAGAAAAAAATAGTTCTATTGATATTTTGTAAAAAAGAAAAAAGAAAAAAGATGTTACTAGTAAAAATGCAGTAACTTAGTTTTAGCTACCAATGTAATCCAAAAAAAGAAAAGAAAAGAAATGAAATTAAGTAAATTGTTAATATTTTAATTAATTATGCATATTAAATTATTATGAGTAATAACATTAATTGTAGTAATTATGGCAGTTTGGTCACGGTTAACATTTCAAATTGGCCCCTCAAGGCTATGCAACAAAAAAAATAATTTTATTTATTCTAACCCATGACTTTCTATTCTCCAATTTAAAAATGACTTTTATTCTGACTTTCGATCTAATGTCAACATTGCTAAAACCCAAGATACCTCAAACACATATTTCCTCAGCCCCTGCTAATAGGACACTTTTCCCAGAGATCTGGAACCGGTCCGTCTCCAGTCTCCACCTCGCAGTCCTGAGGCTTACGCCACAGCATTTAATCCATCACGAAATTATTCCAGAAGGCGGGAGATGTTACGGTGCGAGAAAAACGAGGCCTGGTCTAAGGGTGACAGGTGCTTCTTCTGAGGGGTCGAGGGAAAAATAAGTGACAAAGAAAAGTGGGAATAAATACAGCGACGAGAGATTGACGGTGCTTCCCAGGCCTTAATGACAGCAAGATGTCAGTTATCGTTATGTCAGCACGCAGGGCACACCTGACACGGACACCTGACAGGACGATAAATCAAATTTACAGCTGTCAGTGGCAGAGCCTTGCAGACACTTGGGTCCCTTGACACTGCATTACTCTTCAAACGCAGAGCGCTGCGTTGGCCAGTCAGAGGTTGCTTTAGACCATTAAGAAACTAAAGAAGAACGCTGAGGCGCAAATAACCCCTAGTTGTGGCTGCTGCAGTGCAAGACAAGTTAACAGTGTGAACACAATGTGTGAGCGTGTTTTCTTGCTATGAAACCTGCCGATATTATGGTATTAAGGTATTCATAAATTCTTTAAAAAATTACAAAATGTTTTATTGTTGCTGTCAAAGTTAACGTGTAATTTACTGCACTTTAACATTTACATTCTCCAAATAAAATTACTATTTTGTAATACCAAAAAATGTAGAACAGCATCGCCCACCTTTTCGGCGGAGTTGGTTCCAGAAGTGTTTTTTTTTTTTTTTTTTTTATATTCCTCCCATAGGGATTTCAAAAAAGTCTTCGTTAAAGCGCTATAAGCCATGAAACATGCAAGCCAGCCAGACTCATAACATCACAAACTTTGATTTGAAGCAAAAAAGAATTTGAAAATCAGAGAAGAATACCAAGCTAAAAGACTGGGTACTTAATGGCTTTAGTGATAGAAAGAACTACAATCCCAAGAAGCATCGCAAAAAAATGACATGTATACAGTATATATGATTGGATACGTTCATAAAAAAAATGTATTACTTACAAAATAAATGTTAACTGAAATAATATATATATATATATAAAATCAATATATATAAACTATATATATATATATATATATATATATATATATATATATATATATCAAACTTTTTTATTTCAATTAACGATTATATATAAACTTAATAAAAAATAATTCTATATGTAAATATTGAAAAAAATAAAACCTCTGAAAACACCCGAGCATCGTGACGCCGAGTCTCGCACAGGCTGAAGACACTGTTTCATCTCCTCTTTCATAGTGTTTGTTTCCCTTGATTTTTGTACAGTCAAAAATTTTCTCTTCCCATGTTTCTAAGGCACTGCTGCCCACCTTCCTTCCTTCCTTCCTTCCTTCCTTCCTTCCTTCCTTCCTTCCTTCCTTCCTTCCTTCCTTCCTTCCTTCCTTCCTTCCGCTGAGAAAACGCCAGTAATATATTCAAACTTCACATGAACACACATCGCCAAAATCTCCTCAGGCCATATATCCAGTCGCATCCGTGTGTTGACGACGCGCTGGATGTTAAACCGCAGTGCCTGGGTCGGTTTATTACAGTCGTGTTGTTGGTGGCATGATTATGTTCTGGAACATGTGGCATTGGCAGTTTTCTCCTTCCATTCTTCCCGTACTCCACCTCTCCTCTGCCTCTTCCTAACACCACTGCACGAGGAGGGGGGGAATGAACAGCGATATCCATGGAAAAGCCAATGAATTTAATCTTAGCTGAGCTTTGCTGCATTTGAAAGATAACCAAATAGAGCGCCTGCATGGCTCTCCCTCCTCTACCCCCCACCCCTAACCCCCCCACCCCGGTGAAAAGCCTCCCATAGAGAAATAATGTAATAAACAGCCAACGAGTGCCACTGTTATTAGAACGAAGCCGCCGCCACAACAGTGGGCCTGATTTCTGATTTAAAGCGGCAATTATTAATTTGAAGCACAGGCTAATTAAAACTACAGCTAAGCGTTTAGCCTCTTGTTACAATTATTTTGGAGGATTGTAATTATATGGAGCTGCTTATCTCACACATTAAGGCATTGACAGAAGAGGTGGAGATCATTTCTCATTTATTCCTGATTTATCAGCGTTGGGATGAGATTGATGCGGGAAAGATAGCAGTCGTTCATCAGGAGGTTGCTGGGGTCTCGCCTGAGGGAAAACCTTGCTCAGACTGCATGGGAATACTCCTTTTTTTTTACTTTTTCTCCTTTCTGTTTCCTTCTCTGCTTTTTTAGTGACTGTTAACTATCTCACGGATCTTGTGAATACTGTAAGAATACTGTAAACAAAACACACATTGCTTTATAATTAAATGAGTGATCAATGGATACAATGAACCGGTAACACTTTACAATAAGATTTCATTAGTTAGCGTTAGTTAATGTATTAACTAACATGAACTAACAATGAGCAATATATTTGCTACTGTATTTATTCATCTTTGTTAATGTTAGTTAATACAAATCCAGCTGGTCGTTGTTTGTTCATGTTAGTTCACAGTGCATTAACTATGTTATTAAATACAACTTTTGATTTGAATAACTTAGTAAATCTTGAAATAACATTAACAAAGATTAAGAAATGCTGTAGAAGTATTGTTCATAGTTCATGTTAACTAATGTTAATGAAACCTTATTGCAAAGTGTTACCAAAAAAAACGAATGATGATACTATAATAATTTAAAAAGTAAATTAAACAGACCATACAGTAAATTAACAAATGTTCCCTTTCGAACGGTCACTTCGTATTGCGTAGCTATACGCAGTGGGGAAACTCCCTTTCCTCGATTTACTGAAGCTTATATGTAAAACGCATTTGCAGCTGCACAGCCAGCCCCTTGAGCGTCTAACCCGCTCATAGGCTGTGCTGCAGCAACTAAACCTCCAATGGCGCGGGCGCATCTGACGCACAACCAATAAGCTAGCCCAACGTCAGAGCCCGTCGAGGGGGCGTGCTCTGCCTATATAGACCCCCGAATTCGCCATTATAGCAGATTTTACTCCTTCAGCGACAGTATACATGTCCCTGAGCTTTTTACTGTAGCTTCGCCGTCGAACAAGCCTTTCAGCCTGAGCGTGCTTCTATTCAGCAGACTTCGCCTGCACGTCGATTTCTCCTGACGCCGTCTCACCTGTGGCTATCCGGCGACACTATATCCTTTATTCTTCACTAATACATTCTTTTCAGCATGCCTCGTCCATCCTGCGCCACGTGCGGAGGCCGTCTGCACGAGGCAGACCAACAGACGAGCTGCATTTCCTGCCTGGGGATCGACCACGCGGAGAATGCTCTCTCTGCCGGCGGATGTGAGGCCTGTGACTGCATGCCTATATCTGCGCTGCGCAATCGGCTAGCTCTCTCCCTGGACGGCGAGGCCGCTTCATCCGCGCTTTCTGTTCCAAGGAAGAAGAAGCGTCGCAGCCAACGGCAACCAGAGGGTATGGAGATTGGTGAACGCACGCCGGCCGCGTCCCCGTGTGCTTCACTTTCTCCAACCCAGATGCCATCACTGGTCCTGTTCGCAGGAGACCAGCGCCCCCCCCCCCCCCCCCCCCCCCACGTGGCGGGCCTCGTCTCCTTCGGCGGATCGCTCGAGCGCGACGACAGCCTATCCATCGCCGCTTCTGAGGACGAGTGGCCGGGCTCTCTCGACCCCGTCACCGCTTCTCAATCGGTGGCCAGCGGATCAGCGACCAGGACTAACTCCGACGCCGAGATGCTTCGGATCCTGACGAAGGCCGTCGCGGACCTCGACCTCGAGTGGGCCTCGCCCGAGGAGCCGCCTCGTAGTCGGCTGGATGGATGGTTTCTGGAGGGGCGCCAGCAGGCCCCGCGTCACAAACCGGCGCCATTTTTCCCCGAGGTCCACGAGGAGCTAACCAAGGCATGGCGCGCCCCTTATTCAGCACGTGTGGGATCCGCAGTTTCCGCGACGCTCTCCTCCGTGGATGGCGCAGCGAAAAAAGGTTATGAGTCTTTGCCGCCCCTCGAAGAGGCCGTGGCGGCTCATCTTTGCCCGAGCTCTGCAGCTAGCTGGCGAGCTAGAGCTGCTCATCCCAACAAACCCTGCCGTAACACTTCAGCCCTCGCTGGACGCGCGTACGCCGCCTCCGGCCAGGCTGCATCGGCCCTGCACACGATGGCCGTGTTGCAGGTCTACCAGGCCAAACTCCTCCGGTCCATGGACGAGGCTGGCCCGGACCCGGAGACGTTTCGGGACTTGAGGAGTGCTACGGACTTAGCGCTGCGTGCTACTAAATCTACAGCACAAGCCATCGGCAGGAACATGGCTAGTTTGGTCGTGCTCGAGCGCCACCTGTGGCTTAACCTCACCGAGATCAAGGAGGCCGACAAAACGAGGTTTCTCGACGCTCCGGTGTCCAGCTCTGGTCTCTTCGGCCCGGCGGTGAAGGGATTTTTGGAGAGGTACACGGAGGCACAGAGAGCGTCCCAGGCCATGCGACACTTCTTGCCGAAGCGTTCGGGTTCCGCGTCCAGCAAGCCCAAACCTCCGCCTTCGCCTCATCCAGCCAGGCCGGCGAAACAGGCCTCTCAGCCCCGCCCTGCGGCTGATAGCCAGCGCCAGTCAAGGCCCGCGAAGCGCTACCCGCTCCCCAGGCGTCAAGGCCCTCGACCCAGCGCCGTGGCCGACCAGGCGCCTCCGAAGTCGTCCTAGCACGAAGGGAAAAGAGAGAGGGCTCGTGTCTCGCGCTAGCCGGACCACCCTCGAAGAAACCAGCGAAACTTCCCACAGCTCCCTGTTCAGTTCAGGCGGCTGGGGATTTTATTTTTGTAAATAGGCCCGCAGCAGTGAGCGCGTCTCTGCAAACAAACGCCGTTTTCACGGCGACCCAAATAAAGCACAAAAAGAGCATGTTTCACAATCACAACACAAGGGTTCACGGTCCCCCTCCACTAGGCGGCCCCCGCCCTGTTGTAACACTGACTTCCCCCCAGGCAAAAGCCTATGTAGTCAGTCAAACACTCAGTACGTGCACAAATCACATTATAAGGGTATCAGGTCCCCCTATGTTAGGCGGTCCCCCCCATTCAGTGTGTCACGCCCTAGCCACACGAGTGATGGCCTGGCAAGCCATCCCTGGTGTGTCGAGTTGGGTCATAAACACTATAAAGCGAGGCTACTCGCTCCAATTCGCTCGCAGACCCCCGAAATTCCAGGCGGTTATCGAGACATCGGTGAGAAGTGGCGTGAATCACGTGCTTCGCACCGAAGTGCAAGAATTATTAGCAAAAGGAGCGATAGAGTTAGTCCCTCCCGCGCTAATGTATTCGGGGTTTTACAGCCGTTATTTCCTAATTCCAAAGAAAGACGGCGGGCTCAGACCCATTCTAGATCTGAGGCGTTTGAACAGGGCTCTCATGAGACGGCCTTTCAAAATGTTAACACTCAAACAGATTCTCGCGCAGGTTCGCCCGGGGGACTGGTTTGTTTCAATGGATCTGAAAGATGCTTACTTTCATATTCAGATCGACCCTCGTCACAGGCCATTTTTGAGATTCGCCTTCGAGGGGAGGGCATATCAATACACTGTTCTGCCGTTCGGTCTGGCTCTGGCGCCCCGTACATTCACGAAATGTATAGATGCGGCGCTCTCCTCGCTGAAAAGCCAGGGAGTGCGTGTGCTGAATTATCTCGACGACTGGCTGGTACTGGCGCAGTCGAGAGACGAACTAATAGCGCGCAGGGATTTGATTCTCAGCCATCTAAAATGCTTGGGTCTCACAATCAATGTTGCCAAAAGCGAACTGATTCCCAGCCAGACGGTGGTCTTTCTGGGCACGGTTTTGGACTCTGTGACAATGAAAGCGCGGCTCACTCGAGAGCGCGCGCTCTCGGTGCAGACGCTGGTAGCCGCATTCAGGGCGCGCGAATGCGCGCCGCTGAAGAGGTTTCAGAGACTGCTTGGTCTAATGGCAGCTGCATCATCAGTACTCCACATGGGATTACTGCGCATGCGGCCGCTGCAGCACTGGCTGAAATGCCGTGTGCCAACCCAGGCATGGCAGTCAGGCAGCCTGCGCATTATGGTGAATCAAGGGTGTTTAAGAACACTGGTTCCCTGGCGGGCTCAGGACTGGTACTGCAAGGGCGTGACCATGGGGATAGTTTCCAGGAGGAAAGTGGTTTTTACAGACGCGTCCAACATGGGTTGGGGAGCGCTGCACGAGGGCAGGCCTGCCTCCGGCCTCTGGTCGAGCACGGAGCAGAGCTTACATATCAACTGTCTGGAAATGAAAGCGGTTGGTTTGGCCCTAAAAGCTTTTCTGTCAAACCTCAGGGGTCAACACGTCTTGATCCGTACAGACAACATGTCTGTGGTGGCCTACATAAATCGCCAGGGTGGCATCAGGTCAGGCAACCTGTATGTGATGGCGAGGGACCTCCTCATGTGGGCACAAGCCAATCTGAACTCTCTGAGGGCAGCGCATGTTCCGGGCGTCCAGAATGTGGGCGCGGATATGCTCTCAAGGGGCAACACTCCCCTAGGCGAGTGGTCCCTGAACCCTCAGACGGTCAGACTAATATGGGAGAGGTTCGGCGAGGCCGAAGTAGACCTTTTCGCCTCGAGAGCCAACACCCACTGCAGGGTGTTCTTCTCGAAAAACAGGGATGCGCTGGCTCATCCCTGGCCCAGACGCCCCCTGTACGCGTTTCCCCCCGTCTCGATGGTTCCACAGGTTATCGAGCGGGTCAGGGAGAGTGGATGCCCAGTCCTACTGGTGGCTCCTCTCTGGAAATCCAGACCATGGTTTCCGGAACTGGTTCAGTTGTCGGACACGACCCCCTGGCCTGTTCCGATGAGGAAGGATCTCCTCACTCAGGCCAACGGAACGATGTGGCATCCCCGACCCGACTTATGGGCCCTCCATGTGTGGCCCCTAAACGGGTATCCGGGGACCTGCCTGACAGGGTCTTAAGCACTATCTCTGAAGCAAGGGCCCCGTCTACGCGGCGCCTTTATGCTCTGAAGTGGTCGGGTTTTTCCAGCTGGTGCTCGAAAAGTCGTATTGACCCAGAGTCATGTGAGGTTTCAGTGGTGCTCGCCTTCCTGCAGGAGCTACTGGACGCGGGTCGCACCCCGTCCACGCTCAAAGTGTATGTGGCAGCCATCGCAGCGCACCATGCGCTGGTGGCTGGCCAATCACTGGGAAGGAATGACCTGGTGGTAAAGTTTCTGAAGGGTGCTAGGAGGATTAACCCCTCCAGGCCCCTTTCGTTGCCGCCGTGGGACCTCTCCACGGTCCTCAGGGCCCTGAGAGGTCCACCTTTTGAGCCGCTCCAGTCGGTTGATCTGAAACCACTTTCGCTAAAGGCTGCTCTCCTGTTGGCATTGGCATCTATCAAGCGAGTGGGAGATCTGCAGGCCCTCTCAGTGAGTCCTGCATGTTTGGAGTTTGGATTGGATGACTCCAGAGTCATTCTCAAACCCAGGCATGGTTATGTGCCCAAGGTGCTAACGCCGTTTAGAGCACAAGTGATTACGCTATTGGCTCTTCCCCCTTCTGCTGAGGATGGGGAGGTTAATCTTCTCTGCCCTGTCAGGGCGTTGAGAATCTATTTGGAGCGTTCTGCGTCTTTTAGACAATCAGATCAGCTGTTTGTCTGTTTTGGGGGCCGATCTAAGGGTGATCCAGTCTCTAAACAAAGACTGTCTAGATGGATAGTGGATGCCATCTCTTTGGCTTACACTGCAGTGGGTCAGGTTTGCCCCATAGGTGTCAGGGCCCACTCGACCAGAGGTATGGCCTCCTCGTGGGCTTGGTCTTCTGGTGTTCCCATTCAAGATATTTGTGATGCGGCCGGCTGGTCCTCGCCTTCCACATTTATGAAGTTCTATAATATGGAGGTACCTTCCCTGCAGGCGAAGGTACTTTCGGTATGATTGAGACCTGACAGGGGCTGGTCTTGTCTACAAAAATTACTGTGCATAATCACATATATACATATATAAACCCGCTTCGGCCGGTAATAAAGTTATACTAATAATCCCGACGGGGTCTGGTCTTGTTAGTATATTCTGTTAGTGGTGACTAACTTATTATGTATATTATTCAGGCCCGACTGTGTCTGGTCTGTTATATATACATGTATATACATATGTTTGGGTTTTGGCTGGTTCTGCAGCTCAGGGGTCCTGAGTGGCGGGACAACCAGTTACTCAGGGCGCGGCGTTTTGCATGGTGTCCCCACTGCGTATAGCTACGCAATACGAAGTGACCGTTCGAAAGGGAACTACTCGGTTACTATCGTAACCTCAGTTCCCTGAGATAGGGAACGAGTATTGCGTAGCCGGCCGCGTTATGGTAACTGGTGAAGTTGTCGCTTCAGTCGTATAACCTGCTATAATGGCGAATTCGGGGGTCTATATAGGCGGAGCACGCCCCCTCGACGGGCTCTGACGTTGGGCTAGCTTATTGGTTGTGCGTCAGATGCGCCCGCGCCATTGGAGGTTTAGTTGCTGCAGCACAGCCTATGAGCGGGTTAGACGCTCAAGGGGCTGGCTGTGCAGCTGCAAATGCGTTTTACATATAAGCTTCAGTAAATCGAGGAAAGGGAGTTTCCCCACTGCGTATAGCTACGCAATACTCGTTCCCTATCTCAGGGAACTGAGGTTACGATAGTAACCAAGTAGTTTTGTTTTGTTTTTTTATTGTAATTGTTTTCTTTCTGAAACTAAACATTACCATTCAAAAGTTTGTGGTCATTAAGATATACATATATATATACATATATATATATATATATATATATATATATATATATATATATATATATATTAGGGCTGTTAGTTAAACGCGTTATTAACGGCGTTAACGCAAACCCATTTTAACGGCGTCAATTTTTTTATCGCGCGATTAACGGTCTTTTTGGCCTAGCAAACTTTGTAGTTTTTTTCACATGCTTTTGCAACAGGACGCGGCATGCGCGGCGCTGCGCTATAAAACCCATTCATTTCAATGGCTTGCGCCGCGCGAGGATGTTTTATTTTGTGTGACCAAAAGTGCAAGCGGATCTAGCTAGACCGGAAACAAAACAACAGGCACGCCGCACACACTTGTTTGGGCTTGCGAGCCGACCAAATAGAAGGTTAACGTTACGTTTTGAGTGGATGACGAGCGCGAGATGCCGAAATGGATGCCAATAAGATTCTGAATGGAAAGTTTACTTTTTAAAAGTTGCCAAATGGTTCCATTGACAAGACCAAAGTGATCTGTGTGTTTTGTTGTTGTGAACTGAGCTATCATCATCGCAGCGCGTCCAGTCTGAAATACCACTTGATGGCCAAGCACACACACACACACACACACACACACACACACAGCTGATGCGAATTCTCCGCCCCCTCGTCAATATCAGGACCTCGTCAGTATTTCTTTCACCGTTTTATTAATGGACAGTGTTACATTGAGAGATTATTTGCTCCAAGTGAGAATGTTAGTGTGAAATTGAACACAATGTTGTTTTCAATAAAAAAACATTTGCACAAAGCAAGCCGATCCACTTTTGCATGTTGATAAGAGCATTAAAATGAGAAAAAATAATGGGACAAAAAGAAAATCAAGAGACATTTAGAATAGATCAAAATAATTGCGATTAATCGCGAGTTAACTATGACATTCAGTGTTTCCCCTAAGATTTTTTTCAGGGGGGGGGGGACGACTGCTAGTGTTGCGGAGCGGGCGTGTTACGGATACGTGGTGTAATTTTTTTAGTAATCAAAAAGAATGTCTAATTAATTGAAATCATGTATTATGAATCATTAAACTTTTACAACATTTTTTTTAAAATCTATGAAAAAAGTCAATATTTGTGTGTTGTCTGCAACATTCATTCACACAGAACATGCAGGATTCGTATTTAAATAGTCTTTGTGGTTTAATATTCGCACACACTAGTCTACATCGCGATTTGATTTCAAGTGTAATGAACTGCTTTCTATTAATCAGGCATGAAAACGGGTCAGGGGTGAAAAAGGTGAGAAGGATATAACCCCTCTAGGGGGGTCCGGGGGCATGCTCCCCCGTAAGAAAATTTTAAATATTCCATATTTTAAAGCATCAATCTGATGCATTTTGAGATGCATTTTTTGCCAACCTGGGGAGAGCTGGAGAAACTTAACTTCAGCCATTAGTCAAAAATATTATGGCCTCCGTAGCGTTAGCTAATAATAATTTTTTTTTTTTTAAAAGACCGATACCGATCCGTTACCAACGCAGTTAAAAAAAAAAAAAATCAAGTAGAATTTCTATAACTGTGTTGAACTGATAATCACTCTTTTGTGTGTTAAACACAATCTACTTAATACAGACAACTTCCTTATAAAGAAAAACAACAACAACAAAAAATATGATCTTAAACTATGACAAAAATTATATTGTAAACTAGATTAGTGGGTAACTCAGTAAAATTTTGTCTAGAAAAACAATAATTTTATAAAATCAGAACATTTAGTGAAAAAAAATATATATTTAGTGGGGAACAAATAAGAGACAATAAGTGTAGCACTAAATCTGGTAAAACGTTACACATTGCTCTTTGTATTGTTGTAAAATACATTCATGAAAAACAAGATAAAAAATCAAAAAAGATAAATTATTTTATAGTCTACTATAAAATTAAGAAAATATATATAGCACAAATGTATAGCACAGCTGTTTAATGAGGCAGCAACATATGATAGATAGGGCAGAACAGAACAAAAAATACTATTAATAATCTTTCATTGCGCAAAAGTATTATGATATGATTATGAAAGACTCCAATAGAGTGCTGCACACAGCGCTTATGCGCATCCCGAGCGCTGAATGATGCGCTTGAGGCAACACGAGTCACAGCGCGCAGCTCCGAGTACGCAGTGAAAAGTTCAAAGCACAAAGGAAATACATATCGATGCATAGTGTATTATACAGTATCTATCTATGCAATAGTTTATTGAGCCTTACAGTTTTAAATTTCAGTTACTGTGCGCGTGAAGAACAATGATAGTGCTCTCCAGTGTTGTGATCTAGACACGCGGTAAAGGAACATGATTGAGGTACTACAGCAAGATAGTCAATTTATGCGAAACCACAGAGCTTTATCTACAGATCAAGTATAATAATATTAACATTTAATTATCTTGGAGAGAGTTCATCGTTGCCGAACGCGACGCGCTGTGCTGTTTGAATGCTGAATGGAGAATGACTGACGACGCGCGGTGCTGTTTGAACGCTGAATGGAGAATGACTGACGACGCACTGTTTGAACGCTGAATGGAGAATTACTGACAGCCGCAGCTGAGGGAAAAGTTTACGTGAACTTGAATTTAATGACTTAAATATTAATTTCTATCTCACATTAGGCTACTATAGTATGGCTTCATATATATATTATACACCCCCCCCCCTCCCTCCCTCCAAACATTTTCTCATCGAATCTACACGATTCACGTAGGTCACCGATTTTGGTTTCAAAACGGCGAATTTCGCCGAAAGGTGAGTGATTTTCATGTCTGATTATTCCTCAAAAAAAAAAAGAACAAATTCTGTGAAATTCTGCGTTATACAGTAAATTCCGTTTTTATGACTGGATTTCGTCAGCATTTTAGGGGGGCGGGGGGTCGTTTTGGGGGGGGCGGGCCGCCCCCCCAAAACAATGGTAGGGGAAACACTGACATTAATGCGATTAATCACGATTAAATATTTTAATCGTTTGACAGCCCTAATATATATATATATAAACATGCTAAGTTCAAATACTTGTTTCTCCGAAAAGCAAAGCTACAGCCAGTTATTCTACTTAAAAATGTGTGTGTTCCATGTCGGAATGTCTGATTTGTTTTGGTCTGTGTGATCCCGCCCACTACCAATTTACCAATTGGATTCATTTATGAACTAGGTCATAAATTGCAGATTCTACCCAACCTAAAAAGCCTCAGCAATGAAAACATTGCAAACGTATACATTAGCTGATCAACTTACAGTGTAAGGCTTGTCGCTTTCCATTGTCAAATGCGATCATTCCTGTTAAATGTCCTGACTCTGGCAACCCACATGAGCGTCGAGTTTGGGGAAGATAGGGTGGGGGAAACAAATTTTTCCAATATTTTGAGTGTGGACTGCTGCTATAGCCATTAATATTACATACTGCACCTTTAATTTCCTTCTTAACCATGCAGCAGACAGCCACTGTTGGTAAATAAATACCAAAAGGTAAATGCAAGAAGCAAAATGTAGGCTATTTCAATACAGCAACAGTAACAGCGGACATAACCACCGTCCGAAACACCCGAAAGACCAATTCAAAACGGCCCCAAATTTAGCATTCCTTCAGACAGTCCGCCCTGAGCTGCACAGCGAGCTCAAATGACCACACAGGCCAGAGACTCGTCTTCAGGATGGCAGCTGCTAGTAGGCGAGCACTCTCAGATTAATGAGCACCCCTGACAGTAATTGCTAGGTGCCAGGTTATCAGCCTGGCCACTGACACCACTTCCCCCCAGGACTCTTTCCATTTCCTCAAGGAGGCCATTGTTTGCACTCATATTAGCAGCAGCTCAGCGGGATGGCTAAGACACCGGCCGCACAATGGAGGCTAAAACACACTTCACCTTCTCCAGTCCACCACTGTCAATGACTTTTGCAGCGTTCTTCCTTCAGGGCAGCGCTGAGTAGCAATAAATTTGATTCTCGATGTCTAAAAGGCTGAAACCACCTTCTGCAATCCAGAGACACATCCCGAGCCGAGACATAACTGCATAGTATTTATATACACTCCTAAAAATAAAAGTTCTTCATTGGCATCGGTGGGTCCATGATGAACCTTTAACATCCACGGAAACTTTCCATTTCACGAAAGGTTCTTTATAGTGGAAAAAGGTTCTTTAGGTTATTAAAATGTTTTTTTCACACTAAGAAAAAAAATGGTTCTTTTAAGAACGGTGCACTGAATGGTTCTGTGTGGAACCAAAAATGGTTCTTCTATGGCATCACAGTAAAAATCAAAACGTTATTTTTAAGAGTGTATCATTTATCCAGACATGTGCCTATAAGTCTAAGTTAAAAAGGGTACACAGATTTATCATTAACATACTAATAATGCAATGTATAAAAATAGAAATAATTGGAAAGGGGGAAATATGTCAATAAATATATTTCATTCATTTAAAATATAACAAAATATTTAATAATACTGTAATATATATACATATAGGCTATATATATATATATTATAACACTGTAATATAAATGATTAATTTTATAGAATAATAATCACTATCATCACTATCATGAAACTTACAAAACCAATTAAAGCATAAATAAAGTAAAACATCAGATAATATTATATATATACACTGTATACTGTGTGTGTGTGTATATATATATATATATATATATATATTCTAATATACATTTACATGTACATTTAATGATATAAATGTATCAGCACATTAAATAATAATAATAACAACAGTCACATTTTGAAATGTATAAACACTATTCCACAGCAAATTATCACATGCAATTGCATAAAACGGCCTTGCTTCAGATTCCCTCAAGTAAATGATGAAAGAATCTAAACGTCTCAGCGATATATAATCAATACAACGTTTCATTGTTTTAATTGGCTCATTTGTTTAATTGCCTTTGTCACGCAGTCTTTTGCGTTTTCTAATTCTCCATCTTCTTCTTTTTTTCTCCCTGTGCGCTTTCAACTCGCAATACAAGGGATCCGTGATTAACTGCGTCAACCAATTAGAAAGCATGTCTGGAGTCTGAAATGTCATGTCATGAATATTGCAGGAGGAGCTCCGGCACATTTCCAGAATTTCACCCAATTTAGCAAACAGACCTCGGCGTGCGCTGCGACATCAAGTGCAGTGTCCACAAACACCAGCGGGGATTTCACCACAGACACACAGCTAACCCCTGCGCCAAACAAATGTCAATTTTCCATGTCATCAAACTGTAAAAACTGATCTGAGCGCAGTAATAGTCAGAGACGCTGAGCGCATTCAGCAGACTGCATAATCGAGAGAGGAAATTATGGCAGCTGCACGTCGATTATCCCTTAATGGGCACCGACTTCAAATTAATGTCTTCTTCATGTTCCATATTTCACATTCATATTGAGAGGAATTTACCACGATTACGGTGTAATTGCAGATCTGCGGCTGAAGTTAACAGCGTACAGGGTGCGTTTAAGAACCTAAATCTAATCTTAGGCTATTTTGAGTTGCTCTCGAGTTGAAATCTGAACGCTGAGATAGGCCTTCCCTGCGGTTTCCCGACAAATGCATCAGGGAACATGTGAAAACAACAGGCTGTGTCGAAGAAACATGAAGAAAACGACGAGATCCGTAAATGGCGCTCAAGGCTATCTCTCTTTTACGAAACATGCGTGTTATGTCTGGCTTTTTAGCTTGGTTGTCAGATGGATCATCGTTTCGAGACACGTCAAGCACTTTTGACCCGTGGCCTGTAATTGCGCAGAGGAAGTTCTTGGCTTGAAGAACAGAAGGAGAGATGGAGAGGCTGATGAAGTGAAAGGCAGGAGAGCTCGACAGGCCAGTGAATAGATACATGTGGGGCATGTTCATCTGACATCTGTCTGATAACCGGCACTAAACACACCAGGAGGAGATTCAACACTTCTTAGAAAACCCGTCAAGAAATGCCTGGGTCATATTTCATAAAATATAGAAAGATATAAGGTTTTGTTCATGAAAAAATGAGGCTATTTTTTTTAAGAACTACTAATATTATTTAAAAAATAATAAGATTGTTTTAAAATAACAATAATTAACTAGAATGGACATCTCCAGAAGAGAATATGAAGTGGTGCTTGCAGTGGCAAAACTCGCCGCTCGGTTGCTAGGGTGTTGTACATGATTGCATACGAGCCAACAACCATGTCTGTACGATATTGTGGAGCTGAGATATGGCTTATTCATGTGTTTGTATGGTTACTAGGGTACTCTATGTGGTTGCTATGGTGTGCTTATACAGTTTATGAGATGATATTTAAAGACTAGTTGACAGTCTGAGTCAAAAAAGCCGAACTCCATGTTTCTACTATTTTCTGGAGCTGAAATATGGCTTGTAAATGTTGTTTTATGGTTGCTAGTGTGCCCTAAGTGGTTGCTAGGGTGTGGCTATCAAGTTATTATGTCACTACTTATTGGCTTACACATATATATAAATAATGCCAATTTAACTTTGTATTACAGTAATGAGACAAAAACTATATTTTTTTTATATATATTTAATATTTATAAATATAGATATAATGGTGTAGTTACTGTAATACAAATTAACATGGCTTAAAATGGCTTATATGTGCGTGTGTGTGTCTATATGCCAATTTATTTGCAAAAGACAAAAAAGAAAAAAGACAAAATGTATATATATATATATATATATATATATATATATATATATATATATATATATATATATATATATATATTAAAAACAATGTATTAATAAATGTGAATAGTGAAGAATCACTGCCATTTAAAAAAACTGTTTTCTGTTTTGATATATTTTAAAATGTAATTTATGGCAAAGCTGGATTTTCAGCATCATTACTCCAGCCTTCAGTCTCACATGATCCTTCAGAAATGACATACACTAATAATAATAACAGATGTATATTGTGATGGACACAAATTGAAATTCGAATTGGACTCCTATAGGTAGAACTGCAGCAGTCAACATTCTGGATTTCTGGATTCCTGTTATCCGTTTGATGTGTCTTTCTTTGTCTGACCGAGCCAAAAAACTCTTTTTTATGGTTCATTTTATAATGATACGGCTGAAATGGGTTACAGAAACAACCTGTGAAAACTAGCTGGCTCAAACACAACTAAGAATCGTAGGCATCAAAGATGAAACCATGAACACAGACAGAACAGATTTTTTCGAAATCTTTACGCTTTCATTTTCCATTCCTTTGAACTGGTTTCGGCATTCGTTTAATCAGCCGTTGGTTCTCAACGTTCTCCTCAGAGGCTGTGTGTTTTTCAGACACAAAAACAGCTAAACACCAAACAACAACTTCCAATCATCGACCGGCAGCCTGACGTCGCTTTCTGTCCGAGAGCTGTTAATTGCTGCATAATTTCAAAGCGAATCTATCTGAAGAGATCTCAGGGTCCATTCAACTCTGCATGGCAATGAATTTGTCACTGATAGACTGCAAATTACATTGACTGCACTGGAGACGTAATTACTTTCAATGTTTCCAATGAGAAACACTGTGGTTTAACAGGAATAGCATGGCTATCAGAGTGGGTGAGACTCACAACTGCCAGGAATTTAAATCAAAAGAACATTTATATACTGTCCAAAAATTTAGATCAGTAATTAATTAATTAATTAATTAATTTATTTTATTTTTTTAAGAAATTAAAAGGTAACACTTTATTTGAAGGGGTGTGCATAAGACTGACATGACACTATCATAAACATGACATAAAACTTGTTATGAACATTAAGGAGTCTTTATGAAGGTTTATGACTGTTGTCATTAAGTGTCATTCGGTAAATTATGACACTTTTAATGCAAAGTTGACATTGTTTAAAATGTCTTTGTTATGACAACTTGACATTAACAAAGACAAAAATGTCTTGATTATGACAACTTGACATTAACCAAGACATCATAACCTGTCAACCTGTCACAAATATGTCATAACAGGTCATATTAGAATGATTTCTGAAGGATCATGTGACACTGAAGACTGGAGTAATGATGCTGAAAATTCAGCTTTGCATCGCAGGAATAAATTATATTATAATATACGTTCAAGTAGAAAACAGTTCTTTTAAATAGCAAAAATATTTCAAAGAGACTCAAGAATATACATAAAAAAATCTCAATGACCCCAATATTAAACCCTTTATAATAAATATTTTCAGAAAGAGAACAACATTTGTTAATTTACTGTATGCTCTGTTTAATTTACTTTTTATTTTTATGATTATAGTTTCATCATTAGGTTCTGAAGGATCACGTGACACTGAAGACTAGAGTATTGTTGGAAATGTAGTTTTGCAGTTCAGTCAGAGTTCCTGTGCTGTGAGCAGATACAAAATCTGTGGTGGTACGTCCACCTGTTGGAGGCGTGGCTAAATACACCTTACCCTGACGTGGCGGGACAAGAAACGTGACAGGAACTGAGCCTATAGGTAATTAACCATTTCATCACCCTGCTTTTATACATTTCACATTTGCCAGAATAATTGGTGTATTGTTCCATAAAGTATCTCTCTCTCTCTCTCTCTCTCTCTCTCTCTCTCTCTCTCTCTCTCTCTCTCTCTCTCTCCCTCTCTCTCTCTCTCTCTCTCTCTCTCTCTCTCTCTCTCTCTCTCTCTCTCTCTCTCTCTCTCTCTCTCTCTCTCTCTCTCTCTCTCACACACACACACACACACACACACACACGACCTCTCTTTTCAGAAAATAATACTTATTCTAGGATCGTATTTGTCATCTCTTGGCTAAGGTCCTGGTTTCTGTGTTCCATATGTCACGTACAAGCACAAAACGCAGCTCAAATGTTTTTCTGGCAGCATTCTCAAGATGAAATGTATGTTGTCTCTCTGGTGGGTGGAGGTTTTCACCTCCGTTTTGCTGAGACGGACGTTGGCGTCCCCACATGTAAATAAACACGTCTGTCAGAGCTGCTGAAAACAAATGTGGTTTTAGTCACGTCTAGACGACCGCAATGACTTCATAAGCCATATTCTTCCACACGTGTCTAGTCGAGTTGGAGTTGCTCCAGCAGAGGAGTCATACAATACTTTTCCTCTGTTTGTGTTGTTCACTGCTGCTAAAGTTTTATTGATGAGAAAAAAAGCAAAACCAACAACAACAAAAAAAAAAAACGGTTGATGGTTATATAGAGTTCCAATCAGCAGAGACACTTCTGGCTCAGTTCATTACTGCAATTATTTGTATTTATGATATTTATGATAGTCTCATAAATGTCTTTACTGGGACTGTCCATCAATACAAAATTGATCAAATTGAGTATATGATATGCTCATTTATTCAAGGGGCAAGATAAAACACATACATTTTTTATTGCATTTTTTTTTTTTTTCAAAATAAAAAAGTCCTCAATTATTTACAGCTCTAAATTTTATGTATGGTAATAAGTGGTTGGGCTTTTTAATAGCTGATGTCAATAAGATATCTAACAGTGTGGCTAATAAAATTGAATTATAAAAAAAGTAAAAAGAAAGGAAAGAAAATGCTAATTAAAAGGCTGTAAATGTTTAACTAATATATATTTAGGGAGGGGGAGGGGGGGGGGGGGGGGGGGGGGTCAAACAGAAAATAATAATTATATGTAAATCTAAAAATATACAAATCTGAATATAGTTATAAGCCTGAATATATAAATGTAAATCTAAATCTATAGTTACAAATCTGAATATATCGTTATAACTCTGAATATATATATATATATATATATATATATATATATATATATATATATATATAAATCCTGAATATATAGTTATAACTCTGAATATAACTCTGAATATATAAATGTAAATCTGAATATATACTTATACCTCTGAATATATAAATGTAAAACTCTGTTATATGTCGTGCAAATGTTCAGAAAAATACATATTAACTCACATTATAGACTTATAGACTTTTTCACCCATTTTGATGCCATTTCAGTGAGACGGGAGATAGCGCTCAAAACCCTTCAGATCGCATAATTTAGTGGAAAAATAATATATATATATATATATATATATATATATATATATATATACATACACACACACACGATTAACAATTGCAAATGTATAGTCCAAAAAAATAATCAAGGTCATCGGATTTCTATGTAAGACACAAAGAAAAGGAAAGTTCAATCTGGATGTGTAGACAGAAACGGAGAGAATAAGGTAGTAGGGGAGAGAGTGAGAGAGAGGGACAGTCGTAGGTTAAGAAAGACGAGTGTCTTTGATCTCTGATTCCGGCACACAGAGCACAGAAATGAAACCCCAGGCCCTTCCATCCCCATTTCTGTTACGTGGGCAAAAATAAAGCAAGCACAGATTTCAAATTAACTTTAAAAATAATGAACTTCTGGGACCCTCGCAATTCACGCGAGTGAAGAATGTCCCTGATTGCTTGCAGTTGCAGGACTCATTACATTGCCTCAAATTGCATTTCATCACATTGTTGATGTAATTATTTGATGTAGGCTATACATGGTAAAAATAATAATTTCAATTACAAGAAAAGAAGTATTTGATGTGGGCCAGACATTGTTGAAGAGAAATTTAAATAAAAAAAATACCATAATCAATTAACTGAAGTTTTGAAATGTGAATCAACATATAAGATTGCATCATTTAGATGATTTTTTTGTTCTTTTCTTTTAATATATTATGTGCAAATTTGGATCCTAAAAGAAAGGTATGTATAGCATTACACTACACTTCAATCAAGGCAACTCTCGGAATAGTTTTAGTATGTTATTGAATATGTCAATTTGAATGTATTTGTTTTTGGTGGACTAGATCTGCTGCACTGCTGCTGCTGCTGAGCAAGTATGTACTTGCTACTGCTAATAGATACACAGACACGCTGCTGTGAGCATGTAATATATGATCATGCTGCAGCTTCATAAATAGACATAGATACAGTAGCAGATCTAGGCAGGTGGAGCTGGGGGAGGTGGAGGGGGTTCAGATTGCCCATTACAGGACTAGCTTACAGCAAACACTCAACCAGACATTTAAATGTTGAGCAAGCAACCCCATTGGCTGCAGGATCAGCAGAAGCCAATCAGCTTGTGTCATGTGGTAATGATGTGATTGCTTGCAGATTGCATGTAAAGGACATGTCAAATTGCGTCCTCTAACTATATACAGTATATATGTATGGGTTATAACAAACTGAGTTCAAAAATATATATTTTTTTTTATATGCATGAACCACTTCTGAGTAACTAACACTTTTCGATCGGTTTACATGGTAATGTGGCACCTGTGGGTTGCAGCCTAATCTGTGAATTCTGGGGTGTGAAAGTTTCATTCCTGTTTCCTCACACTCAACCCGCTAATATCAGATGATGCTAAATGAGGATTTACAGGTATATATGGAATTAGCATCAGTAAACAGCAACAGAAATTAGATAAATAATACAGAAACAAAGCGAAAATGAAGAGTGGCCAATAAAAAGTCCAGAAGCCGGAGGTGGTACATGTATAGTTCAGTTACTACAAGCATCACAACTCCAGAAATTGTACAAAACGTCTTCATCTGACAGACAGAAAACAAGAAAATACCGGCAGAATCTCATCAATCAATCCAGCTATCGGTGAGATCATAGAAAAACACTAGCAGTCAAAAGCATTTTAGCACGCCTTCCTCTCATTTACAGTTTAATGATGTTCATTCCATAGCAGTGGCTCAGACTCATGGAAATCCCAACCGGTAAAACAGGAATAAAAGACTTATTACCGATATATTACTGTCAAATTAATTTGATATTGATTACATCTAGGACTGGGCGTTTATAAACTGTGAGACAGTAGAAATGTGTCAACCAATGGAGGACTGCTTCAAAATTAAGACTCTGTATTTTATAATATTACTTGATATACAGTATATATTTAAAGAGGTATGTTATCTTCTTTCATTATTTTCTCTTTGTCTTTGCAACTTAAAGGCACACTGTGGAACTTTTTGGCCACTAGAGGCGCTCGACCTGTAATTTCCCCCTAGAGGCCACAAGCGCCGCAGCACTGTCGCAAAAGTCCACAAACAGTCAACCGGTCAGCCTCCCGTGTCTTTAGATTATGTGTGTGCAGACAGAAGTGGACTTGTCGGTTGAAGAAAGATAATCGATTCACTATTGAACAAAATAATGATATAAATATAAGTTTAGTAATATAAATTATACAAAGAAAATAAATTGAACAAAAGTACACAGAAAACATGTCTGATTAGGTAAGTCGCATAGACAAGGGTTGCCCGATCCTGCTCCTGCCGATCGTCTGTCCTGCACAGTTCATCTCCAACCCTAATCAAACACACCTGAAGCAAACAATTAACGTCTTCAGGATCTCTTTAAAATTAAAGTCAGGTGTGTTTGATCAGGGTTGGAGATGAAATCGTGTAGTCGGGAAATCGTGTAACAAAACTGATATAGCCTAACTCACAACACACTGCCGTTATTTGTAGGCTTCAGTTTGTTTGTCCTTTTACACACATACAAATATGAGCTGAAGGCAGAAAAATAACGGCAGTCTGTTGTGACTTATATCACTTATAGCATCCTACTAGCTACCTGATTGATAATTCGCTACTCTACCAGCATTCCTTGATACGTGAAGTTAAATGGAGGACAAGATAGATTCCGTAACATGGCCAGACAGACAACAAATTCGAAAAAATAGAGATATTGTGCAAGCAATATATTTAACTTACTAAGTTAGTCCAAAAGCATGACGGCCAGGTCAGCATCGGTCGGGCACCCCTCCTCCTCCTTTAGCCAGCGAGCGAACGCTGGACCAATGTTGATCCTCGTCCTGGCTTTTAGTTTATCACTCCCTTTTTATTTTTATTTTGTGTCCTCTGACAAAATCTTTGCCTTCTTCCGAGTAGCTGTTGGTTCAGCCATGACGACAACATACAGACGGCAATCAAATGCGAGTTGAGCTCTCACGTTAGAATTTGGGGAAGTGACGTATGCCGTAAACCGGTCGAATTTTGTAGTTCTTTGTGTGCTCGGGTTCCCGAAGCAACCCGAAGTTACATAGTGCTAGTAAAAGCGATACAGACACCTTCAGGCTACAGCAGACGTGTCATTCAACCTATTGTAAGTCGATGTAGCATCTCAATGGGTTTTGGTAATATATTATAAAGGTTGAAAAGTTCCACAGTGTGCCTTTAATAAACACAAACTGACAGATTATATATGAGACATGTTTCAGTATGGCATATTTCCCACCAACAATAATAAGAGTTTTGGTCACACCGTCCAGCATTAATCATGTTGTTGTTGCCTAATCTAAGACATAGTAATTCACAGACTAATTAACTAGCATTTTTTTGGCATTCATTTCATCCAAATACTGAAACAGGTTTAGTGTCTTAAAACACCAAACTGAAAATGTTGCCAAAATGATCTTTTATTTAAAAGAAAATAAGTTGAATCACCAGCAAGATTTTAAACTTATTTAAATCCTGTATCACATTCTCACGAAACTCTTCCCAAATTCCCTGTTCCCGTGAAATGCATCATTTCCCAGGCCGAATGCGTGAGAGAGCGTTTACATGACGAGGGAGAGCTGGGTAATCAGTGCCTTTGAAGAGAAGATAGCAGTGAGGTTTCTGAGGGCAGCGTGCCAGCCGTTCTCTCGCTCCCTTTCTCTCCCCATGTCCTCTAAAGAGACGTCCCCCTAGAGGGGCCGAGCACCGCAGGAGGATCACACATCAGCAGGGACCCCAGCCTCTCTCTTATTAGTCTCCAGTCTACCGTCCCTTCACATAAATAAGCCAAGAAGCTCCATCCATTTTTCACTCCTGGTGTCAGTGTGACGCCCGAAATGAGCAGAATCAAACGGATTACAACATATCCATGGCAAGACCCGCACCCGAGCGCTTCCACCAAAGCAAAGATGAGATCAAATGAGGCATGTTTATTTATTACATTAGCATTAATGGACTTCAAAAGCCACAATTATGAGGGTCGCTTTAACCCGTATTTACTTTGGAAAGAGAGATTCTTGTATTCTAATCAAAATTCGCCCGCACTCTCGTACACAAGTGTTATTGTGAAGTGTCTGTTGGATTAGAATCACACTCTAATATGCAAAATACAACACATGAAATGAGGAAAAAGGATTGGAAGATCAGTGGAAATACTGCTAATGGCAGCGGGACCGTATCGACCCTGATTGAGGGACACAGGGGCCTGGAAATGGACATTCCCTAAATTCATTCAATCAAATATGAAATTTTGAAGTAGAAAGACTGAAATAGTATTTTCTTGTAATATGTACTCCAATAATATACAGTTTATGTTTTTATTTACAACTACAAAAAATTACATATTTTAAATGTACTGCAAATAATGCATTATTTCTTTTATCAACACATGAATGTGGGTACGTTTCATTAACAAAGCAACATTTCGAAAAAAAAAATCACATTTTATCAAAGACTACGCCTGGATGGGATTCAGAGTGATGATCTATCGCTTGTTTCTGCTTCTTCTTCACATGTCTTCTGATCTGAAGATCCTGTACTCTTTCAGAAAATGCCTAATAGCACCTCCTACCGGATAACAGTGAAAACACGGAAAGCCGAAAAATTTTGTCTTATAAATGACGGACGTTTCCGTCAATGGTGGGGAAAGAGTTAAAGTCCCCCTGTAGTCAATAATTGTATCCCTTAAAACTCATCTTTGATCACCAAAATAACAAAAAAAAAAATCTTCATGCCTTAAAATAGCTTGAATGTAACTCTACACCCTTGCCCGTTTAAGTATTCGTGGTTCTATAAAAATGCAAATTAGCCCCGCCTCCACTCAAAGACCCACTCGTTGACGATCACGTTGACCTGATTGGTTACATGGCAGTTTGTGACGTCAGAAACACCAGCGATTTCAAACCGGTTCTTTGGTTCACTGCAGTTTTAAGGAGAAAATACTCAGCAATGGTGTTGACTTATGAATCTGCACATGCTTTGTCTTAAAGCATATTAAAAACACCACATAGACACATAAACAACATTAAAAACTCGATTTTCACCACAGGGGGACTTTCGCACAGTGAGCATTATGCTTTAGGTCTTTTTCTTTAGCATCTTCTGCATACCAAATGAACAATTAATTAGGTATTAATATGTATATTAAATATAATTGGGTATTATTAATTCATATTTTTTAAGTGCACAAGCATAAATGCCTCTAGAAATAAGTTGACACTCGATTTGGCGCAATTCAATTTAAATCAATGTATTTTGTTGATAAAGAGACGCAGTGCAGGTCTTTTCTAATTTCCGGAATCTGAATTTATCTAGATAAATGCTCACGAAACAAGGTCATTAAAGATCAATGCAGCCCAGCAGCGCTTACCCCCGACTGTGTTTGAGAACACTTCCAATGTTGTTCAACAGACGGACAGCCAATTGAGATTTTCAGTAAACTTGTTTACACCGTTTACATGAGAGCTGCGATGCCTTCGAGTGAGGTGAGACTGTTGAACAGGCTGTGAAGCACATGACAATTATTTTGGGTGAAAAACATTCCAAATGTGTCTAAAAACACAAAGAATTGTTTTAATGAGAAGAAACCCAGAGTAGACGCTCTAAATTAGTCTATAAAAGTTGAGCTGTCGGCCGCAATCAATGCGTTTAAGATGACATTGTACAAACGCTTCCTCTCTGGCATGCATTCACTCGCAAACCCCGAAGTCTCTCTCTACACTGGATTGAAGCAGAATATGTAATTGCCGTTCAATTCAAAGTGAGATTTTTAGCCCAAAAAAAAAAAATGCAAGCAGATATAAATAAAACTGTTTTAAGTAGGTTTTAAATGAGTTGTTTTGGCATAATCATTGGTTTGACAGCAAAATATTCAAAGGCTAAAACAAAATCCAGCTCATTGTTCATGCTAAAACTGACAACTTGATGTCGAAATGTGCCCTGACTCGTGTTTTTAAGCGGTAATACCATCAGATTACAGTGTTTAGGGTGCAGCCGCCGTTTTTTCCACCTGTCGAAGCGTTTCCTCCGATGCACTGACCTGCCTGGCCACAATTAAAACCATGTGGGTTGGCAATAAAAAACCTCTTATTATATTCAGAAAGAATATATCATGTTTGACTAGGGCACTGGTGTTCTTTGAAGCGACCGGAATGCATTTGATCCTGAAACCTGTGCCAGAACAAATGGTAAAATCCTTAACTCCACTCAAACGCACAATCCTGTCCTCCGAGCCATCAAGCCTGCATGCTGTTGAATTTTCAAACAGACAGATTTCGATAGGCAGAAAATGGCATTCGCTCATGGCTTACCAATGGTATGCAATGTGGTACTTTTGCTTCACCAAGACAATAATACACCTAAAAGGAAAATCGTTGAATGTAAAAAGAGATCTTTATACTTGAAGGAATGACAAATACAGTTTTGTTTCCTTAAGCACTTAAGTCTGTCTTAATAAAAAGGAATTAGCTTTTAATTAAAGGATTGGGGTTTATCTCACGTTAATTAACTGATTTAAGGAGACATCTTGAATTAAGACAAGTCCAGGACTTTGAAATCTCGAGTCAGATCTCCATAATCACAAACGCTACTTCACAAGGGTTTGATTCTTTGAAATGAGGGACAAAATGTTCGTATTCTCAAAGGGTGAAGCAGCAGGCTGTGGGTTTGAATAGCTAATTCGAGCAAGTGGCATGATAGCGGGAGAGGCTGATGGAAGCACTTCAATCAGTGTGAAATAACCAGGTTCCTAAACATGTCCGGAAAGGTGCAGTGACCCTGAATACCCGCAAATGGGTCAATTCTAATTCGAATGGACTAAGCTAATATGCGGTACTGTTCCCTTGGGAAGGGTGTTAAACCCCAATCTAACGTTGTCAAACACTTTAAGCCCTCTCACACAGATGTATCACAGTCTACTGTCTCTCTATCTAGCTTAACTATAAAATAAATCCAAAATGGCTATATCGATTTAACAACAAATCCTTGCAAATATATGTATATATATGTTGTCCTATAAGACAAGAATGGGTATTGTTCAAAACTCATGTATACTCTAACTTTGATGAAAGGTTTTGATCCCCTCCAAATGTTGACTACTGTATATTTAGCACTTCTGTGAGCAAGTAAGACACGCTGCTGCTGTACAATATAACATACATGAATTACCCGCAGCAGATCTATACAGGTGGAGCTGGGGAAGGTGGAGGGTTTCTGAAAGAGTGATGCAAACCGCTACAGCAAATGTTGACCAAGTATTTGAAGGTCGGGCAGTGAGCTCTTTTGCTACAGACAGACAGACATAAAGTTATCTCAAGTTAACTTTTAAAAATGCACAGGGCCTATCAAGACCATTTCTCTAGCCGATTTTGAAAGCAACGGCTTTCAAAGCGTGAACGTGTCTTACGTATACACCCCTAAACACATACCTGATTGGGTTCAGTTGAACACAAAACCAGAATAATTCTACAGAGATTTCTCAACAATTAGTCAACTAGTCATTCAGGTGAGCCAACAGCTTAAAAAAAAAAAGAAAAATGACAAAGCTGCCAGGATGGAAGAAGAAACTCGAGTATAGAGGTATATGCAAGGCAAGAGGGAAAAGGGGAGATGATTGGCGAAGGATTATTGGATCAGATAGGCCGTGTCAACAGATTGTCCCGGAGAGTGGCTCTGATGAAGCTTCGCTCCTCTCGGGCCAGCAGTGCTTAAAGGTCACGGTTCTGTGGTAAGTTACAGCTACAGACCCCGGTTCTGCCTGTGAGCAGCTAACGGCCTGCCAAGTCCTTTGACCCCAAGGGCTCCGTGTGCCAAAATTTGATAGTGTCACTAATCTTCAGATAATGTCTCTCCAGTCACCTCATTGCTGGAAAGAAAAGAGTCAGTGACTGTGCTTGTCACCAGGGATGGGCAGCATTTCAGATATATGCATTTAAACGTATTTGAAAAACAAAATTCTATTTTGTATTTTAAAGCCTTTGAAAAAAAAAAATCAAATGTAGTTTGTATTTAAATGGATTTAAGTTTAGTGTTTTTGCATTTTAAAAAAAAACGTTGTGCCAGTCAACGGCTGCTGATTTCCTGTAACAACTAGTTCAGGCCCCTTTACCCAAACTATCACGCATGTGAGCTGCAGCTTGAATAAAGTTAAAATGGAACATCATTCCGATTTGCGTTCAGTTAACATGAATCCTATATCGTGAAGCCTATATCGTGACGATGATATAAAGTGTGAATTGATTGAACTTTTTCTATATCATTCATATCTCACGTGCAAGCAAGCTATTAGTGTGCAGGAGTTGTTGACACATTACAGCGATAAAGAGACATGGACAAATGCGTATTAAAGAGAGGGACAAGCTTGATGTTAAAAAGAGTTATTACAAGTGCAATATGCCACCAAAGAGAACTGAAATGCAGTATTCACACACTGACAGGCAGCTTTCTGTGTGCGGCTAAATGGTCAAACACACACAAAAGTATGTCAAAACTTGAGTATTCACAAAAAGACAGTCGGTTTGTCTTGAATGAAGGTAAACATTTGGGAGAATCAGATGTGTATCAATATATTGGATCTGTGCTTTAGCTCTTAAAGTGACAGTATAATAAACCAGCTGCTTGCATTCAGAATAGATCCAGATAGATTTGAACCTAATAGTCTGAAAATGTCACATGTATTTTGTGTAGTTTCAAAATGCAAAATACTGTATTTGTGTTTAATTTTTTAAATTGTTTCTTTTTGATACATTTCAGCTGAGGTATTTTGTATTTTTATTCTAAATACATGTTCATGTATTTGCGCTCTTCTCTGCTTCTGCTTGCCACAAGAGGAACGGTGACAGCGCACGTCGAGAACAAAAGACTCAGGAGAGGGACATTTTGCTAAGCCGTATATCATTCAACTTCATTGTTGCCATGAAGAGATCTTTGAGTAGCTGTGGTTTCCCTGTACACGGTTTGTTATTAGGCAGCAAAATACTCTCATTTGTCTTTTCATTCTCAACATCAACTCAACGGCTACAGCTGTTGAGTTCCTGCTGTAAAAACACGGGTAACAAAGCATTTCATTTTCTTTCATATGGTTTGAATGTTTTTGAAAGGAAAAGAAGAGTCCAGGGCAAATGGTTTTGATGGGATACACAACAGCCTGTAAAAATGCAGTTGTTTCAATGCCATTCCCCCCCCCCCCCCCATTTAAAATTATGACTTACAGTTTCAGTGTTATTATCTGGACTTTAGTACAAGTCACGTGGACCACTTTTATGATATATTTATGGTACATTTGGTCATTTTAAAGCTTAACTAGCCACGATTCTCTTTTATTATAAGAAAAGGAAATGCTGTGTTCGACAGAATAAAGAAAGTCATATGTGTTTATAACGACATCAGGGAGAGTTTTCATTATTGGATGAACCATTTTTATTTTTAATGAGTCCCTTTTTAGACCACATAATCAGTCCATCTCTTGAAAACAAAGGGATCAAATATAAACCCAATACCCTTTGTTTTATAATAATGACTCTAGCAGGACTGTGTTCCCATCCCTTCATCTCCAAATAAAAATGGTCAGTAGGACAGCACACTCTCTCTTTTCCACATGTGGCCAAACGCATTTTACTGCTAGCACTATACGTTACCAAGTTTATTACCCAGGAGCCTTGGCAAATAAAAACACAGATCTGCAATTATTTTCAGAGGCCGCTTTATTGTGCTATTAGCACATGCCTTGTTGGGAGCCAACTCTTGTTTCTCTCGCCCTTTGTCTTATTTCTACGTGACTTTTTTTCCGGTGACCTTTGAGAGTTCTGTGTTCATACTACAGAGGGGTCCTAATAACAGTCATCTGGCGTCACACACAGAGCAGGAGAGTTTGTTGGAAACTGGAGAAGTTGTCAGTCTTAGAGGGTAATGTCCACCACATGGGGTAAGGAAAGCTGTTGAAGAGGAAATTATGTGTCACCGCTGGGAGTTTGAAGTCGACTTTTTGAGCCAGGCAGACAAAAAAAAATTGAAAGAAAGAAAAAAAAAACGCTCAGTGGATTCAGTGGAGCCACATTGGATTCATTTGGCATGAACGCTTTTTTGATTTTTTGGCTCGCGCTCCCCTATTGGCAAAGACAATGAAGGCTGGTACATAAAGCAAGCCATATGAGCGGGCGAATGTGAAACCTTTCACACAGAGGTGCATTATTCATGGCATTGGATAAACTGCAGTGCTGGCAGAAATGAATTCTTAAGTAAGTGCTTTTATTCAGATGGTTTTATTCACCACCAGCAATAACAACAACACACATTTTAAAACTAAAAGTAATAAATGTTACTGCTACTGACATTTCATTGCATTGACATAAAATTATCAATCAAGAGACTGATATGACTTTACTGCAGCATTAAGGGGCTTACACTCAAATAAGATACAAACACAGTTTAACAGGACCTAAAAAACACAATCAAATATAATTGTGGCTTTCTTGGCCCACTAGCATCCTGTTCTGTACATTTCCAGAGAAATAATTCTTAATCAAATTGATTATGTTTATACCACTCTGCATTCACAGCTAAAAGTTACAGTTTTTCAGATGCAAAACATTATTTGCACACTTCATCGATCCTGATAAAGTGCCACAGCTTTGACGCACGTTTAGTTGCGCCTTTGATAAAGTGAGGGCTCGCTGAATATTTAAGGATATTCAAAAAGAACTGCAAACATGATAATATCTGCACCTATTTAAGAGCCATTATTATCCGTGCATTCTTACAACAATCTTTACAACACTTAAATGTAATGTCCTTGTTCCACATTAAATGTATTTACAATATGAATAACAGTAAATTATATATAATTACATGCAACCCAAGGACACCTATAAATACAGTGCAACCCAATCTGTTGAGTTTAATAAATATTTGAGTTAATACACAGATTTATCTGTGGAAACACACACATGTTGGGTTTAAATTTTTTATGGGGACATTCCATTGACATAATAATTTTTATAATGTACAAACTGTATATTATGTCCCCTTACATTAACCCTACCCCTAAACCTGACAATCACAGTAAACTTTATGCATTTTTACATTTTCAAACAACATGATTTAATGATTTATAAGCTGTTTTCCTCGTGGGGACCAAAAAAATTCCCCACAAGGACAAGGATTTCAGATATAGTTATATGGGCGTTTACCTGAACCACACACACACACACACACACACACAGTTACACGCAACAAAAACAAGGCAATAATAATACGTGTTGGCACAATTTCATCATTAGTTGCCTTATTAGCCAACTAACTACAAATATAGCAATAATTTTGCCTGACTGTGAGTTTTGTCTGCTTATCTAGGTTGCTCAGACATGGTGGATGTGCTTGTGAATAGGCAATTAAACCACAAAACACCACCCAAGGGTAATTTTTCTTTGGAAAACTTGCATTCATTTACACTTTTGACTCACTACTGAATTCAGTTTTTTTTTTTTTTTTGGCCACCCAGCTAAAGCTACTTTGTGTATCCAGAATACAAACATAAATATATAATTAAATAATACTTTAAGCCTTCGCTCCCCTCACACAGAGTTGCAAAAAGAGAGCAATGATTATTTATATATGCATTATATATACATACATTTTAACCAGCATGGCCGTCCCTGTGAACACACTAAATAATAAAACACTCATTCTATAAAAAAAAAAAAACTCCCATAGGGAGAGAAAATGAGTGTACAGAGCAGAACCATAAGATAAGATGGAAACACAACCAACAACTGTTTTATCAGGAGGGAAAGTGAAGACAAAATTGAGATTAGAATAAAGGGTGAGACCCTCCAACTTTAACTGCACAGGAACTGATAACACACCACAAAGAGCTTGCCACAACACTGTGAGCTTGTCTGTGTGCGTGTGCCTTTGTGTCCATGTGTGGGTCTGTATGTGTGTCTGTGTCTGTGTCTGTGTGTATTTGGGTGTTGTTGAGTGAGTGTATGTGTGCGTGTGTGTTAGTTCAGTCAAAAGCAATGCGGTGAAATATCAGCAAAACATCAGTTAAAATGTAATTATATTCAAAAGATTTGGGTCAGTAAGTTTTATTTTAAAAAAAGTAATAATTTTAACTAGCAAGGATGCATTTATAATATTACAAATTATTTTATTTTTATATATAAGGCTTTATATATATATATATATATATTGACAGGGTGAATGTGTGTGCTTTTGTGGTTGAACTTGAATAACATTATTTTTTTTAATTATTTAAATAAATAAAAAAATGTGGCAAAAATTTCTCCTTTCACATATAACAAGGGCAAATCCACTCATCAAATTCAAGACTTGTTCCCTAATAGCATTTTTAACAGAACAGACCTACAAATATAACATTAGATGTTGTTTTTGATTAAATAGTTTCTAAATGACTCAGACATGAATAACCCATGAATGTACAATATGAATATAGCATCCTGTACCAAATAGTCATTAAACCAGCTTTATAAGTCAATGTGCACAGATGCGTGTCTAAATTCAAACTCCGATCTGGTGTATAATATCTAGCCTCCTCTCGTCTAGCTTACATCCAGAGCCTCTATTAATTTTCCCGTTGCTAAAACACACATCTCTCCAGTTCGTTCGTCACAAGCGGACGGTGGGATTACAATATGGTTAATATGTGGATTTCACGCAAAATCCGGTGGTCTTGAGTGTAGCCCTCGGACCTGCACTCATCACTGTCAGGGAATGGGCAGGAACATGAAGTGAGACAAGTGGTTGGAGCAAAGCAAACAAGCCCTCAATGGAGCTCAAGTGTCAAACAGGAAATGGAGGGAGGGTGATGGAGTGCACATGGATAACGGTGAGATAGTCAAGGAAGCAATAACAGGTGAAGGTGGAAAGATAAATCATGCTTTTCTGACAATGTTTTGAGGGAACCGTCACTATACAGTCTTTGTATGTGAAATGTGTTGATAGGTATTTTTAGTCGACGATACCACAAACATTATCTCAATATATTGGCTGGAACCTTCCTATAATTCTAAAGCAAGAACAGAACAAATAAAATGTGTCTCATTTCACCCAAAAACTCAAAACTGCCCACCAAGAGGTGTGTGTATATATTAGGGATGCTCCGATTGATCAGACGCCGATCATGATCGGCCGATATTGGCTAAAAATAGATTGATCGGCGAACCCCAAAAGCGCCGATCAAAAAAGCCGATCACGTGACGTAAATTACTCGCGCGACTTTTTCCCACCTGCATGCGTGGCGCACGGGCACAAAACAGCAGAGTGGAGCTTGGCAGTGGCAACATGAGTTCTCCTTCACCGGAACGAATAGGGAGTCTCCTAACGGACTGAAGCGCGCGTCCGAGTGAAGACCGTGCACTGCGCGAGCCACAACAGAACGCGGTATCTGCGCCACTGATCGCTGCGGCAACGAGCACTTTGATCACTTGATACAAAAAAAACAACACACATTTCAGCGCTAGATCGCCTCTTATTTAACAAATGAACAAAATGAATGCTCTGAGTTAACTGGAGATGTTTTTATTTATTTGTATTGGTACATTCGTGCCGCGAGATATTTCAAAAGTGGTGGTGGTATTTATTTATTTTTTTGATCTGACGTAGTTGGTTCCTCAACTACATGAGATTCAGATTCAGATTATTTTATTTAATGCCATGTCAGCATTCAAAGCTATTTTCATGGCACAATTTCAATTATAAAAATACAAATATCATATAAATACAATAAAACAAAACAAATATAAACAAATATAAACAAGAAGTCATTTTATACAATATATATTTTTAAATGAACATATGATAAAAAAAATCCAAAACCTTTTCAGGCATAATCTCATTAAATATGTCCTTTAATGAAGTAACTTCATAAAAGAGCATTCTGCTCAACATCAGACGTTAATAATAATAACAGAAAAAAACTTGCCATAGTTTTGTCCTTTTATCAGTAGTCAGTTTTGGTGTAACAAGTTGTACATTTTGTTGCCAATTAGCAGGGGCGGATCTAGAAAAATATTTATGGGGTGGCGAGAGGGGGGCAGGAATTTTTGAGGGGTGGCAATATATGGCAGCCGTATATACACTGAATTTAATCACAGTTAACACAGTTTGATGAGAAATAGTATGTAGCTACAAAAGGGCTCAAGCTACCATTTACAAACTCAATATCATGCAATCAATGTCTTGCATTTGAGGTGAAACTTTATATTAGGAATAAGTGTAAAAAAGGGGAGAAAAGTCGGCACACCTTTATACTCACCTAGGGTCACCTGTGAGTATAAAGGCGGGGTGTGTTTAACTTTTAGTTGTCTGACGAAGAGCCTACCTACGTGCTTGAAACGTTACCACCTGTGTGTGAGTTCATTCAATTTTTCACAATTTTGGAGCCAAGGTGTGCCGACGTTTTTTCCCCTTTTTTAGATATTTTTTTTCTGTTGAGCACCCAAATTGAGTGTTTTGCTGTGGATGTGCGTGCTTTTGGATCTGATTAAATTTTTTTATAAGTGGCCATACAATGTGATCTCATTTAATAGGAGATAGAAGTATGATAGAAGTAAGGGGCATTAAAGGCATTAAGGTAAGACACAGGCGAGTGTGCGGATAGACACTTCCGGTTTCGCATTACACCCGGTGCAGGGAGCCGGAGAAAGCCGAAAATTATCTCTTATAGTTGTTTATAGAATCAATTATATCACTTAAAATACTACTAAGATCCATATTACAACAGTATCACACGAGCCAATGCCAATTAAATGCACGGATGCATAGTCAGATTAATGAATGAAATACAACTGTTCACGAACAGAAGAATGTATTGGACTCATGCTGCATTCGCAATCACAATTATGCCTACTGTAAATATAGAGTTACAACTACGATTAGAGTTGTTAAATAAAATACCCCGTGAACATTCACACGTTCGCTTTGTAATAGGCTGCAATTTATCTCCATAAATACTATTTTCTTAATTTTCTTAATTCACTTACATCAATTGCTCGATCAATATTATTATCACATATTTTACATTTATATTTTTAACTGTAGGTACCACAAACAATTTAATATAGCTAAGTTTTTGTATATTTTACACATAGTAAAATACTGTATGTGCTGCTTATAAACACCAGACAGATAATGATTTATGAAACAGATGCTCTTTACTCATCTTACTTGCACAAAATAAAAACAGTAATAGAAAGCATAGAAACGCACTGGTGAAATAAACTGAAAATTATATACATTTAAAAATTTGGTCGGGTTGAAAACTTATCTCTCTGGTAATGGAACTCGGTCGCTGTTGTCTCTTGCTCTCGCTGTCTCCCTCTCTCGCTGTCAGATCACCGGAAGTTTTTACCGGAAGTATTGGCCCACACACTCAAGTTCGAACGTCAACTGTTGCCATTTGTGCACGGAGCGAATTCACTGCAGTCGGACATTGGAGATTCGCGGTCGTAAATTGTCAAATTGGCCATAACTTTTAATTCGTTGCTGCCAACTGGGGTGGCAGCAGGGGTGGCATGGCTTTCTTTTAGGGTGGCATTTGCCACCCTATGCCACCCCGGTAGATCCGCCCCTACCAATTAGTAAATGTAGTGGGTGTATTAAGAGGCTACAATTTCCAAATATGCCTAAGTGTAACTTGATCCCCTCCCATTAGGCTGATCTGATGTGTGTTGGTCTGCCTGACCCCTCTTTGTTTGGAATAATTTAATGTTACTCTGCCTTATTTGGGCCTTAAGACATCTCATTTTCTAAATACAATTAAATAAACACATTTGTACAAATGCAAACTCTGCTAGATTATAGATAAAAGATTCCCATTCCCCTGCCATTCTGTGATCGGCAATCGGCAGATCATGATTTTGGTGATCGGTAATCGGTGATCGGCCCCAAAAATGTTGATCGGAGCATCTCTAGTATATATACAGTGTATATATATATATATATATATATATATATATATATATATATATATATATATATATATATTAGTTCTGATGTTTTGGCTAAAAATATCTATATATATGTATTATTTTACCCAAAACATCAAAACTGCCCCCCACCCCAAGATAAATTTAGTGTGAACCAATCTTCCTCCTTCCCACCACCAATCCACCTAACCCCCGCCCCCCACCCCCCCAAATAAAATAAATACATAAATAAATAATAAAATAAAAAGATGAAGAAGGAGAAGGGGGGAAAATAGAAGATAATACAATTTCAGTCTCCTGCTGCATTAACTCTTCCTGAGGTTACCATAGCAACGGGCTCTAGGCCCAGACATGGTGATGAGGGGGGGGGGGAGCCCCCAAGGACAGATGAGAGAAAAATAGAGAGAGAGAGAGAGAGAGAGAGAGAGAGAGAGAGAGAGAGAGAGAGAGAGAGAGAGAGAGAGAGAGAGAGAGAGAGAGAGTGCTGGTGTTGTATCCAATCACACCGCTGCCAGCACACTAAGGGTTAACCCATCAACCGCTGCTCCGCATGCTGATGAGTGCAGTCAGACAAACCTTCAAAGACAGAAGACAAAACACTTTCCCTTCACACGAAATTGATTTAATCACTCAAAAATGAGACATGCAGGAGAGGCGTTCTGGTGAAATAATTCATTTTAGAATTACTTCTGAGATTCTCATAAACAAATATTGGCTAATAAACATAAATCCTTCTATTAATCATTCTTGATCATTTTAAGCCGCTTTTATTTTGAATATGCTTCTCAGAATAAAAAAAAAATATCCATTTCTTGACATTAAAGAAACTCTTTGATTTGAAAATGTATAGATACTGCGCTGCCTTTGTTGAACTTCATTCAAGATGAATTACAGAAATGCTCTGAGTTCAATTCAAGTCAACGATGCCACAGAAAACGATGTTGACTTTTCCTTGAGTTTGTACAAACAAGCAATAAACTAATTTACAGTACATATAAGTACTAGTCTATGGCATAAATACGGAGCAGATAAATGCTCAAATACACACTGTTTTCAAATAAATACTACACGTGTTAACCTGAGACTAATGACATTGTGCAAAGTTAGAGCCAATTTTCAACTTCTGGCATGGTAAATATGGTAACTTTCACACAATACATACATATATACACCACAAGATTTACGCCTGCAATGCATTATCAGACATTTATGTACAAAAATTATGATTTAAACATTTTTTCAGCTAAAATAGCATTCTTGAATGGCTATTTTGGCTATTGACTTCCATTGTACAACTATTCAAAAGTTTGGGTTCAGCATTCAGCAAGTTTTTGAAAGATGTCCAGGAAATACAGTAAATACAGTAAAAACAGCAAAAAGAGCAATATTGTGAAATATTATTACAATTTAAAACAACTGTTTTATATTTTAAAGTAAATTGTTATTGTGATGGTAAAGCTGAATTTTCAGCATCATTACTGCAGTGTTCAGTGTCACATGATCCTTCAGAAATCATTCTAATATGCTGATTTGCTGCTCAAAAAAACGTTATAATCAATGATAATTATTATTTTTTTGCTGCTGAATAGTTTTTTGGCAGGATTATTTGGTGAAAAAAGTTAAGAAAAAGAAATACAGTATTTTGTAACATAAATGTCACTTTTGATTGATTTAATACATTATTTCTAAGTATTAATTCTTAAACATATATATAAATATTACTGACCACAAACGGTAGTGTACATCATTTCTAAGTATTAATTCTTAAACATATATATATAAATATTACTGACCACAAACGGTAGTGTACATTAATGTAAATAGTTATGTTAGGGAGAGGTCTAAATGTATTTCGGTAATAATCAACAATATGTGTAAGATACTCTTCAACTTGTATTGAACTCAGAACATTTCTTCAAAATAGAAGAGGCCAAAAAAAAAGAGATCTGTTTGAAAACATTTCACTTCTGCTCCACAATTCTCCTATTATTTAGTTATGTAGTAATTCAAAAATGTCTGATCTTATCATTGAAATCTAAAAACATCAATTCGTGTTTCCAGCCTCGTTGCTGGTCTGTAAGAATCCCAAATGACATTTCAAACAAACTGAAAATAACCCCACTATCTGTTGACTAAAATGCCATATCATTTTAAACACGCGGCTCTCACAATAAAGGTAGGCGCATTACAACATTCCTCCTTGAATTCTTTCACTGTGACTGCTTTCCAAAAATTCCCTCTTGGTTTTGAACAGGAATTTCTGATGAATGAACAGAGCACCACAAAGCAGCTAATCCCAGAACCCTCTTTCTGAGCATAAACTATCCAACACGCACTTCCGCAGTGTATCTTCTACAACACATCAATTTGTCACGGCAAAATGGCAGATATTATTGTAAAGTGCACATTTACATGTCATCCAGCAACCACTCCATAAATAACCCTGGGTCATGTCTCAGCTAGATGGATTGTGCTTGGCATCAGATCAAGTTACATAAGTTCCAATTGTCACAGTTCATCTGTAAGGAAATCCGATATACACGGCAGCGTTAAATAAAATTACATGAATATAATCAGATCCAAGACTTGAACCCTCCAGAGAATGGTCAGTCTTTGAGGCCCTGCCATCCAGACACTGAAAAATGCGCAGTGATGCTAATATGGATGGGAGCGAGGCGTCGAATGGGCAGGTCAGAGCAGACACACTGCCAGCCAGCTGACAACCAGCGGCACTGCAGCATCCGTCACTAAGCCAATAGGTCAAAGGTCATTCAGTCTCCAGAGGGTCTAATGAGGAAATATGCCAGAGTCCGGAGCGCTGGAGCTCTTTTAACTCACGAACACACACTCGTACTCACACAGTGACAAAGGTTTAGGCCTCAGGAGCTCGAGGGGTCCGCTTGTAATTAATTGGCTGTAGAGGACATTGAAAAGGCTTCGGTCTGATTATACCGGCTACGGATATCTGGAATTTGATTTCTGTGAGATAATCACAGCATGTGTTTTTTCTCCCCTGCTGATAATAACACACTTTTGTAATTAAATGGTGTACAACCGACAAGCTCCTCCAATCAAAGCCAAATGATATTTACTATGAATATTTACTATGAACAGTTACCTTCCAAAACCTAGCGAGCTCCCTACGTAGGTAGTATATGACTCTTTCCCAACACAAAGGTGTTTCAAAAGATAGGCGATATTGCATTGTCCAATAAGGCTTCTAATATGGCTTTTTTTTTTTTTTTTTACCAAATACTAGGATAACATTCTAGAGCAGGGTTCCTCGAATCCAGCCCTGGAGGGCCACTGTCCTGCAGAGTTTAGGTCAAACCAAGATTAAACTCACCTACCTGTGATTTTCTGGTAAATCTGAAGACCTAGGCTGAACCCGAAATCCCCCTTTAAACCCTCATTCACTATTCCCTACGTTAGTCCACTAATACTGTTCACTTGAAGGAGTGAATGAAAACGTTGGTTGTACACTCGTTATTGCGGTGCAATGTGGGATTGAATGAATGAACTCGATAACGTCCACTATGGTTTCGGAAACTACTACAAATGTCTGTCCCCTCAAATAACGCCCTATTTGAGGGTATAGGGGGCGATTTCGGATTCAGCCCTTGACTAGCTAATTCAGGTGTGTTTGGTTAGGGTTGGAACTAAACTCTGCAAGGCAGTGACTCTCAAGTCTGTCCGAAATCAGTTTCGTGAGTTACCTTCGTGCTCAAACGCTGCCTACAAAGTCATTTGTGAGACAACAAGTCAGCTGCCTAAGCCATTGTCTTGGATTTGGACTTGAGACAAACATGAGCCTGAGTCCGGTCTTGTCCGGATTGTCTTCCAGCAATGGTAAAATATATAATATAATTCAGCAAATAGCAAAAAGTATAAAAAGTGGTATACAATCAAAAACAAATGCTTGTAAAAGCAATGCAATGAAATGCAAAAACGTTGTCTGTGTGAACGGACCCTTAGAAGGCAGCTGCTTATGTTGAAAATAGACAGCTCACTTGGATTTGGAACAGAGCCATTGGATGTTGTGAAATTATCATATTTAGGGCAAGCTTCTAAAGATAAAGGCTGTAACGACGATAACGCAAAAAAAATCGAAAGCTAAGAAGCAGAATGACCTCATTTTGAAGCATAAATCACAAGAACAAAGGAAGACAATGTGAAGAAAAGTTTTTTTCTTTCTTTTGGAAGAGAGGCAATACTGTTCTACCTTAATTTTTAGGATAACATGCTGAGTAGATTCACCAAAGTGATTGTAATTTGGCAGCCTGGGAGGAAAAAAAGTTTGTACCCCTCTTGCTCAGTCACCTTTCCAGCTGGGTCTCATTTCCCTCGGACACAGAGGAGCTCAAATTAACACAGAGCTGACAAAGTCATCAAGGTGACTTTTCTTACAGCTATGGAACTCCACCAAGCAGATTTTGAGGTTTCAGGAAGTTTAAGAATGAGAACGCTTTGGAAACATCTAACACCGTCTCAAATCATTCAAATTGACTAAAGCTAAACAAGCAGCTCAAACATTCTCCTTCCATACTGGGGAAAAGGAACGTCAAAATCCTGCCAGAGAACTCAATACTAGCCAACCGCTTCTCACCAAACTCCCCTCAAACTCCCACAATCCAGCAGGTTTAATGTTTGTTGACATGTTATGTCCTACCCTATTTATAGCCTGTGGTTGGACCGCCATTCCGTCGAATGGAACAGCTGCACGCCCATACAGACCCGAGATGAAGTCAGGCGAGGGGGTAAGAGCCGAGCGAGCAGAGCCTGGTCCACAGCTGCAAGAGACACCTGGCTGGCACTGGGTCTTGGAGCGCTGGACCAGGGTTACGTGCAGTACAGGAACGACACGGAGCACGTGTTCCTCCATGACCTCTGCAAGACGTTTCAAGCAGAGAGCGGACATTATGCGCTCGATTAATTAATTGTATGACATTTTATCTCTGGCTGGACCACAGTTTAATTTGTTATACATACTTAAAAGCGGTCTACATAAATATAGACGACGTACTTGGGTAGTGACTTTGTGACCACAGAGACATTAGTCTGTAGCCAGACTTGAGCTTGGAGGCATGATGGTATACTAAACAGAAAATATTTCACTATAACGTTTATACCGTATATTTTTTTTTACGTTTATTACGTTATGGTTGGGGTTATGTAAGTAGAAGTTAAGGGGGGAATCTAATTGCAAGCAATCTTTAATTAACACAGTGAAATAATCCAAGAAGCAGGGAGAATAAACCCAAATGCACCTGCTTTTCTTTTGGCTCAGAGGGGTATCATGGTTAAAATAATCTGTGGTTGAGGCACAACCACCCCCACCACCAACAAATATGAATGCCGTCTATTAACGATGTCTTCTCACAGCGGTCTCCATTGCTCTGTAGAGACAAGTCTACCTCTAATAGGTCCTCTATTGACCACAAAGGTCTGACTGTAGACCCCATCATCTGTTTGATTCTCTTATTGAAGTGAGTGCTCTCCTCGCCCTCCCCATACCCCCCATCAGCCATTATGCATTATGCATGCCGAACACTTGTGTTTTGTAGATCAGAAAATCTCCTTTTGAATAGGGAGGCTTTTTCCAAAGCCAAACAAGTGTGACAGTTCATTCTTTGAGTGTGTCTGGAAACATTAGTTGTTCACTTGTTCTGTTTTTCTTTTTTGCTTCTCTTTTATTTCCCCCTAGAAGCGAGCGATTTGCAGGGCGTATTTAAATATTCCAGCTTTTCTTTCCATTTTACATGATCATTGTCAACATGCAGTCACAAAGACTTCAATTGAGCACAACTTGTCATGTTTATGAGCTGGAATTTAAGGCGAAGCTGACTCTCTTGTTGAGCTTTTGTTGAGGGTAAATATTTGATACAAAGCTAGGCTCTTTCTTGTGTGTTGTCAAGGCTTTCGGAAGATGACAGTAATGGATACAGCTCTGAAAACTCGACCAGGCGGCAATCGAAAGAAGTCCGGATTTAGACTTCAGCTGAGCATCTCCACAAATTGCATATTTTAGCTAGTGACCAAACTAAATAAAGAGCTTGTTAGCAGAAAGCACTCAGAAAAACAATGCAAGCGATGTCAGCTGTCAAACGTTGCAAATAAACCTTTATATTGATTCCTCATGGGACCCTGTTGAGATTCAAATTAAATGTGCAAGTCAATCCAGCTTTTAACTGAACTCATGTTAAGGAATTGTTTCAAATCTGCTCTCTTACTCCAGAAAATTGGCTGAGCCCCTGATTTGTAATTTTAATGGCGTCATGCACACAGACTACAAACTACAAAATCCTTTCTCTGGTTTGTAAAATAAATTCTGCATTAGGTTCATGTAATTAACAAGGATATCATTGTAATGGGAGTTACTGTGGATGGACATGGCATAAATAAGCATTGTTCCGCAGTCTTTTGATTTAAAAAATGGATGTTATGTAATTTAATGGCTATGGATGCATTCTTCTCACATTAACATTATAAAATAAACGACTCACGTTTCACAAAATAAACACTATAATTGAGATTTGGGCCTTTGCATTTGACGACAATGGATTTAATGACTGACATTATAACCATATTCATCTAAAATGACTGCCTCTGTCAATTCAAGAAGCAGGATTTTTCAGTCCAATATGTTGCTGGAAATACTACGGGGTCCTGCATGTGGGGAATATGTCATGACAAAAGAGGGATGCGGTCTATTAAAACAATCCATACCAAAACAGTCTGAGAAACAGCCAATATCGCCGGTCATTCTCTCAATTGGGAGTGAGATGGATGGCTGTTTATATGGGGTTTGTTTGTTTATGTACGGGTGTGCATGTGTCCACGATCCACCGTACGTACAGTATGTTCTGTATTAAAGCTACGGTTTGTTTATTAAGCACTGTGACAAAACAAAGAAGCAGACCCAGCATGCTTCTTGACAGCAGAGAGTGTCAAAGAGAGGCGGAGGGGGGCATCAACACACTATAGGCAAACTCAACCCACTTCCCACCCCAGTGGCTGATAGAGCAATGGGTTCTGTGGGCCACTGAGACCACACACACACAAACCTCTGCACAGCAGACCGTAGATTACGTCAACACTCACTCTCACCAACTGCCTCCTGTTGTGACTAATTGTTTTCTGTGAGCATCTGAAAGGCATTACATGGCAAAAGCAGAAATACATTTTTATTTTTTCAATTCAGATTTATATATACAGTATATCTGTTAGAAGAAAATCACTTCTGAGGTTAATACTGTAGGCTTTGCATTTTGTGTTGTGTTATATTTCAATCAATCAATCAATCAATCAATCAATCAATCAATCAATCAACCAATCAATCAACCAATCAACCAATCAATCCAGCCTTGATGAGCATAAGAGACATAAACATATCTTATAGACCCCAAACTTTTGAATGGTATTCCAACTTCTCTACCTCATATCCCTGCTGAAAAGACAAGCAAGTTCCTATCCCCCCCAATTCCCAGCATGGTATGTGCTTGTATTCCCTCCACTTCTATCTGACATTTATCGATTATCAGCCATAACATAAAAAAATAATTATCATCTTATTGCTATCAGCCAGAATTTTAATATTGGTGTATCCCTAGTGATTATGACCAATGTCAATTTACTTCCACCATTATTCTTCAAATCCACCCCAACTGGAGCTCAAAGAAAATTCAGTTTCCAACCTGGTAATTACAGCACTGTGATGGCATTCATGTGCGCTCATCTTGTAAATGTGATTATTCTGTGATGACTTAAAGGCACCATTTGTTGCAGACACATATAGTTCACCTTCTTCAGATCTGTTACCACTCTTCAACACATCCCACTCACTCAAGCATCTGCAAGGAGGAGCTGAAAAAATACACAATTACCGCTAGCGCCTCTAGACAACAATCTGGCTATGAGCCTTCACCATTATCACTGCCGTCTGTTTGGTGTTGGGTGTTTTGTTCTGATGAGTGTTTCACTCGCATGTTTACCTCAGGGATGTGTTTGTATAACAGGTTGAAAGATTCAGAGTTTGAGTTTTAAAAGCTATGAAAGTATTTGCTGTGCTTGACCATTCTCTGTTAGCCTCAGATTTATTCTGAAGCATCTGACCAAAGACTCAGCCCACAGACCACCAACAGACCATCACTGACCATCTGATGCAAGTGTTCACAGGTTCTTATCAGTCTGCCGGACACAAAGTCTTATTCACAAGTTCCCCAACTGTTAGAATGAGCATTTCTAGTGAAGAACCCGTTGAACAGTTGGGACAAAGTTAGAAGCGTCAAAAGATTTGCCAAAGTTTTGTTTAGAGATGACAGCGAGATTTCCTTAAACAAATTTGTTGTTCGGATTAATTCCCAAGATATATCCTTTAGCCTACGAACTTTTACAATCGATGTTAAACATCCTTTGTTGTACACTTCCTGACTTGCTAATGTTGCAGAATCATTGCCAGATCCTCTAATTCACACGAAATCGCCAACCCGTGAAATAGTTGTCTTCTCATGAGATCTGGTTACCTGTTGGCACAAAACGATATTGAATCTAATTCAATTTGGGAATTAACTCAGAAATACCAAGGAAATACCTTATTGTGGCAGTAGGCCACATTAACATCAGTGTTATATTCAAGGCCCGCAGACCAGTTGCATAAACTTAGCCACTATGTTAAGACTGTGTCTTAAGAACTAATTTGACTAACTAGCAGTTAACCAAGGGGCAATAAGTCTTACTTCCAATTTAAATTATACAGATCTACCTCTTTATGTTACTGACTTTACCGAGTCAGGATCAGTCTTGAAGAAAAAAAAAAAAGACTAACTTTTAAGACTAGTATAAGCAGGCTATGAGCTCATTTGAGTCTGAGTCCAGGTTGACACCTGAATAGTCTGAGTCTGACTCAAGACCAAGACCTGAAGAGGGTCAGAGTCCAATGCTCCCGAGTTCATGACAAGACCAAGAACATGAAATTATTCTCTTGGACTCAGACTTGAGACTAGAGTCCAGTGTCTAGTTCTACTACTTATTATTATCAGTTGTGATATAATACACTGTTTTGTTGTCTTATAGTCTCATGAACAGTAATTGATGACAAAATTCTGCCCTGCCAAATGCCAATGCCAAAACATCAAATACTTCCCTCATAACCTCACATTACACTGGGAGTTAAAATTCACAAACAACTTTATGGATTTATAGAATTTATGACTTATGCCCATAGCATGTTTCTGAACCTCACATCAATCCAAATGAAGTGAAAGAGGTTGCACTGGCTGTTAGAGCCCCCTCCTCGTCCTTACTCATGGCTGCCAGGATACCCTTATCTCCATCCACAGAGCCTGTGCTATCTGCATCCCCCAACATGGCCCGCTACGGTTACGCCAGAGCGGTGGGGCTGCAGACTCCGGCTCACGGAGCGGAGAAGGACCTGGCATTCCTGTAAAGCTCAGATACCATTCAGGTCCCTCATTCAGGAAGGCTGCCACAGGAAACAGGCCCTCACCCGAAACCGAGAGGCCCACCACAGTCAAACGCATCCATACGTCAACACGCTCCCAATACAATCAAGGCAGGGTCTTAATAAAATGTGTTTCGTCAATGATTGTGACATCATATTGGCATACTTACAACATAACTGTCAATGTTGCACTTCTGATATCACTTTCTGATGTCATGCAATTTGCAAACAACATAGACTCGATATCTGCGATATCTGACGGAGCAGTTATAATCCGGTTTCTATTTGATTTGTGTCAGAAAAATCACAATAGGCCGCTAAATTCATGAGCTAGTCTCCAGTTTCTTGTATACAAGCTATTGAGAATCTTTCACATGACCCTGATATATCAATTAGGCCGTACTTCTTACTAAGCAAATGTTGTCTTTGTTAATGCTCTAGGGTGGGCAGTAACACATTTGCAGTTTCATATCGATTTCCATGTTTTCTGGATTGTTGGGCATCAGTCAACAACTGCTGACTGTGTCTAATATGACCTTAATGAAAATGTACAATGTTAATTGGTAGCATAAGTGTAGTTTGGTCTGATCAATATTATCGAGAACCAGCACACACACACACACGCATTGCTTTTGGTATAGTTGACACTTCCTCTAAAGATTTTTTTGTTCAGATAGCATGAGTCTGTTGTTTGTTTCCTCTCTCTCAGCCATTCCTGCCAATATCTTTGTTCTTTTTGTGCTTGCTTGTTCTATGGATTTGTGTGTAATGACTATAAAACAAGGGACAATTAAACTTACATTTGAAGGGGAATCAACTCAATGTTTCCAATAAAATGCATTTGAATTTAGCATTTCAACAGTTATCTTCACTTTGAGAATGTTTGGAGTCCAAGACCCCGTCAATAAGTAAACTCATTTGGAGGAACAAATCCCCTAAGGTAAAACTAGATGTCTGGATGTCTTCACAAGTAAGTTCTCAGCCACAGCTTTACATTCGGATCAATGTTCTCAAAGCAACGACACTGTGCAGAGAACTGACTCAGTTCAGTACCCGAGGGTTGTCTCCTCGGTCAAGTCAGTTTGAATATGCAGTCAACACAGCCATGACTAAAAATACGTCTGTTCCGCAGTTTAATTTATAACTTGTTTCTTTGTTCTTTATTTTATTACTGTTTTGTTGAATAATTACTTGAAAAACCCGAGGCAATGTTTGCTGTTTGAAAAGGGTACATGCCATTGTTTTAATTGAATTTGTTAATATTAATATTTAACCTTTTACATAAAGTAGAATATTCAATAGAACATAAAAAAAATCTAATCTATTTGTTCATCTCTGTCCTTGCATTCAAGTTTCTTTATCTCACCTTTTATTTTACTCATGGGTGATTGCAAAACAATATTCTCTGGAACAATATGTTCTGAAGAAAGTAAGGGTACATAAATTTCAATTACGTTGATGTTTCTCTTCAGTGTTTGTCTTCACATTTGTACATCTAGCATTGCTTAGACAGTGAATGGAAAAAAGGTAAATAAAAATATTAATATATAATAAATGTTTTTTTTGCTTTCAGCTAGTATAATGATAAGTGTCATATTTTCCATATCCATATTTTTAAATGTACAACTTGTTTTACAGTTTTTAAAAGGTGGTCCCTTGCAATGGGATCTTTTTTAAAGTCTCAACACTGAACTGACTTCAGCTGAACAATGAAACGGTTTTCTTTTAGAGCTGCTGTACAGCCCAAATAAACTCTGTTTTTATCATTGAACCATTTTCCTGTTATCACTGTAAAAATATTTATTGTATAAAGCGCTATGTAAATATAGACTTGACTTGAAAACCCCTGTAATAGCATATTAGTTTTTTAAATATTACATTTTAGATTTACTATTATTACCGTCAATAATCATAATAACTTCCCATTTTCAGTCTCCAGCACAATAGCCCTTGACAGAAAACGTTCCCCTGTAAACTCTGTAACGTTCTGCAGGCTTTCCAGAATGTTCATAATCTGTTGAATGCCACAGACAAGAAAGTACAGAGAAAGTACTTCAACTTCAGATAAAACCAAGGTTACCCAAATACTTTTAGTAATGATATTTTTTCCTCCTTTTGTGCTGACCAAATGAGCTTCTGTCTCTAAGAATGGTGTTTTGAGGTAATGAGATTTATGAATTGTGTAGCCATTTGCTGCTTCTTTTTTTCATCTGTGCTCGTTTCATTTAGAAGCGAGTGTGGATAGTAATTATAGTATACATTATTACGATCCCCCATCACTCCTCCGCACTCTTTTTGTGGTTAACTGCTTTTGATAACAAATGAATTAATGAAGCTTTACAGGACAGTTGAAGTGGATCAGCAAGTGTAGGAGAGAAAGAGGTGGAAATGGAGAGAATGGCAGCGAGAGAGAGAGAAGTTGGCAGATTACGACTTAATGGTGGCAGAATAATGGTAATTTCGCCACACTCTCCTCTCTCTCGGACTGTGCTAATGGCTTCATTAACACTTCCACTATCCAGCGGCCCACAGAGGACAATGTCACATCCATCTTGGTCACATCACAATAAAACCGGCTAAACACAACTGGCCTATCAGTCCAGGTGCTGAAGGAGGCAAGAAATGAACAGAAGGAAATCAATAGTGAAATATCAATGTGGGTAAAGCTGCAAACATGGAAGTCGAGCAGGTCCCAGAGAAACAGAGAAAGTGCCGGATTGATCTCTAACAGGTATGTTGCTCATACTTTAGGTAATAACTCAATGCCATGGCGGAGGAGGAACAGCACGCTGGGAAAAACAGCAACGCGCCATAAATCACAGGAGCCGGGCTCTATTGCCGTCAGCGGCGGATTGATGACGTTTTCCTCTGCCATCTAGATCATTCCTCTGTTGACTTCGGAAGCTTCCTGTGTCTGCTGCTTTACGGGGCATTTTAACATGAAGTCCCAGCGGTGCTTCTGTAACTAAAAGGTTTGAATTTCCAGGCGGCGAGAGGACGTGTAAAGCCCACAGGGGTGCGCGACTACAGAAACCCTCGGGGAATTATCATAACATGGTCAAAGAGTTAATGTAGCACTAATGCTATCCCTTTGCTAATCAGTTTAACAACCTTGTTTGGGAAAAAAAAGCTTAGATAATTATTGAAGCTAATCATTAGAATCGCTTAGGCAACAATTATTACTGTTGCTCCTACATATAGTTTAAGATTAGAAAAAACTGAAATGCTAAATAATAAAATTTACTGCATAACTCGTCCTGGACTGTTAACATAACTGTTATAGTATTTGTTATATTAACAATTTTATATTTACAATAATAACGATTGTATATTTATAGTATAACTTAGATTTAAAGTATGCTTTCACATTTATTATTCTTTTATTTTTTTTAAATGACATCAAAATTAAACAAAAGCAATTATTTTATTTTATACAGTTTCATCAAATGTTTCATTACAATCTTATAATTGGACATATTTAAAATGATTAATTATCTAGTTATTGTGATTTTAAAAAGACATAAACAAGCATGTAATTAAACTCCAAGATAAATTCATGAACACTTTTACTGGGAAATGATGGAATACATGGAAAAAATATTCATGATATATATATATATCGAACCTTATGCAACCAAGACCATCACAAATTATTCTTGCATTTTCAACAAAATCTCATCTATAGCCATTTATTGTTATTGTTATTGTTATTATTTTATCTACATGGCAATTTTAAAAAACACAAACAGATTTTGCAACCAAATTGCACAAGAAAACCAAATGTTAATTTGTTACATTTACACGGCAATGATGTACTAAAAACGGAAATGTTTTTCCATAGCGTTTTTTGTGTACTGACGACAACGTCGTCAAAGCGATTAAGTTTACACGGAGACGATAACATTATCGTTTTCAAAAACTTGCACTTTGAAACCCCAAAGTTTGGAGTTTCAGGCCCCCAAAATAACACAGTTGGTGTGTAAATGAACAGCCAGGCGCATAAAAAGTTTTGGGTTTCAATCACGGTGTAAATAGCGTTATGATATTGTGTGAACTTGCAATGCATGAAAACTCACACAGAGAATGGACTGACAGATCGTGTCTTGGGACTAGAATGTCACAGAGACAACAGCAAAACAATTGATCCACGCAATTGATCATCTTGCAAGAGAAAACAAGTTAAATGAAACATAAAACCTAAAGATAAACATAATGAATGAAACCAAAGGGCGAGGGGGGGGGGATTCATGCAAGAGTTTGTGTTGCACCTCAGCTAAGTGTTACAGCAAACACATTCCTTGAGAAAATCAGAAATTCACAAACAACGCCATGAAGCTTCAGCAGAAACAGTACCACCTGCTTTGATTGAATGATTCATGCCAATGAAGGCTTCTGAGGTGCGAGGAAAACACTGCTATCGCCGTTGTTATTATGCAACAGTCGACCATAGCTCAGCTCCGCGCAACAATAAGGCTGTCAGCACGTCAAACGTGTTCATTGCTGTTTATTTATGCATGAATATGCATTACAGTTCTACAGCAGCATCTGACACTCTCCAACCGGAGAATGAAAACGCCTGGCACTCAAAGCCATCACACAGACATAGAGAAACATTATGTTTGAAGCTCTTGATGGAATAATGGACTTCTATAAATGTCTCCTGTATAAGACGTCCTGTCTGATCTATAAGCCGACTGAAATAATAGAGCTATTTTGCCACATTCGCAGTGATATGAAGTGTGATGTGAAAGATTTGTTATAAAAGAGAACGACAGAGAGATGCAATCATTAACGCACAACAATACACGGTGAAGCACTTTGAATTGGCGTTTTGTTTATGACTGATTGAAAAGTGAAAAGGAAAATGAAAAGATGTTCCTGAATGAACTTTGAAACCTTAAAAGTGCACAATATATGAAAGTTTTATTTTTATTTTAAGATAATATGAGTTCAAAAGACATTTGCATTTATATCTTGTCCAATCAATGAATCAAATAAATTATACTACTACTACTATACTACTACTAATAATAATAATGTATGAAAAGTTACATTTTCCTGCAAAACTAAATTCAAATCAAAAGGCTTTTAAGGTCATGAGAAACATTCAAGTCAAGTGTCCTTTTACTGGTAGTCTACCTTCTCTTATCACCTTCAAAGCAAGACGTCCACCTCAATCTAGCATCACTTTGTGAACGCACTTCTCTCCAGAACTTTCTCTCCTCTGGTGAGATTATAGTCTCAATGCATCTGTGCCCCTTTTGTTACTCACAGCTCTTAACAGCTCTATGAGTTTCTCACAGGGAGATAGTCTTCCATTTAAAGCATTTTGGCTTCAATTCATTTTCTTATCTCAGCTTTTCTCTCCTTCTCTGATAAAGATGTGTGTTCGTTTCCGATCTTTATCAAACAATAAAAGCCAGGGGGACTTTCAGAGCACTGGAGCAGCTAGAATGACAACACTTGCTAGTTTTTTTCAAACACTTTTAGCTCAATGTGAATGAGCCACGTTTAATGGGACAAATTAGCATGTGCTGTGAAAATAGGCGGACAGTTGGATGTGAATGACGGAGCTCTCTGTGATTGTGATATTTGGCAGGCGTGTACTGCTCTTTAGCAGTTCTGTAGCTACCAATAAACAAGGTGAGATACACTTTTACACACTGAAGCCAAACACCGGGCGAATCTCAGAATCTCAGCATCAGCACACAAGCCGTACCTCGACACCAGCACACAAATACTCATGCTTTTCTCTCTCTCGCAGAATCGTCACGGCCACAAATAAAAATAAAAAAAAGAAATAAAAGAAGATAAATTAAAGAAAGAAAATAAAGAAAAGAAAAATAATAATAAAAGAAAAGAAATAAAATAATAAAAGAAAATAAAAGAAATAAAAGAATAAAAGAACAGAAAATAAATTAATAAATTAATAAAAGAAAAAAAAATGAATGAATGAATGAATTAATTAATATGTTTTTAATAAATTAATAAATTAACATTTTTATAAATAAATAAATAAATAAAACATCCCAAAATGAAATCAAATTGATTTACTTTCAGTCAAAGCAAAAAAAAAAAAATGTGTTTGTCTAAAACGCTAGGGCAAAAAATAACACATTAACATCCAAATTTTGTCAGTTCAATCAGGTTACAGATTCCGCAGTATTTATTTATTTATTTATTTATTTTTAATTATGTCATCATCTACCTACCCTGTATTGCAAAATAACTATTTCACTTTCCTCCCCATACCACAATCAATGATCAAAATGTCAAAAATTGCTCTTCCATTCAATGAAACTGCATGCAGGGATGATGACAAAACCGCTGGTTTTTCCTATGGGGTTTTATAATGTTTTTTTTTTTTTTTTCAATTTATGAGTAAAATAAAGCCTGTGGGAAACACACTCATACCGAAAACGTACATTTTGAAGCAGTTATGTATCTTTTTGAAAACACATGTTCCTAATAAGTAACTAGATAAGACGGTTTGCGGTGAGTGTGTGCAGTTTGTAGAACAAAACATCAAAGTATCGCCAAGTCATGTTTACCACTTATGGTTTTTTGGGGGAATTGCGCTCTCACGCTAAGTTTAGTTTAGCAAATGTGTCCCATTAGAAGCCTAGATCACATCAAATGAATTAAGGAAACCGATATGTAAAAACAACAAAGCCTGCTGTCCCAGAATGCAGCAGTACAGCTGAATCTTGCATTCTATGATCTCTAGAATCAGATTCGTGCATTGGCACTGAACAAGAATATTATCTGAGTAATATTCAATCTAGCTTTGTCATAGTCCTTTGGCATAATGCCCACACAAAGAACAATGCTTGATTATGCAACCGGAAAATCACACATAAAGTTAAGCATCCAGCACATAGCATCCGAGTGAATCCTGACGGGAGAGTCCGCGCCGCGAGCCACGGTGTTCGATTCTCAGGAATTAAGCTTCGTCATCTCCCACTTTGCACGACTCGATAAGCAATGAGCGGATCTCTCACTTTCTGATAGAAAACACATACAAATATTGTTGTACCGAGACATCCGTTAATATCAGGGCTCTAAAAAGAAATTGCAATTTCCTTCGGCTTAGACCAAGCCAACAACAAAAGGTCAGTAAAAGACAAACTGATTCATCTCTCCGGAAGAAATGAGCCACTCTAACAGATGCCCGCGTGGCTCCATTGAATCAGCATATTTGTCATAGAGTGATTTCAATGGAGGCAGTGACCTTTGGGGTAGTGGAGTAAATTGCTTCATGGCATAAAGGTAAGCTGGAAGCTTGAAGCATGAAGCTTGATTAACCTGAAGATCTTTAGACGGAATCCAACCAATCGGGAAGCAACGGAAGAAATCAAGAAAGACATTCATTAGGATCTGCTGTTGTGGTTTCACTGCACACATGATTCATCTGGTGTGAACAGGGCAAGTTTGATGTCTCTTATTTACCAGAAGCAGTCCGGAAGAAGTCGTGTTCAACATCCACAACCAGCAGTCCATTTCTGTTATGGAAATAGAAGATATAGCCGACAGTTCTACAGTTCAATAAGGGTCAATAAGATATTTTGGAAAGAAATGAATACTTGTATTCTGCAAGGATGCATTCAATTAATAGTGACAGTAAAGACATTTATAGTATTACAAAATGTGTTTTTTATATATTTTGAATGAATGCTGTTCTTGTGAACTTTCCATTCTTCAGAGAATCATGACAAAAAAGAATTATGTTCTTATTTTCCACAAAAAAAGCAGATCATCATATTATAATGATTTCTGAAGGATCATGGGACACCGAAGATTGGAGTAATGATGCTGAAAATTCAGCTTTGCATCACTGGAATAAATGACATTTTAAAATATGTTCACATAGAAATCATTGTAATATTTTCACTGTGTTTTATATGGCATGAAATGAGCATAAGACACTTCAGTAGTGTCCAAATGTGATTTTTTTTTTTCTTCTTCTAGGAAAACAAACCAAAAATATTGATGACTCATCCTGCACTTAGGGATGCATCCAAAGTCGAATCAAAATATTATTTTTAAGCACCAAATTTATACCTTTATTTGGCTCAAGTCTATGATTTCTAGTCAGAAAATGTACACATAAATTTAAGGTTGTATTAATGTGCGCCTTTAAATTGCTTTATTAATTAACCATTAAGCAACCTTGCATTTTTCATCAATGACTAAATCAATCGTTGGCAGCCTTGGCCGAAATCATATTCCGTTCATGTTTTGTTTGCTTTTTATGCACCATTGATGTTTGAGTCAAAACAATTTTGGCTCACATGTTGATGCTGTCTAAATGAAATGGTCAAGGCTAATTGAAGCAGATATTTAAAGCATTTGAATTCACAGGGCCATTACCACAGCCCTTATTGGCTCTATTGTAATTAGTGCTCAGTTAATAACGTCTCTAGAGCGGGACAGCCGTCCAGAGGCTCGGCTAAGAGGGTCCCTGTTAGAGACAGCCTTTCAACATCGGTCCTCGTGCCACTTGAACTATTCTGTGTTAGCCTGACCGGCGTTAAGATGCGTGACTACTGTGAATCAAAGTAAAGTAGGCTAGCACCTGTTGGTTATTTGATCATGATTTAAACAAGGGAAATAAAATAGTTTGACTTGCGATCACCCAGAACACCCAAGCAACGGCAAAGAAACGGGCTAAAAGCAACAAGAACGCTATAGCAACCGCACAGCAACATCCTGACAAGCAGAGTTGTGCACAGGAAAAACACCACTCGCACAAAATGTGTAAAAAAGGGGAAAAAAAATGTTATTGGTTGATTTTCATCAATTTATCAGTTTATCGCTGCCCATAAATCCTTGTTTATATCAGCAGGAAAGTACTTTCAGAGGTGGAGATATGCATTATTTATTATTCTAATTATACTATTTTTAATTAGGGCTGCATGATTTGAAAAAAAAAAAAATTCTGATAAAAATTTTGATTGCAATTTAAAATATGTTTAACTATTGTCCAAACATTTTGTGAGTATACATCAATGTGACTACTAATAATACTAATTAGTATTAAAAGTATAGGTATTATTATTATTTTAATAATAATAATAAAAACAGTAATAATTATTATTATGAATATTGATGTTGCTGTTGTTATTAAACAAAACATTTAGTAAATATTACTGTAATATTTCACTGTAAAATAAAAATGTAGCATTTAAAAATACATAACAATGACAATGATGATAATAATATTGATGTTGATGTTACTAATTAAAATATTTTTTTTAAAACAGGAATTATTACTGTAATGTTTCACTGTGAAATAAAAAAAAAATAGCATAAATAAATACATTTATTTTACAGTACAACTGTAAAATTACAATACTAATATGTATGGCGGTCAAACGATAAACCATCTAGATTTTATTTGAGAGGAAAACCAGAGGGAGCCCGCATATATTTATTTCATTAAATCACAGTCTTTGGGATATAATAATAATCGCACTAAGCCATATCATGATTTTTTTTATTTCATAATAGTTATAAAAAATGATCATTAATTGTTTATTATTTATTTTTCCTCAGAATAATCTGCATAACACCATAAGACGTTCACGAAAAAAAATAAATCAAGTGAAGACTGGTTTGCTGTCTTCGTCGCCTTGTATTAACGTCATATTCGTGTCCATATGTCTTTACTTCTGGAACTTTTCAAATTCGCAGCTCTACCGATTGTCGCCCCGTCAGAGGAACTTGTTAATCGCGTGCCGAACCCGAGGCCAGTCACCTTTTGTCTCTCCCATACAACCTGACTGCCGTGCCAACCTTGCTGCTTTATCATGCCACAGCATTTGGCTTTCTTTTTGCAGGTGGCAAAGTGAGACCACGGGCACTGTGCTTGGCAGCCCGCTCTCACTAACATCATGCCAGGCTTGTGCAGAGATGTGCCGGGCACAGCCTGGCTTGGCTTGCCTTTTCAAGCCGGGCACAAATGAGATTGGCACCGTACGCGGCTCCTCGAGCGAGCCGTGTGATATACAGTCCCAGCTGTGGTCAAGGTGGAAGCGGGAAAGCGAGGGAAGCTGGGAAATGTGGTAGATCTGTGCCACGACCATGGAGAATGTTCAATCCCTGTGACTAAACAGCATGGGAGCAAAGAGAAACGGCACACAATGTGCCAAAAAGTGGACACGACGCACGCACACACACACACATACCACAGTAAACTAAGAAAAAGTGTTGTTTCACAGCATAACAGAACATTTTGTTTGCCACACTTTCAGTGCCCCACTTTCTGAACTTAACTAAATAAATGGTTCATTATGGAGGAGAGAACTTGGTTTGGCAATGCAAATTGTCTTTTTGTTTGCTACCATTTCTTTTCTTGTAGTTTGTATTGAATTTCACTGGTTTTGAGAATTCAGCCAACATTTATTTAGAAAGTGTGCGATTCACTGCATCATCCAATTCCAGCAATTTCAATAAATGTAAGTTGGTATGTTGCAAAATACATATTTGCATAGGCTAGATTACTCAAGATAACAAGTTCAACATATAATTGTAAAAAAAAAAAAAAAAAACTACTACTACAAATCCATCTTGAGTGAGCAACTCAAATTATCCAAGTAAAGTACACACCAAATATTTATTTGTTAAAAAAGTATCATTTCTTTTAATGTTACACTTACAGACTGGATTCATTTTTATCTGTTTAGTTTTGTCAGCTATGCAAAGTGTCAGAAATACTTTGTCGAGTGTTTATCTTGTTGAGACAAAACCTGATATTTGGGACACAAGTAGTATGGTCGGCACTTAAAACATTGACTGATGATGTCACAGTAATATATTTTACATTCTAGGTGATTAGTAGTCTTCTTTATTACATATATTTCCACAGTACATAGTGATTTATCTCATCTTACTTACTTTCTTTATAGCTGTATTTACACAGCGAATAGTTTGTTGTATGTTTATCCACATCCAAAGCTGGCAGAAAACCAATTGTAATGAAGTCAAAGTGGCTCGGATGTGCATTTCATTAATGCAGAATCAAAGCCTGCAACCTAAATGTAAGTAAAATGTTAACATTTGTTGGTTATACTTTATTTTTAGGGTGTGCTTGTTACAGTAAGGGCCGGTTCCAACAGAATGTGTTTTTGGCAGTGGAATGGGGGAAAAACGTAAGGTCTCGAGAAGCATTTTTTTGTAATTTTTTTAAACTTATTTTAACTTGAGCGCCGCATTTTTAGAAGACTGTGGGCCATTTTGTCAAGACAGTGTCCCTGTGGTGAAAAACAAGCTTTCAAAGTTGTTTATGTGTCTATGTGGTGTTTTTAATATGCTGTAAAACAAACCATGTACAAATTCATAATCATAAGTCAACACCATTGCGGAGTATTTTCTCCTTAAAACTGCAGTGAAGCAAAGACAGTCTCAAAAACGCGGTTTGAAATCGCTGGTGTTTCTGACGTCACAAACTACATTGTAACCAATCAGGTCAATCGTCAACGAGTGGATCTCTGAGTGAGTGAGTGAGTGAGTGGAGGCGGGGCTAATTTGCATATTCATAGAACCATGTATACTAAATGAGGCAAGAGTCACAGTCAAGCTATTTTAAGGCATGGGTCATTTATTCTAAGAAAAAGCGCTTAAATATGTTATTTTTGTGATCAAAGATGAGTTTTAAGGGATAAAATGATTGACTACAGGCCAGCGGGACTTGAACTCTTTCCCTGCCATTGACAGAAATGTGCGGCTTTCCGTGCTTGCACTGTTATATGGTGGGGGGCGCTATAACGCATCAAGCGATTTAATTAATGTAAGATTCAAATGAATTTTTAATCTAATTAATTACACAATGTGGTGATTAATTCATCGAATTAAACACAAATTAATCAATCAAATTAATCACACCAAATTTGGCTGTATAAATGAGTAAATCACTGAGTAATTCATTCATTAGATTAGTTAAAATGGGTAATTAATTCAGGAATGAAGTAAATGGCTCTCTTTATGAATGGGCCATTGAATAACTGGTTCACCCGATTCGATCAAAACGCGAATTCGTTCAGAAACACAGCTGTGTTACTCTGAGAAGCGCAGTCCTTCTGCTACGGCTTTATAGGTAACAAAAACAGACAATATTGTGTCTAAAATATAACGCAGTATTAACTTCTTATTTATTGAACTGTCGTTTGCTTCATGTTTGTCACCAATCACCTCTATGAAATCATGTAAGATGACTATAGTCAGGGGTGGGGCGGGTGCGTTAAATGCGAATTAATTTGAATCCGTTATTTTTTCCCATAAATAATTAATTAAGTTAATGCATTAAATAGACAGCCCTAGTAATTATGCACAATTTACTGTTATTACTAGTAAATAGGCTACATGTAACGTCAACGTGTAACTAGGACACTAAAAACTAAAACACTGTTACCCACTTGTTTTGCTTCCTTGCAGCAATTCTTTTAATAAATGCAAATCTAGTTTAATTCTCGCCATCTTAAATGGCGATAAACACTTTTTTTAGTGTGAACTCCTAAAAAAAAACAAAAAACATTCAAACTCATTTAATGGTTTTCTAAATATTGATAGTGCCAATGCAAAAGTTCTCCATAAACAACACAAATCCTGGGAGTCTGAAATTCTGTTAACTTATCATTCAGCAATAGTCCAAGGCTTTGCACATTTTAACACCGGGAAATAAAATTGAGTTATTGGGACAGAAATCCCTACTGAGAAAGGGCAAATGACAGAGAGAAAAAAAAGGCACAAGTGAGTCATTGAATAATCCCTCCTGGTGCTACTCTCAGGGCGGCTATAAAGTGCCGCCAAATGAAAAGAAAGTCACAATAAATGGCTCCACCTAATTATGAGGTCTTCTATTACCACTAAAGGTGCAAACCTATAAAATATAGCCATATAAAGTCTAATTAAGCATAGCTCCGGTTCTCTAATCCAAATTCATTGGTTATGACAAATACTTAACTCATACTCTCATAATACAAAACGATTTACCAAATGCACCACACACACAGAGAGAGAGGAGCAATTGTTTTCATACAATATTCGAGAAAACACACTTCAAAGCCATTTGACTCTGTTAAAATGAAGAGCCAACATAATTGTAGCAGCCATTCATATCACGGCTGTGTCAGCACAGAAAAGCATGTCCCAATCCACGCCGCCTCACTGGCTCCCATGCTTAACCTTTGTCTACAAATAAGGCTCTGCTCTCCATCGAAACTCATTTTGCACCTCACTGAATTCCCCACAACCTAATCTGACTTGATCATATCCAACTCGCGTCGAAGCCCAAACCAACATATGTGAGATCAGATTCAAATCAATATGATATCTCAAGTACAGCCCTGGGCCATCAGATAGGGATACAGGGATATAGGCAAGTATTAAACACAAAGACAATGAATTATGAGTGCGTTATTATAGTATGCTTGCTTCTTAGACATTGATTTACATCTAAAACACAGAACAATCATTCATCTATTTTGCCAAATCTACATTTCAAATGTTTTGGTTTTTTTTTAGGGGGGGTTGTGTTAGTCGACAGTCTATGTACAGCAGTGAAAAATAGTGATACACTGCCTTTAAAACACAGACCATGCAAACTTATCAGACAAAAATGGCTTTTTAAATACCCTCATAAATATTCACCGACTTAATGGGTAGCTCAGGGTTATGAATATGGCAACAAGAGACAAAATTGCCACCACCGCTGAAGTAATAAGCAACTAGCCCGTAGCTGTTCCTGAGAGAGAATAGTTTTAATATCAGCACGGCGCCTATAAATATAACCTTTAACCTGAAGTTTGGTTGTATATATTTTAGTGACTATGTAGAAAATAGAGTGATTTGAAGCTCCTTATGAGACAATAGACGATTTAAGCCAACAAGCCATTGTGTCATCACTTAAGGGATTTCAAACAAGGATTCATAAGTCCCTAGACAAAATACTGACAGCATTTAAATGTCGTCCTGATGGCGGATTATTACATTTTCACAGATGTAAACAAATGTGTCCCAGTATATATATATATTTTTTTTTCAAAATACAATTACAGAACTAAATGCCCATGAAGGGACAAAGCAGGACCATTTTCCTTCAAATAAAAATAGTAGCAAAAACATTTGCTCCCCTTAACAAGATGACAGCCTAAAAAATGAATACGTGGCCACTCAAAACCATATCCTGCAAATCACATTGCTAATGATACAAGCTCAATGATCCCCGATTATGTGCAGGACAGTGAGTAAAAAAGAAAACAATAAAACAAACAAAAGAAAGACCATAAAACAGGCATAAGGTGTTGAAAATGTGAAGAGAATCAGCTCAACAAAGGAAAAGACTTGCGTCCTCCAAGACAAAAGCAACTAACCAAACCAACATGCATATGTTCGTGTCAATCTGTCAATGTAGGTCAAGTGGTGAATGATCAAATACATCAAGAGGTTTTATTGTTTTATTCTCTGCCACATTGCTTTGTATGGATTCATATCTGCAACTCCACGGGTTCCTGTGCTCTGCCACATGGTGGTGATATAGAGATTGTTAAAAAATCAGCAAGGTTTAAGACAAAGAATTATGCTGAAATCATATTGTTGTGGTGGATAAAAGTGCATAAAGACATTAATAACATATAGCCCTAACCAGCTGAGGGCGCTATAGCTGACTGCCCATGCTTAAATATGCCAAACACTAATATGAAATCCTTCTGTTTCCATTATAAAGTTATGGATAAATATGAATCCAACTGCATTACTAGTGAAATTACATTCATAGCAGGCTCTCTTACACTTCGGCACAAAGGAATGCATGTTGAAAAGGTCTGAGAATTTTATGAGTGATTGTTTTTGTAAGCAATAAATGCAAATGTCTGTGTGGCGACACTAAAAACAACTGTGTCCATATAAATATAATAAATTGCAGTAGTTAAAATACTAAACAACTGTGTGTAGATGATGCATACAATATTTGATTTATAAGCAATTACATTTTTATTACTCATTACTTACAATGTTTTTACCCAAACATGAACACTAAGATAAAGTGTGACTTAAAGGACTTTTGACTCACATTAAATCCAATCAATTAATAATCTATGATCTAATGATATGGAAATTTCAGTTTAAAGTAAGAGGGAAAAGTGGCACAGGCTGCGCTTAGTTTCTTTTATAGTTTCAATGCATAGACACTCAATTCATGAATACAGCGCTTCTGTAATTAAACTTTGTCCCAATTATCAATCCATCTATAAAAACACAAGAGCAGTCGGAGACCGCAGAAGTGAGCACTAGCGAGCTGACTACAAAGACAGCGTTTTTGGACATCATATGTGCGATTTGCGAATGCGCGTTCGGAACCCCCCCCCCCCCCCCCCCCCCCCCCCCTCCCCCCCCCCCCCCACCCCCAAAAAAGCTGTCAAGGTAGGTTGCTCACTAGGGTTTGAGACACAGCCGCTACATGCGTCATAATGGGTTTCACTCGTATTTCGGAATGTGACCACGTCAGATCGAAGCGCATGACAAAGACATTTCATCCAATAAACTGAATGAGCATAAACACTTAAAGCCCGCAGACGTACCACTGTTGTTCCAGCTCCCAGTCCCTGAAGAAGTCAAACTCGAATAGGTCCATGTTCGGTGTGTTTCAGTGAGGTGCCGGTGGCCTCTGTGTCTGACGCGCGGCGCAGCTCGCACTGCTCGCACTGACTCTCTCCTCTCTCCGCTCAGCGACACGCAGCCCTGCGGAAGGCGGAGTCAGGGCTCGCTGGAGGCGGTCACTCATTCCGAGAAGACCGGCGCAAACACTCCGAACCAGAGCAGCTCCACCTGTGTCTAGCGTACATCACCTGTCCAACACAACAGTCGGGAGGCTTTAATAATGCAATTTAAAACTCATTAATTAAAACGAAATGTTTTAGCATCCATGTTTTACATAGCCAATAAAAACAGAATTTATAAATATTATGTTTTTTTTTCCCCCTTGTGCTGTCCAGTAGTTATCTTTGGTCAAATATATTTCACTTTTTATTCACTGTGTCAGTGGTGTTACTGTGTTTTTTTTGTTCTGTCACATTAAATAAAATGTCACGTGACATGATAATTTTACATCCATTTAATTGTGCTACACTTAATATTAGTAGCAGAGTTCATTTTTAAAGGACTGCATCATTACTTGTGGTAACACTTTACAATAAGGTTCATTATACTTACTTAATATAAAGTAATAATGAAATCCACTTATACAGCATTTATTAATCTATGTTAAATTCAACATCAAATACTACTTTATTAAAAACTTGTTAACATTGTACTGTGATCTAACATGAAATAACAATGGACAGCTGTATTTTTATTAAATAACATTAACAAAGATTAATAAATATAGTTCATGTTAGTTAATACATAAACTAATGTTAACTACTGATCCTTATTGTAAAGTGTTACCTTTCAGTTCAGTTCAATTTTATTTATATAGCACATTTAAAAACAATCGTAAAGTGCTTCACAAGATCCAACAAAGAAACAAAAACAAAGTATTAAACAGACAATATCACACAAAGTACAAACAGAAATAACCCACAGGTCAAGATATCAGAGCTCAGCTAGAATTGAAAGCCAAAGCATAATAATGCGTCTTAAGCAAGGACTTGAATATTTCAATAGTCTGCGCTTTTCTTACATAAATTGGCAGACTATTCCAAATTTTAGGAGCAGCCACTGCAAACGCTCTGTCATCTCTGTTTTTTTGCCTAGATCTGGGCACATCGAGAAGCATCTGGTCGGAAGATCTCAGTGCTTTGACAGGTGTGTGGACATGTAGAAGCTCAGTTAAATATGAAGGCGACAGCCCACTTAGAATTTTAAAAACAATTAATGCAATTTTATATATTTAATTCTAAAACAAACAGGAAGCCAATGTAATGAGGCCAATACGGGAGTAATATGTTCACGTTTTTTGGTCCTGGTTAAGAGTCGAGATGCTGCATTCTGCACTAACTGTAGCCGTCGAAGTGATGAGTGCTCCAATCCGGCATACAAAGAGTTACAGTAGTCTAATGGCGACCTAATAAAAGCATGTATGACTCTTTCAAAGTCTTTACGTAGCATGTATGGCTTGACCTTCGCCAGAAGTCTCAAGTGGAAGAAGCTAGTTTTAACAACTGAACTAATTTGTTTGTCAAATTTAAAAGCACTGTCAAAAATTACACCTAGATTCCTGGTAAAAGGTCGAATATGGGAACATAGAGTACCAAGAGCATCTGCACATTCACCACATCCCGCACAACAATCTCGGTCTTTTTATCATTAAGACATAGAAAGTTCTGATCTAGCCAAATTTTGAGATCACTCAAGCAGTCTAACAAAGGTTGGATGTTGTTCTTCTCATTGTTTTTTACAGGCAAATAGTGGAAAGAAATGTTATGTTTTTTTAAAAATGGACCCTAAGGGCAGCATATACAGGGAAAAGAGCATGGGTCCCAGAATGGAACCTTGGGGAACCCCACAAGAAAGAGGTGCAGTAGATGAAGAGCAATTCCCAAGGTGGACAGTAAAACTCCTATCTGTCAAATATGATTTAAACCATTTCAGGGAAGAAGTCAAATCTAAAAGGACTAAAACAGCGGATTTTCCTGAATCAACTGCTAAAAGAAGATCGTTGTATGTACTCTTAGAAGGGCGGTTTCAGTACTGTGGCAGGGTTTAAAACCAGACTGGAACTTTTCATAAATGCAAAAAGCATCCAGAAAAGATTGCAGTTGATTAAAAACCACCTTCCAAGCCAATACTAAAAACCTTACTTGTTTATAACTGTTTTTCAAATATTTTCATTGTTATAGCAAATGCATGGTTGGGCAAATGAAATAACATTATTCAATCACACTTTTAACAAACCTGATTAAAATAAATAAATCTCCTTATTTGTTGCATTATTATTATTTTTCTGGAACGCTGACTACATGTGCTGAAAAAAAAATTGAGAAATAATATTTGGTAAAAAAACTTTAATTTTGCCAAAGAAGTAGGGTGACACCAGTGACAAAAAAAGGGGTACGTGTGGTCTTTAAATAAATGCACAACATTTATGTGTATTCATAAACTCAAAGGCTAATGTAATAATGTGGTCCATTTAAATATTAGAAAAAGACATACATTTTAAGACATCTTGCCATACCAAAAGTGGACGTTTCTGTAGAATGACCCAGAGCTGGTTCTGAGCCAGATGTATTCACTTGTTCTTTTAGCCTAATACAAACAACAACAACACAATAAACACAGCAAAAGTATAGTCTACATTGTTCAAGAATGTAGCATTGAAGTGAAAATAATAATTTGCGTGTATGTAAATAACATTGTTACATTAACCTGAAATGTATTCTTGTTAACCTCAAACACATTACAATGTTATTACAAGATTTGTTAACTAAAGAGTCGAAAATAGCAACTGAATATTGACTGAATCAATTTACAAAATTCGGTAACACTGTACAAAACAGTGTCCTTGTTACATTATGTTACTTACCATAGAAATAACAGTAAATTATCCCTAATTACATGCAACTAACAGTAAACCAAACCCTAATCCTATCCTAACTCTGTAAGTATATGTAGTTGCTTAATATTACTCATTACTTAAATATATAATTACACTATATTACAACTCTTCAAAATAAACAAAGTATCTTGCTGACCCAAGTTTAACGTGAATGAATGTTGTCAGAATTATTTTTATACATTTTTTATTATTCATAATAAGCAGGATTATGCAGTAAAGCACGCTGATCATGGATATAGCATTAATAATTATTAAGTATTCCTAAAATTACTATGAAATGATAAGTAACTTATATTGATTGTCGAACTAAAGTTTGTCTATAAGAATGATCCTGCATGCCATAAAGTTCACTGTGTTGATTTCCAGTGGTTCTAAGAAATAAAACCCAAAGATTATGTGTGTGTGTGAGTATAACGCAATATCAGCATAATATTAAAATACTGATGCCTGTTGTGAAAAAAAAAAATACATAAAAACTTCAAACAAATCAAGTTTATTGAAGCTGTAACCAAAGAATTCGAGTTGCAACAGTAAGCACGAGCACCTCTGAAGGCAGCAGTATAAGAGAAATGTCAGCAAAGCAGCTTGGCAAATATATTCACATCCCTGATAACACAAAAAAGAAACATTACACAGAAGAAAAACGCTGCCAGGAAAATGCCTCTTTGCATTATTCCTGGATACAAATGTTCAGCACAAGTAATAAAGCGCATGTTTTTTTGTTAAAACAAACCACAAGACAGACCCGCATATGGTTGTCGACATTATGATGATTTGGCAAGAGCCATATTGTGATCATGTTCCATGTGGCACATTGCTACAACAAAATGTGACTTTTTGCATACTTCGCCCGGGGATGCCCTCTCAAAATTCATTGCAGAGACTCGGAAGTGATATTAATCTTACCTTGAAATAACACAGTAGGAGAGGAGAAATAAATTTCTGAGGCAGAATGGCTTTCCGGATGTTATACGAATGAATGCTTCGCTGATGGATTTCACAATGGTCAGGCAGCACAGAGACGATGCCACTGTGTCTAACAATAGCTCACACTGATACAATACAGTTTATGCCCTTAGCACCCGCTCTTTACTAGCAGTGCGATAAAAGTGGTAAAAGATCTCTCCCTTTTGCTCAACGTAAATAAACACAATATTCATTTGTTTGTGTCAAAAAGCTGAGTAAGCCTGATCTTGCATTGTATTTTTTTTTGGGGGGGGGGGGCACAATCATAAAGTTACTTCAATAAATTCCAACAAGCTATTGAAAATCTCTTTATGTGAGGTCTTCTTTTCTGAACTCAATAACGTTTCCATGTTAACCTCAGGTGAATGCATATAAGTGACCCTCAGAGTAACAACTCTGAAGCTTATCGTAGCAGAACAAGAAGTGCAATGGGGCAGTTTGAGAGGCTATTTCAGGATCTAGGCTAGTGTGTAAGTGAACAGGTTGAAGCTTTTCAAAGCTGCTTTAGAGCAAGGAAGTAAGTATAATGGTTCGGGCTAATGCTCGGTACACATTGTACAATTTTGGCGCAGTCCAAGATTAAAATCGACCAGTCGTGGCAATTTCTGTGGTCGTGGTTCCTAATCGGTGGTCTTAGCCTCATACAGTAAGAGAGGTTCAAAGACGTCCGTTCTTGCGATCGAAGATAGCCTGCGATCATTTTTTGACAGTGTCAGAAGTTTAACATGATCACCATCTAATATCGTGTTGCAGCTACGACCTACGTCAACTGACTAGCCAATAAAAATGCAAAATGAAATGGCGTATTGATCAAAGCGACATGGTGCTAAAACTTAAAACTACTTTACCTCAAGCTCCATTTGCAAAATTAGCATGCCAAGCATGCTCTTTTCCATAGCCATAGTCCGTATTCTCCGCTTTTGCTTCCTCCTCTTTTTCAGCGCACATAAAAACCACAATTGTCAAAGTGCGAATCATCTTGCTCTATTTGTTTACCACTAGCACATGCTGATGACCTTTTATTCTTCTATACTAACTTGCTTGGTAGCCTACGATTCAATCAGTATCACCATCATACCCTCTACAAAGAAAGAAAATCTTCTTTTAATGATGTATATTTTGGGTCTCTGTCCGCTTGTTTGGTGCACCAGGGTTCAGATGGCAGCGTTCACACTTATTCAAATGAACCGCACTAACAGAGCAATCGCACCAGAGTTCATTTTCATTTAACGTGTCCCTCAAATCTGATTGGTTGATTGGAATGTTGTTCCAGATTCAACAAAGACGTTGATGTATGTGGACGTTGTATTTGGTGAAATCATGTTCAGCTGCTTTTCCATACTGTTTTTCCTCACATACAGTGTCAAGCTTAAAAAAAAAAAAAAAACACCATAAAACTAGTATATATACAGCATTCGCATCTCCTCCACGCTTGTGCAAAAATGGTGTTACACAATTGGTCACAAGACATTTTAGAACCAAAGAGATTTGGCATCACAGAAATCAAGTGACATGTTTGAGTTGATGCGTTTCCCTTTATCAATAATAACTCGGCCACGTTAACATGGATCTCATGAGTTGTTTACTTCTTATGAGTATGCCCTTGTGAAAAACGTTTACAGAAATAAGATACTTTAAAAGAATATACTTTAGTGAAAACTAAAAGTAATGTTTTCAGACACTAGATGAAAATGTACAGTTTAAATCTATATTAAATGCAATTAGCTGAACTGTAGAGTGCTTTTGTACCACTTAAGAATGACAATTACATATTAATATGTCTTCATGATTACTTAAAGAAATATGGTTAAAGTGTATTGCTGAATGAAATGACAAGCTTTACGTTAAACTAAAATATACTTGTAATGTCTTTTTTTAAACTTTAATGCCATGTATTTAAAGGCATTTGTAATTCCACGTTTGTAATGATGGAATTGAAATTTAATACATTTAAAATATATGAACTTTAAATGTAATATAAAATACCATGTCTCCATGGTGATCCCCAGACGATCTCAGGATAATTGGTTTAGGGAAGAATATAAAATAAAATAACGTAGCCTACTACAGTTAAAAATAGTTTTAGTGTATTTTTTAATACCCCTTCCTCCTCGATGAGTAGCCTAATTTGTTCCTTCTCAAGCATCAGAGCTCAGCTTTAGTGTTGCAAACCCTTTCGGGTTTAAAAAGCACAAGATATTGATTTGATTACAGTTCAACGAGTGATGCTGCTTGCATTTGATTATAAATGAATCATGGCTTTTGACCGCTCATGTGAACGTCCCACCCGGTCGGGTAACATCAGAAGTGTTAAAATGGTGGAAATAGCCTCTGGCAGCTGGTGTGATAAATGACTTGAGAAATACTTCATCATAACAGCCGAGGCCACACGACAGGCACCTCATCCCGTCTAATCTCACTGAGATGAATAAGCGAGCCATTACAGCTGTGCTGATACGGTCTAAGGGGGATCGCCTCCTAATTATACCACTGTAATTTCTCAGTTAATTATCTCCTGCCCACTGTCCAATTCAAACTTCCCACTAGTCTTCGCACAGTGGGGTCATTCTTGTTATTTTCATGTCTTCCATTCCATATATGTCTTAATACATTGGATGAAATATTAAACCCATATTTAAAAAAAAAACAAAACAATAGAAATAATCTTTTAATTTTGTTTTAATCATAGTATCACAATTAAGGGAATTTCATTGCAATATTTTAATTTGAGTGGATGTTGACACTTTTGTCATGTGCTGCAATCATAGACTGTAAAAAAAGATGGACGACGCCCCTTCGCTCTTTTCCATCGGAGAGATCTGAAGCCGCCAGTGTCCCGATATGGCGCTGAAACTTCGGAACTTGAGTCTGTGCACTTGCTTTTTCGGGACCAGTCATGCGCAGTCTTGAGCAGGAAGTAAAGCCGCGAAATCAAGGCCCCGCCCTCACTCTCGCAGAATCAATCGCAAGCACACGCCCCTGCACTTTTCTTAAGTGGCCTCTGTCTGCTCCGTTCCTCTCCAATGATGTCTGCTGAATGGAAATCACACACATTAGTATCTCACAATAGTATCTCACACATTATGAAGTTAAATCAAACTCAATATAATAAAAAAACAAAAAAAAAACAACAACAAAAAAATTATACACAATTTCATCAATATCTTGAATACGGTATACAGATCTAAATAAACATATCAATAGTATATATTCAATGAAATCGGGTATTTTTAGAACAAGTAACAATGATCAAAGTACACTAATCAGTTGATGTATATATCAAATAATACATATTACATTTACTGCACCAAAAAAAAAAAAAAAAAAATCACAAAAATGGTACAAAATCTAATTCTCCATTTAAGCCTGGAAATGTAGTAGCTTTCAGTGTATAGATCCAGAACGACTCTCTTTGTAATAGCCTGTTAACCCTATCTCCTCCTCGTTCTGGATCTATACACTGAAAGCTACTACATTTCCAGGCTTAAATGGAGAATTAGATTTTGTACCATTTTTTATTTTTTTTTTGTGCATTTTTGTGAATACAAATGTTTTCCTTTGTATTAGTGTATCATAATTTGCACATACAACACAGAAGATGTGCATGTGTGGATCAGGTGACACGTGTGCATTCATTGACGTCTTTTCTGAGTCGATCTCATTTGATTCATTTGGATTTTGAGACTTTCTTTTCGCGGTTTTTAAACATTTCACAACCCACACACAAACAACTACAAATGAATAGGCCTGGTGCTAATTATTGATGTGTGCACAACTACCCATCTATTTGACAAATTCACAAATGTGCGTCACTACATTTAAACTAATACAATACAACTTGTGTGTGAAAAATCCAAAATCACATGAATGTGCAGCATTTTGTACAAATAGAGACATGGTTGTTAATACAAAACCTCGATTTTGTATTAATGTAATGCCAGAATTTGTGCATGCAACAAGTAAGATGTGCATTTGTGGATCAGGTGACACCCGTGCATTCATTGACTCGTTTCTGAGTCGATCCTATTTGATTCATTTGGATTTTGAGACTTTCATTTCGGGGTTTCGCCCAATATTATCTGTCTGCAGTCCCGGAGGCTGCATTTTCAGGACCCCACTTCTAGGACCGCATTTCTAGGACCCTAGTTTTTTGTGACAGCGCCACCTACCGAGTCGGAGAACCGCAGTCCCAGGAACGCATTTCCAGGACCCAGGTTTTGGACCACCGAAAAAAGCGCCACCAAGGCAGTATTTCCACCCAGTTTTAACTACATTAGAGGTTTTTTTTTTTTTTCAAGTTTTATTACACCCAAATACTACTTTCTTTATTGCAATTAAACCAGGTTCCTAGGAATGTTGAGAAATTAGTAGCATGCATACTATAATAACTCAAGTAAAATAAACAAGGAATCATGTTATAGTCTTTTCAGTCACTAGATGGACCACATTTTCAAGTACAGAGGGAAGACAAGGATGACTCTGGGGGTAGATTTAAGATTGTGTATTTTACAAAATAATATATAACACCTGAACTTGAACACACAAAATATTTTACAAAATAATATATAACAACTGAAATTCAACACACAAAATATTTTACAAAATAATACATAACAACTGAACTTGAACACACACAAAAACAAATTTGATCATGACGTGAACCACATAGACAGAACTTTGATGGATGGACAAACACAAGGACAACATCATCACTGACTCCTATAAGAGAGAGAAAGAGAAGTGAATTAAATAAGGAACATTTAGTTTAACATGTTCTACTCTGTAATTTTAAATTACATATTTAAAAGATCTTAGTTACCACAGAGTAATGATAATAATAAAAATAATGATATCAATCTTCATACCAATTAATGTTCATAATACAATTATTGCATACTGTTCAAAGATTTGGAAAAAAAATGATTTTGAAGTTGTGGGAAAAAAAAGTTCTAGAAACACTCATGTCAACAAAGCCCATCTGAACTGAGAAAAAAAAAATAATAGAGAGAGATGCAAGAAATCTGAATAGAAATAACATTATTGACACGACTTTTCCTGACCATATATTATATCAGATTTAAAGCAAACATTGTGATGTATGCAGCAGCACTACCTACCACCTGATGCTCGCCCCTCTTTTCGCAATTGTTTGGATTGTTATGTGTTTCTTGAAAAACATTTTTAAGTTAATTTCATATAAATAAATAGACATAAATTAGGCCTAAGCCTAGTACTTATAATAACTTATATTAACCAATTTATTCATTTATCTTTTGTAGGGCTGTAACGATACACCAAACCTACGATTCGATTCGTATCACGATTTTTGACCCACGATTCGATTCGTATCGCGATTCTATCACGGGGGCGGGGCTTGAGGGGGCGGGGCTTGTGGTGAAAAAAAGAGATTTTGAGAGAAGACAATTTTTTCCATACAAAATTATTACATTTATCTTGCCTAAATGTTTACGCTCATTGCATTTTTACAATGGGGTAATATTGTTGTTAAGAATTTACACATCACAAGGAAGCTTGATTTAAATTGTTTAATTAAATTGAAAAAAGTAGCCAAATAAATACAATAGAATAAAGATACAAATAAAGACAATTAAAGAGAAAAGTTTTTGAATAGGTCTAACACTAGTATTCACATACAGAAACTGAATAAAGTAATCAAATGGAAAATAACACTGGGTAGTATTTTAGTCCTGAATAAATTAAATGCATAGGCTATTAATCCTGATTCCTTTAACTTAAAGCCGTCTTTTGTTTTTTTGACAACAAAATTAATGACAGACACATATGGCTTCCGTCACTTTAAGAGCTAGTGCACGGATCCTGTGTTCATTATACTGGCATGCGTTTTATGCCTATTAAAGACAAAACCGACTATGTTTAGAGTATAGCCTACTCACAAAGACCGAAATTGACAATTTTGCGTGTTAAAGCAATATAATCCGCGAAAAATAGTTACTGGCCAGCTGTTTTTGAGGCGGATTTTCTATGAATGTGCGCATAGAAAATAATCTCTCAGAGAGCGCGCGAGCACTGATTAGTGTAAAATTGCTTGAATGTTTAAACTGGTAAGACTTAAAAAGACTTTTACAGTCTATGGTCCCGACTCCAAAAGGCGAGTGTGTATTATCGCCGCATGCAGCGCCTGCCTTGCACAACACATTATGAGAGAAGAGATAGAAGACGCGCGCGGCACCGCTGACCACTCACGCTGTTTGTGAAATTGCGTCTGGCAGATAGTTGTTAAAAGAATGATTTGATTTTATTATCTGTGTGGATTACGATTGCGGGAATTTCCCGCATTATAAATGGGAGACCTGCGGGAATGATTAGAATTATGCGCAATACCCGCGCCGAAATTCGAGCCCTGGTTCTGGACAGGAAGGATAACTCTGGGAGTTGGAAGGGGTGTGATCGCGATTCTGCCTTCTCACATCGCGATACAGGATCGTGGACCTGAGTATCGCGATTTCGATTTTATATCGCGTATCGTTACAGCCCTAATCTTTTGTCATATTATTGCCTACCCTGTGCTGTGTCCTTGATAGCACTTCATATAGAGTACAGTATACAGTAAATGACACAATCTAACACGTTGGATTTTAACAGTCAATTATTTGAATGGCCTCTCTGATATGTCTGACTATTAAAATGTCATATGTCTCAACCAACTTTATAAAACCATGTCAAAATGAAGAGACGTACACCTAACATGTATTGTGGGTAACGTTGAACAGGCTGACTGTGAGCACGTGACAGTGAAAACATTAAGATTATTTTTAACTGAATTAAAATGGAAAAACAATGAGTAATTAACAAGCTTTCAGAACGAACACGCTACAGTTTAATGTGCTGTAAATAAGTCAACATGGCTTATCATGCAACAGTTCCGTTAAATGAACGTGTTAACAATTCATTTTCCAGCATTAGGCTAATATATGATGGCTATGCATTCAAGACTGTTTAGCAAATCGCCAGCACGTTGTCAACGATAACTTTCCAATGAAATGCATCACAATTGTTTTTAAAGTTAAACAAATAAAATTTGATTCGCATTTGATACTCACACTCTGAATGTCATCCATCTACGCTGGTCCTCTAATTCGGTAGGTGGCGTTGTCACTAAAAACCTAGGGTCCTAGAAATGCGGTCCTAGAAGTGGGGTCCTGAAAATGCAGCCTGCGTTTTTGCTTGCAGGCAGATGCTACTTGTTTCGCCTGGCAAGATCCACACACACTGTCTGAGAAAAGCTGCTACCACTAGATGGCAGTATTCTGCTAAAACAGACAACGGCAGCATAATCAAGCGTTCTTCCGCATTTAAGACGCTTAATGAGAGTGATATTGATGCACCAAATTTAGTACACAATAATATAGGCCTACCTTATTAATAAAGCATACTTTATTGAGGCAAACAGATAACATCAGATTATGAACAACACCCATAGAAAACCATTAGTTGCATGTTCAATACAATATATTGGCTATTGACTATTGAGTTTAAATATCACCGTCTTACGGCATTGAGGTTAAGCTTTTTCTTTATAATATGCTCTATGGGAGGGAAATATAGCTTACAGACAAGAGACTACATGAACGCAACGAACGGCGTTCAGTTAATGGCATTTTCCTTCCTGTTAAAAAAAGGTGAAATTTCGCAGTTGCGTTCATATTATATGCTTATTTTTATCTGACTACACATTGTATACATAGTATACAAGCTTTGGAATTTGAAAATGTCTGTTTTTAAATAGACGATTTTCGCAGTACATTTGTTTTCCCTTGACCCTTAGGCTAAGCCACTGTTATAGGCTATAGTCTTATAGCACGATGAGTTTTAACAATATGCAACCATTGTATATCGACATGAAATATTAATTGAAAATCAACTGGCGTAGCGGGCCTGTAGCTGCATTTCTACATGAGAATGCTTTGACGCGCTAACCACAGCTCATGATGCACAAGGGAACGTCTGCCAATTTCACTAACTGTGTTAAAACCACTGATCTATATAATGTCATTCTATATAGATCAGTGGTTAAAACGTATAATTTGTTTTAATTCAAATTACTTTTAAAATTTAATAACAGACATTTTCAAATTCCAAAGCTCGTAGAAGGTTTCTGTAAGACTGACTTACAAGTAAAATTTGGACAATACTTCCCTTCATGTAGCCTGTATTCTGCAGAAAAATACTGTAATTCACCAAAAGGGTTTTTTCATGCAAAATGGTTGTAGTATGTTCCTATAGTGACTAGACTGGCTTACTACAGGTGAAATTATCCCAATACCTCCCTTCATGTAGCCTATTTAAACAATTATTATTTTATATAAAAATTACTGTAATTAACCAAACGGGTTTTTGGTGACTTACTACAGGTGAATAATGTAAAATTTCACCTGACTTATCACTAGGAACGTAGGCTACTACAACCTTTGGAACATGAATAGAAAAACAATTTACAGTAATTTAAAAAATTGTACAGTTTAATCGAGATATTGGCTGGACATACAGTAACAGTAGGCTAAGTCAGTCTGCCCACAAGACTTCCAAGGTTATAATAGAACCTTGGAAGTATGTTCATTTGAATGAATGACTGGACGTTTATATTTTTTTTTGACTGTGAGTGGAATTTGCAGATGGTCCCTTTATAAAATGTGGCGAATATTAAAACTAAAACTTACTTCACTGCGCTCTTTGACCGGTTGCTCTCCCATTCACATGCAAAGTTAAACGCAACTGCAGAATTTCATGTTAAGCTTTTTCTTTTTAACAGGCTCGGGAAGGAAAATTTTATTATCTTGAAACGCCGTGCGTTGCGTTCATGTAGTCTCTTGTCTGTAGGCTATATAGTTTTCCTCCCATAGAGCATATTATAAAGAAAAAGCTTAGGCCTAACGTCAATGCAGGGTGATATTTAAACTCAGTAGCCAATCCACCTTACTGACCATGCAACGCGCGATTGCACGTTAAGCGTTTTATAATGGTTTTGTGTTGTTCATAATCTGATCTAATGTTTGCCTCTATAAAGTATGCTTTATTAATAAGGTAGGCCTATATTATTGTGTATAATTAGCACCAGGCCTATTCATTTGTAGTTGTTTGTGTGTGGGTTGTGAATTGCTTATAAACCGCGAAAATAAAGTCTCAAAATCCAAATGAATCAAATAAGATCGACTCAGAAAAGACGTCAATGAATGCACACGTGTCACCTGATCCCCACATGCACATCTTCTGTGTTGTATGTGCAAATTATAATACACTAATACAAAGGAAAACATTTGTATTCACAAAAATGTCTCTATTTGTACAAATTGCTTCACATTCATTCAATTTTGAATTTTGCACACGCAAGTTGAAAGGCATGGATAAAACATTTCTGCAACATGTATCAAGTTCATTGATAAGTGTGCTTGCATGTGTTAATCATTTTGATACTATAATCATCCCATAAAAATGTACCTGTGACTCTGTTTGTTACACACACCCTGACGAAGGCACATAGCCGCAACGCGTAGGTGTATCTGTCCCCAATTTTAATGTTAAAAGCCATGATTCAATAAAGGCTTTTTATACTTTTTTCTACACAAAGTCGAGTGCCTTGGAATATTTTCTGGTTTTGAGCATAATTATCCCAAGCAACCAAAGAGCGCCGTGAGTTTACACCCTGTGTAGCACTTCTCTTGCATTCTTTGCTGTAATAGAAAAGATGATTTGATGGTGTTGGTTGTGTTTTAACATAATCATTATTTCACAGTCATTAGACCTGAATCAATGAACTTATGTAGAGCTTCATATTTATACGTTTTACAATGTAATACAAAGATTCTTTTAAACATGTCTCATATACAAAAAAAATATTATTTTGATATGATTTAGTTTTAGACACAGACATCCAGAATCAGCCTGTGAATCTCAACAATGGTGACAATTATAAAGCATGTTGCAGTGTATTCTGGGTGCCGCCAATCAAAACTCATTCATGGCTCCCATCATGCATTGCTGCATGAATAAATAATGAGCTTATGTTCAGAGATGATCTGTTTGTCACCATTGCTGAGATTCATACACTAATTATTGATGTCTGTGTGCCTACACAAGTTTTTTTTTATTGATATGATAATTTGGATTTCATTGAAAAGGCTAAAAATATGATGCTGAGCAGTGCCGCTATAATTAATAAAGTAAACCTAAATTGGTCTCTATATGAGTTCAGTGATTCAGGTCAAATGATTGTGAAATAATGATTATGTTTTATTTATCCGGCTGTTATAACTCACTATAGCAGCCAAACAAAATCTAAAGTTAATGATTTAAGGGTCAAGAGCCCAACTAAAACACACACTGATCATCATAATGGCGACTTAAAATTCTGTTTTTTTCCTTCAGTGATTCTGCTTGTTAACATCAGCTGTCTTCAATAATGCTCAATCATCACTCAATTATTCACTTAATTATCTCATTAACTTTAACACTGCTTCAGTGTTCATTTAACTTTTTGTTGAGCAGAATAACTATTTTGATTGATATTAAATTAAAATTTAAAGTTTAAACCAAATCAAAAATATAGCTTGAGAAAAACGAATACATTTAGCTGTAACAAATTACAGTAATTTTTTAGGTTGGTCCAAAGTATTTTTTTCAGTGTAGGTTTAGGGCTAGGTTCGGGGTTAGTACCTAATTATTACCCAGTTATTGTAATTACTATAGTACATAGTATGTACATGGGGAACAGGGCAGTAAAATAAACTGCTAACAAAATTTCAAAAGATATTTAATTAACTTCACGTACCTCATGTAAACTAACTATGGTTTTGCAAATAATCAATAAAGATTTAAGTGTTTGAACTCGACCAAAGCATATTCCTTACATTTAAACACAATATTCATTTTTAAAAGGATACAGTGATCAAAAGGTGCTTCATTACAGGAATAATCTAGTTTTTTTTTTATTCAAACACATGGATTTTCTTAGATCTTTTTCATAGATTTGCGAGTTTATATCTCACAATTCTGACTTTACAACTCGCAATTGCGACTTTATATAAGGCAAATTCTGAGGAAAAAGGTCAGAATTGTGAGATAAAAAGTCGCAACTACCTTTTTTATTTTTTTTATTCTTTGGCGGAAACAAGCTTCCTTAGAGAATATATCAAACTAAATCTAACATTGCAGCCTATATTTGTGTGTCAAAAACAGACACACACAAACAAGTAAACACAGTAAACTTGCATTGCATTAATGAAATAATTTACAACTTAAAAGTGCTTGTTACAGTGCTTTGAGAACCATGAATATGCAACACTGTGGTGCATCCCAAGAACATCTGCTCCACAGTTGGAGTTTTCCCACTCGCCTGAAAAGGTGAAATGTGTGATCTTATTTCAGTTCAGTGGTTAACAGTACAAACTTTTTTATTTTTGGGGGGGAATAACAACATTCTTCGCAATTATTCACACTTGAAGGAAAGTGATACACTTCTGATTTATTCAACAGAACTTGGTTTGGCTATCAAGTTTTGGAACTCTGATATTCTTTCTGTTGCTTTTATCGATGATTGGCAATGGATTCAATGGATTGGCAAAGTTGATGGATCCAATTGACTTCCATATAAGGAAAAAAAAATTCTATGGAGGTCAATGGTGTCCATCAACTGTTTGGTTACTGACATTCTTCAAAATGTTTTCCTTTGAGTTCAACAGAAGAAAGAAATTCATATATGTTTGAACCAACTTGAGGGTGAGTAAATGATGACAGAATTCTCATTTTTTAAGTGAACTATTCCTTTAAGTTAGTATGGTACAAAGTTTGAGTATCTATATACAAATCCATGATATTTTAAACGCTATGCAGCACAGGGATTTTCAGCAAATTTGTACTAAAATTTGGGTCTGTTCTGAGTTAGGAAGACATCCTAAATGTATGGTGCTTTTGACAGCCCCTGCAATGTAAGCTTTCATAGTTGGGGAAAAAAGCAGCAGGAACTTTCTTCAAAAAAAATCCTGTGCATTCAAAAGAACAAAGCAAGTACGAGGTTGGAACAAATGAGGGGCGAGCAAATGACAGAATGATTTTTTTAGGAGACCAAATCCATTCATATCTGGAGTTTTACAGCTTTAACAAAAAGGCAAAACCCCTCTGAACTCAGTCGAGCACATTTATTTGATGACTGTAACAATAACTCGGGCACTTTAACACGGATCTCCTATGAGTTGATTGATAATTGGCATGTGCACTGGCAGCAGGGCACTGCCACATCAACAGCTCCACACACTCCTGCCCGCTGACTGACACATGTTAATTATAAACTGCTGCTCCGCTCAGTCTGAAACCATTTCTCTTGCTCTCTCTCTCACACACACCAGATGATAATAGACTTAATCAAAAATCCAGATTCGGTCAGGAGAGTCAGGTGGATCTTCTTGAACTATACCTTGGAGCGCTGTAAGCAGCGCTGGACATTCATTTATTACATGTAATCTGGATTACATAATCAGATTCCAAAAAGTAAGTACTTGTAATTAGATTACATTACATTTTGAAATACTTATTACCGTTATTTTTTTTATCGATTACATGTTATTCTCACAACAGAAGCAAATTATCCATAATTCATTGATTCACCTTACCACTTATTGTTTTATCTTTTAAATGTTGCTTTCAAATAAAAGAAGTCTACTGCTTATGCTTTCACTGATCACTGGATTGACAGAAATCACTTCAGTTGTGTTTTCTCAACATTGCAAATCTAATCAGCTCTTGACAAACACATGGATTGTTATTTGAATTATCACTCAGTGAGCCATTTAACCATGCATTACTGCCACGTTCAAACACATTAAAATCTACAAATTCACATCAATTCATATGCAGTGGAGGGATTCCCCAACTTCTTTGTCAGCTGAACCTCTTTGACATAATATATATTTACTTGAAGAACCCCCTGGTTAATATAGTAGGTCAATAATCAAATCCAAATCTAATAATCTAAATCATAAATAAATAAACAAACAAACAAATAAATAATTAAAGTTCACGGTTCTCTGATGTCAGTTAATGGTCACATGACATGCAGGTAAACAAATACAATCTTTTTTTTTTTATGTTTTACTTTGTTAATGCTGTTGATAAAGAATGAATCTTTGTGTTTTTATATTTTGAAAGTTAAATCAATGAAATAAACAACCTGGATAAAAAGTAATCTAAAAGTAATCAAAAAGTAGTGAGATTCTATTACATTAAATGTGTAATGTAATGTATTACGTTACTAACTATAATTTTTGTCATGTAATTTGCAAATCAGTAACCGACTACAATTTGAAAGTAACCTACCCAGCACTGGCTATAAGTCTAGTTGAGCCGACTGATCTGACTCATTCACCATTAAGTTCAAACGTTAGTGACCAAGGGTCATGTCTTTCTAACAAAACTAGCTATTTCCATCCAAAGTTGCGAATTTAACTTGCGAGCAAAACTGGAATATTGCATGAAACATTTACGAATAAAGCACCATTCCCATCACATAAGTCCAAGACAACAAAATCGCCACTTTCTGGGAAATTGGCACAAAATACCTGTAATAAAAATCTAAGCCAATCGGGGAAGCCACCCCATTTTTTGTTTTTTTCTTACATCATAAATGACTTGCTATAAACACTGTCATGTTGTCTTGCGTTCGGATGCCAGCTGTTTGTGAACACAATCTTGTGAGACGCTTCTAGGAGGGAATTAAACCCAATCATTCTGATGACAGACTTTGGCTCCGGCATTTCAGAATGACCAAACCAACATTTGAGATGCTGTGCAATGAAACTGATCCACTGGTTAGTCCAATTATCCAATCACATCCTCTGTTGAGGCAAAGTCACATGATTTTTTTTTTTTTTTTTTTTGCACATCAAAGAATTTATTCTGTAAATGTGTTTCGCTCTTAGTTCATGCGCACGTCGCCTTATCGGATAATTATTTTTTCATCCGCCTCAATTGAGCGCATACGTTTTTTTATGAGCATTTTTAGACTATATGCACATCTTGCCGTTCCATCCATTGTTTTTTATGCAACATCCCAAAATGTGCATACAAATAGGTGAATGGAAACATAACTACTGGGAGATTTTGAAATATTTTGGTCATTTTAGATTATTTTACTTATACTTCTTGCATGAAATTGGATATTTAATGAGTAGACTAACTCCTGATGTATAGAATTTCTCACACACTTTTTCTTTAAAACAATGTCTGAATAGCAATGTTCTACTGCATTCAATAGCCTGCACAAACAATCAATAAATAAACAAACCATCAGAAACCTGATTGAAAACATGTCTGGCATTGGTAGAACAATCACATTATTGTTTAAGCCAAGGTTGGTCAAACAAACAGAAAGAGTCTTTAAAGGGTTAGTTCCCCCAAAAATGAAAATTATGTCATTAATGACTCACCTTCATGTCATTCCAAGCCCGTAAGACCTCCGTTCATCTTTCGGAACACAGTTTAAGATATTTTAGATTTAGTCTGAGAGCTTTCTGTCCCTCCATTGAAAATGTATGTACTGTCCTTGTCCAGAAAGGAAATAAAGACATCATCAAAGTAGTCCATGTGACATCAGTGGGTTAGTCAGAATGTTTTGAAGCATCGAAAATAAATTTTGGTCCAAAAATAACAAAAACTACGACTTTATTCAGCATTGTATTCTCTTCCGGTTCTGTTGTCAATCCGCGTTCAGTGACGCTGGTGACGTGTATCTGGTGCGCCCGAGCTTCGTTTACAGTCTGAGGGAGACGCACGCTGTAAACAAAACAGTCTTCACAAACATGTCTAAGGATTTCGACACAGACGAAGACTTGTATTTTTTTGCCCAGACATATTTATTTGAACCCGAATACACGGATGCACCAGATGCACGTCAGCAGCGTCTTACGTCATCAGCGTCACTGAACGCAGATTGACAACAGAACCGGAAGACAATACAATGATGAATAAAGTCGTAGTTTAGGACAGTATATCGTAAATACATTTTCTATGGAGGGACAGAAAGCTCTCGGACTCAATCTAAAATATCTTAAACTGTGTTGCGAAGATGAACGGAGGTCTTACGGGCTTGGAACGACATGAGTGTGAGTCATTAATGACACAATTTTCATTTTTGGGTGAACTAACCCTTTAAACTGACATATAGAAGAGCATTTTATCATCCAAAAAAATACCTTAGCTTTAAAATCCCCTTGTAGTCAATCATTTTATCCCTTAAAACTCATCTTTGATCAACAAATTGATATATTTAAACGCTTTTTCCTTGAAAAAAAATGCCTTAAAATAGCTTGAATGTAACTCTACACCCTTGCCTCATTTAGTATACGTGGTTCTATGAATATGAAAATTAGCCCCGCCTCCACTCACTCACACCAGTTCAGAGACCCACTCGTTGACGATCACAGGTTGACCTGATTGGTTACAAGGTAGTTTGTGACGTCAGAAATTTCAAACCGCGTTTTTGAGTCTGTCTTTGGTTCACTGCAGTTTTAAGGAGAAAATACTCAACAATGGTGTTGACTTATGAATCTGCACATGGTTTGTCTTAAAGCATATTAAAATCACCACATAGACTAATAAGAAACATTAAAAGCTTGATTTTCTCCACAGGGGGACTTTAAGATTATATAATTTCAGAATGTAATTTCCTCACTAATCCAACCTTTTGTTTTATATATTCATGAACCTTGCATGGTTTGCATGGCGCTATTGTTCTCTTCAAAGCGAAAGGAGTTTGATTGAAAGAGTTCGAGTCATTCATTTTCATTTATATTCCCTGTCGATTCTGCATATCTCCTGTTTCTTTCTCCTGCTTTTAGACAGCAGCCATCCAGAACGCTTGAACAGTGCAAAGGAAAAAAGAAAGAAAGAAAAATAAGTGAGAAAAAAAGGGGGTGCTATAATGCAGTGCACAAATCCAAAATGCCTGTGGCTAATTTCTGCAGTAAAATCTCTTTGGCACTGATAGGTTTCTCAATACTGCTTTTGTGCTTTCAAAGCTTCAATTGATCTGGGGAGAAAAAGAGAGATGGTGTTTTTTTGCTAATTGCAAAAGTGTCAAAGAAGAAAAGCTCTGATGTGAATAAACAAAGACAAATCAACATTATTGTAGTCATCAATCTTTTATGATCATTTTAAAATCCAAATCCAAGTTTAAAGAAGCAATTATGCCATATTATCCAATGTGTATGTGAAAAATGTTGATTTTCACGTTTCTGAAGTAATTTTCAGTCATGCTCACCTGCAAAAACAGCCATCATGATGCGAAGGTGCTGATGTGGTGTGGATAACAAGTCACTGGTTAATGGCGTTACACTAAAAATGTGCATGTAAGAGTGAACAGTATAACTATTATTTGTCATACATGCAACATACAATACATACTTATTTTACACATAACAAACGGCACTCGTAGCAAAATGTTGATTACCTAAATAACAGTAACACTTTGTTTTACAGTGTCCTTGTTACACATCACATGTAGTTACTACAATAATTACTATAAATTGTGCACAATTACATGCAACTAACCTTAACCACATCCTAATCCTAACACTATTGTAAGAACAGTACATTTACTGTAGTTAAGTATTATTACTCAGTACTTCATTGTATAATCACACTGTTATACGGACACCTTAAAATAGCCTAAATACTGTAACACCTCAAACGATCATAACTTTTACCAACCTAGGATCATTGGAAAAATGTGCCGGAGCCGACAAACCTGGATAATGATTACGGCTGAATCCGAAATCGCAACTTCTTTTGAATAAGTAATTACTTTGCAACTGTTAAAAAAATAATGTTCTATATAGTAAGCATGCAATCCAGACATATCAGCATCAGTTGCTGCCAATCACATGTTCTCCTCTCCCGTGGCCTCATGGGATAGTAAAGTGTTCATCAGATACTTCAGAATCTCGACGGATGTAATAAGTCATCCAGATACTTTTCTACCGTTTTATGGAAAACTGTAAGTTCAAACACACTACTCTTTTCATATACTGCTTTTCACCTGCTATTGTTGTTTCTTGCACATTCAATTTTAAAAGAAGCAGATAAATGTGAATCTAACAACGTTTTATGTTGGTTATTGTATATATTGCAACAGTTTTGAAATGAAATACCCGGTAAGTGGCGGTAAAGGTTAATGCGCTATCGCGTTTGAAAATAATGTACCAGATACACTAAACCCTAAACAAAATCGATAGTGTTAAAAGAAAATGTAAATAAAAATGTATTTTATGAAGCAACCGTGCCATTTTAGATGCTTCTACAAGTCTTCGAGCTCTTTTATAGTCACTCGTGTTTCACAGGTCTCGTACCCAAGTGCAATGCTGTGCCATGTCAGGTACAGAGCAAGTTTACTATGGTAGAAAAGCCATACATATGGAGCTGAGTATAAACAATTCAATTCAAAATGTATTAATTTACAAATCATAACATAGTATTATGCAAGAAACTGTGAAAATAAGTCTTTATTAATTGGTAACCTGCCTCTGTAATCATAATTTGCGCTAAAAGGAATAAAAGCGGTCGTTTGTTTCACTGAACACATATTGGCTTTTACAGCCCAAATAATACACACATTAAATCCTATAAAAGTGGCCTCATTGCCTCCACTGTAACCTTTTTGACTTCATCATCATCAAATCAATTTAAGTAAAAAAAAAAAAAAAAGTGTGTGGTTATAAACATTACAGCACAAATGCTGTTGGTTGAGCTGAATTGTATTAAACCCAACCCCCATCCCCCGCCCCCCCAAAAAAAAAGAAAAAAACCTTGAATGTTGGCATATGTGCAGACATATCATGTAAAAATGTAATGGAATAGCTTCTTCATCTTGACAACAATAGGCTATAGTAAAACACAGGAGATGGATCACATGAACGGTCTTCACTCGCTTTGGCAGTTGTTGCATCATGTTGCATGTGCACAAAGTTATTCTTAACTATGTGGAGTTACTGGCCACGGCCACATCCTGTTGCCAAAGGTCACTGTCGCTCACGTTGCCGCAGGTTTTAACAGCTTTCACTGAAAATCAATGAATTCAGGTCACTTTACTGCTGAGACGCTGCCAGTGTGAAACTCTACAGTTCTCACAATTAAATAATGTACACATGTATTTAAAGGGATAGTTCACCCCAAAAATGAAAATTAGCCCATGATTTACGCCATCCTAGGTGTATTTGACATTCTTCTTTCAGACGAATACAATCGGAGTTATATTAAAAAATGTCCTGGCTCTTCCAAGCTTTATAATTGGCAGTGAACGGCCGGTTTCTGTTAGCCTGGCTCCACCCTCCTACGTACTTCCGCTCAATTTTCATTTTCCTTCAGTACTACGCCTGGGATCGTGCTGTATTCTTTGGCTTTCTCCGGTCAATTTTTTACCGGGCCAATCAGCGAACAGAGGGAGTGGCTGAGAACGATGGCGTTGATGTCGTGGGCTAGTTTGAGTCACGTCACGACCAAACGTCAGCGATTGGTTATGGCGGATCCATTAGTTTTAGACGTCAAAACAGTACCCGCCTTCAAGGAAGTTAACGCTTGTCAATGGAGCGATGCCAGACTCTATGTACAAATGAAATGTACGAAAGTCTGGTGGGACCAGTCTAGGTTTCTGTGTTTTAAGTCCATAAAAGTGCATCTATCCGTGACAAAAGTGCTCCACACGGTTCCGGGGGGTTAACAAAGGCCTTATGAAGTGAAGCGATGGTTTCATGTAAGAAAAATATCCATATTTAAAACTTTATCGACTAAAATAACTAGCTTCCGGCATACGGCCGTACGCGTGGATTTGATGCATTACGACGCATTGATGAACGCGGATGCACAGAGGATTGAGCAAAACAAAACACCGTTCACGAATTAGAAGTCTAAAACGAGAACTTTTAAAGAGAAATGTCGAAGAGCTTGAGTTTGTGGCCCAGCCCTGTTTGTTTGAACCGCGAGAGGCGTCAAAGCTTACGCTACTCCTACATCTACGTCATACACGGCCAAGTGTTACTCTTGTGGAGTAAGTCGACTTGTGTTGGCCGTCTGCCGGAATAAAGCTTGGAAGGGCCAGGACATTTTTTAATATAACTCCGATTGTATTCGTCTGAAAGAAGAATGTCATATACACCTAGGATGAGTTGAGGGTGAGTAAATCATGGGGTAATTTTCATTTTTGGGTGAACTATCCTCCCTTTAGCATCACAAGATCCAAATCGAATCGAGTGAAAGCTATACAAATAATATAACAGATCAGTGTTGACCTGTCATGGCAATCACTTAGCCTACTATGTGAACAATCTGAAATAGCAAGCAAAAATCTGAAATAGTTCTTCCAAAGCAGCATTTGAAACAACAGGAAAACAGTTCCATCTGTGTTTGCACGTTTGACAATGACATGCGCATTATGAGTGTATACAGACGCAATCTCAACTCTATTGAGAAACATCAATTATTCGGCAGCGGTGTCAGTTGGAAAGGCAGAGGCTTTATATCTGCCAGCCTTTCATTCCAGGCATCATCTGTTTGTGCCGAGTGGGAGAAAGTTCTCTGGCAGAAATAATGACCAAATAGAAGCAGGTCTTTGAAGACAAGAATCAAAGAATTCCAGCCGCTGGATCGAGGGAATTGATAATGACAGTGTTTTTCGTCGGGGCAGTGAGATTAATCAGAGACCGAGGGGATGGAGGGAAAGAAGAAAAAAAAAGAAAGAGGCAAACATTTCTACCGATCCTAATTTTTCTGGCGTGGACTGACTGCTGAGCTCTAAAGAGGTGCTGGTTTTTGGAACAGACTAGGAGCGAGCTCATTAATGTTTGTGTGGATGGATCAGACGAGAGACTCGCTGTGTTCTCTCTTCCTTTATCATTTCGCTCTTCCATCTCATGGATGTTTTTTTTTTGTTTTTTTTCTGTTAAAGGCCGCGCTGCCTTAAGTGAGGTTTCTGCTTGCGATGTTTCACTGGTATACGAGCGGAGTGATCCTGAGCAATGGCAGCATGGAAAGATAGTTTAATGTCACCTTGTCATGCTATTTTGCTTCAGGGACATGAGGAATCACAAGGCTGTTGGAAATGCACTGGGGATTTTAGAATGGCATTTTTGAATTTGTCTTACGGCATATCCCCTTTTCTACTCTATTTTGGATCGCACATGTCAATGATTATACAATATTTCCAGTGATCAATTTGTCTTCAAAGACCAGTTCCATTAAATATGCTCATATTGGAAAGATTAAAAGCAAGTATTATTGTTACAGTATATCAATATTATTTGTTCTACCCTTTATATATATATATATATATATATATATATATATCGTCGCTGCCCGATGAAACTCACGTATGTCCAAAACGGTTACTTTTCAGGAAGTGAAAAAAACACCATAATTTCACAGCAGTTGAACGTAGCGTTGTAATACTTGGTATGGCATCTTTAAATGTAACCATATTCTTGCCAGTGTAATGATATAATCCACATTTGACCAAAATCGAGTTTAAATGGACATACGTGCATATTTTACAGTAACGGTGGTCGATACGCGTTCTTCCGATCATTAATTAGAATGACCAAGTCGCGTTTCAGATAACAGATGAATAGGCTACGCTCAGTTTATTAAGGCGAGACACGGCAGGCAAAAACATCGTTTTTTTTTCACCAGTCAATTTTGAGATTTTGGGATATTTGTCTTCAATAACATGTCTTCTTTCAGACTTGTGGTGAAAAAAAGTCTGAAATACACATTTAGGTCTTTCTTTTACTACACTTTGTCTGTTTGCGTCTGTAGATTTCTCATAAATTCATCAAAAGTTGTCGTTATAAATCATCCCTCTGCTTCGCTATAATTTGATCAGTTTGACTAAAAAAAAAAGTATAAATCTTATCAATGAGACCAAGTTTATTTACTAGCAAGCAAGCTAATCTGTGAAGAACTAAGTAAGCCTGTGGACAATTACTTCATCTAGACCATTTACCAGTAAATAACAGTTGTGAATATATAATAAACTTGAGAACAGTTGTCAAAAACAAACGTTTGCTGATACTTTACCTCACAGTGTTAGCTATAATGCTGAGCTTCCAGAGACGAACTTCCCGAGACCGGCGAGATGCCTCCACAGGGCGGGAGATACGCGGCGTGATTGACAGCTTTGACAGCAAATGGATATACGTGGAAATCAGATGACATGATTTCACAACTTTGCATTGGTCATTTAGATAATGTGAAGCATACTGTATACGGAAATGAACCTGGACATTCTATCCATCGAAAAATAAAAAAATCGGCAAAATGGACATACGCGGTTTTCATCGGACAGCGACGATATATATATATATATATATATATATATATATATATATATATATATATATATATATATATATAAATAAAGGGGAGAAAAATATTATTGGTTGGTATTGATATAACTATATATATATATATATATATATACTCACCTAAAGGATTATTAGGAACACCATACTAATACTGTGTTTGACCCCCTTTCGCCTTCAGAACTGCCTTAATTCTACGTGGCATTGATTCAACAAGGTGCTGAAAGCATTCTTTAGAAATGTTGGCCCATATTGATAGGATAGCATCTTGCAGTTGATGGAGATTTGTGGGATGCACATCCAGGGCACGAAGCTCCCGTTCCACCACATCCCAAAGATGCTCTATTGGGTTGAGATCTGGTGACTGTGGGGGGCATTTTAGTACAGTGAACTCATTGTCATGTTCAAGAAACCAATTTGAAATGTTTCGAGCTTTGTGACATGGTGCATTATCCTGCTGGAAGTAGCCATCAAAGGATGGGTACATGGTGGCCATAAAGGGATGGACATGGTCAGAAACAATGCTCAGGTAGGCCGTGGCATTTAAACGATGCCCAGTTGGCACTAAGGGGCCTAAAGTGAGCCAAGAAAACATCCCCCACACCATTACACCACCACCACCAGCCTGCACAGTGGTAACAAGGCATGATGGATCCATGTTCTCATTCTGTTTACGCCAAATTCTGACTCTACCATCTGAATGTCTCAACAGAAATCGAGACTCATTGGACCAGGCAACATTTTTCCAGTCTTCAACTGTCCAATTTTGGTGAGCTCTTGCAAATTGTAGCCTCTTTTTCCTATTTGTAGTGGAGATGAGTGGTACCCGGTGGGGTCTTCTGCTGTTGTAGCCCATCCGCCTCAAGGTTGAGCGTGTTGTGGCTTCACAAATGCTTTGCTGCATACCTCGGTTGTAACGAGTGGTTGTTTCAGTCAAAGTTGCTCTTCTATTAGCTTGAATCAGTCGGCCCATTCTCCTCTGACCTCTAGCATCAACAAGGCATTTTCGCCCACAGGACTGCCACATACTGCATGTTTTTCCCTTTTCACACCATTCTTTGTAAACCCTAGAAATGGTTGTGCGTGAAAATCCCAGTAACTGAGCAGATTGTGAAAAACTCAGACCGGCCCGTCTGGCACCAACAACCATGCCACGCTCAAAATTGCTTAAATCACCTTTCTTTCCCATTCTGACATTCAGTTTGGAGTTCAGGAGATTGTCTTGACCAGGACCACACCCCTAAATGCATTGAAGCAACTGCCATGTGATTGGTTGATTAGATAATTGCATTAATGAGAAATTGAACAGGTGTTCCTAATAATTATTTAGGTGAGTGTATATATACCTTATTAGCATATTGCTAGGATATTGGCTTTTTGTTCTTATTAAGTGCATATTGATGCCTTATTCCGAATGACCATACATTCCTTAATTCTACCCAATACCTAAACTTAACAACTACCTTACTAACTATTAATAAGCAGTAATTAGGAGTTTGAGGCAAAAGACATAATTAATAGTTAGTTAATAGTGATTATTGGACCATAATCAATTTAAAGCTCCAGTTCCTAACTTTTTTGGGTTAAAAATTTATAATAATAAATACATTTTTGAGCAAGTACATAACCAGCCAGTGTTCAAAACTATCTGCTTGAATTAGCTCGCTTCAAAACGGTAAGCTTGTAATAATGTTTTTAATTCCAGTAGTACTGGTGGATTTCCGCGGGAGATTCGAGCATGTCTTTGCATCATTACGTCACATCTGTACAAATAAAGAAGGAGTCTCGGCTAGTAGGCTATATTGCGTGTGAGGATGCTGGAGGTGGAGATTTATACCCTTTTCTCACAGCACTTGATATAATAAAACTTATCAATTTGAAAACTTATCAATCCGTGTGATTGGAACCTTTCTGGATCCAATCACACGGATCCAGAAAGGTTCAAACGACAATCACCAGTGACAACTGGAGATTCACCCGCTGTAAAATGCAAATGACTTTGGACTGAGAGTTTGGAAAAAGAGACTGCAACCGGCCCATGCGAAAATAAGGATAAATATATGAAGGGCTTTAAATGTAGACACCCAATGCTGATGCTGTTAACATTAACAATTTGAGAACAAAGTATAATTTGCACGGTTTGACATGATATGATAAGCGACCGTTAGATTTAATCAGCGTGATTTACTGCAATGTTTTTTTTCCCTTAGTTGGTCAGAAGAACAAAAGTGGATGTTACTTACTTGTTCAGATGACATTTCAGTGTGAAAATTATTATGTTGCTCATACTTCCAAAAAGTAGAATCTGTGATTCAAATGACGGTATCCACACCGGCGCGGTGACTGACAGCCGCACATTCTCCTCAAAACATTGTGTTCATCCGCGCCGTGCCGTGCCGTGCCGCGAATGACTGCAATTGCAAATTTCGAACAGAGATGGTGACAAAGAGGAAAAACTGCGGACTGCAGCTTTAATCAGGGACAGTACATAGTACATAACAATATGTAAAATGTGCCAGATTAAACCAACTCTGGCTAATAGGAAGACATTTTGAAGAACGATTGGAACCAAACAGTTGTGGGGCACGATTGACTTCCATAGTATTTCTTTTTTTCTACTATGGAAGTCAATGGTGCCAAACAACTGTTTGGTTCCAATCGTTCTTCAAAATATCTTCCTTTGTGTTCAGCAGAAGAAAGAAACTCATACAGGTTAATTATGACAGAATTTTCATTTTTGGGTGGAGTATCCCTTTAAGTTTAGGTATTGGGCATATTAAGGGATTTAGAAATGGTTAATGCAGAATAAGGCATTAATATGTGCTTTATAAGTACTACTAATAAACAGCCAATGTCCTAGTCATACGCATGCTATAGGCAACTAGTTAATAGTGAGAATTGCACCCTAAAGTGTTACCAAAAAAAAAAAAAAAGACATAAGCATTGCATATGGCTGCCTCACATCCATTAATCATCTCTCTTATTGGTAAATATTTCATAACAAATGTGCTTATGAGACAGCATATGATCCAACCAACCTGTGACCCATGCAGTCTCCAGTAACGCTCCCCTCTTCCAGAGCTGATCTGATGGGTGGAACTCTCTGAGCTGAGAGTCGGCGGACAGCGTGACCTTTTAGCGAGTGTAAGGGATAAAATAAAACTGCTGTCAGTGGTAATGAGCCATCTGGACCTCTCATCCAGCCACCGTCCCACCTGAAGCCCTCATCAATCTGCTCCACTGCTGTCGAGGGGTGAAGGAAACATCTACCATGACCCACCGATGCAGCTCTTACCTTACTGTACCTGAGCATTCAGGTGTGAACTAGTCTGCAGTGCCCTCAAGATGAAACATATTATAACTTTACATTCCAGAACAAGAGTTAAATGCCATATAATCTAGACATACTCTCTCAAATTCCCTTGCACACTTTGGATGGGTCTGTATTTATCCAGTGTGAGACTATAGGGTTAATCTGACGTTCTGGTTTTGGTCAGACACACAGTGCTCTCTGCTGGAACTGACAGGAACTTTACACTTACTGCCTGAAGGGGACGTTTTGTTTGTGGTTTGTAAGAGGTGGGGAGCATTTGAACCCCTGCAACAGGGCTTACCTCGGCCAAATGGAGATGCTGGTTAGAAAGTCTGGATTAGGTGACAGCTCCAGAAACTGGACAAAGCCTATATCAGGTAGACAACATACAATTAAATGTAAGTGAAATAATTAAACAAAGTGAATATAAGTCTAGAACATGGTCCAGAAAAAAAGAAGAAAAAAAAATTAAAAAGTGGGTTGGTAAGTATTTTATGGTTTTAAAAGAAGTCTTATGTTTTTACCAAGGCTGTTAGAGCAAAAATGCAGTAAAAAATTTTTTTTTAAATAGCGGTTTTCTATTTTAATGCATTTTATTCCTGTGACGCAACGCTGAATTTACATCAGCCATAACTCCAGCCTTCAGTGTCACATGATCCTTCAGAATTCATTCTAATGTGATTTGCTGCTCAAGAAACATTTCTTATCATCATATCCTTAGTATCAATATTAAAAATAGTTGTGTGGCATCATATTTTTCTGGATTTTTTTTCAGGATTTGATGAAAGACTGTTAAAAGAAGAGCATGTATTTGAAATAGAATATTTATAACAATGTGAACGTCCTGTCACTTTTTTATAAACAAAAAAGGATATATAATTTTATTTCATTAAAAAAAATACCTCAAATTACTGCCCCCAAAATTGTAATTTAATTAAATTAGCAGAGTGATACAAAAAAAAAAGAAACTGGCACAGCTATAAAGTAAATAGGTTTATCATCATCATTATCATATATATATATATATATATATATATATATACACACACATACACTCACCTAAAGGATTATTAGGAACACCTGTTCAATTTCTCATTAATGCAATTATCTAATCAACCAATCACATGGCAGTTGCTTCAATGCATTTAGGGGTGTGGTCCTGGTCAAGACAATCTCCTGAACTCCAAACTGAATGTCAAAATGGGAAAGAAAGGTGATTTAAGCAGTTTTGAGCGTGGCATGGTTGTTGGTGCCAGACGGGCCGGTCTGAGTATTTCACAATCTGCTCAGTTACTGGGATTTTCACACACAACCATTTCTAGGGTTTACAAAGAACGGTGTGGAAAGGGAAAAACATCCAGTATGCGGCAGTCCTGTGGACGAAAATGCCTTGTTGATGCTAGAGGTCAGAGGAGAATGGGCCGACTGATTCAAGCTAATAGAAGAGCAACGTTGACTGAAATAACCACTTGTTATAACCGAGGTATGCAGCAAAGCATTTGTGAAGCCACAACACGCACAACCTTGAGGCGGACAGCAGAAGACCCCACCGGGTACCACTCATCTCCACTACAAATAGGAAAAAGAGGCTACAATTTGCAAGAGCTCACCAAAATTGATCAGTTGAAGACTGGAAAAATGTTGCCTGGTCTGATGAGTCTCGATTTTTGTTGAGACATTCAGATGGTAGAGTCAGAATTTGGGGTAAACAGAATGAGAACATGGATCCATCATGCATTGTTACCACTGTGCATGCTGGTGGTGGTGGTCTAATGGTGTGGGGGATGTTTTCTTGGCACACTTTAGGCCCCTTAGTGCCAATTGGGCATCGTTTAAATGGCACGGCCTACCTGAGCATTGTTTCTGACCATGTCCATCCCTTTATGGCCACCATACCCGTCCTCTGATGGACTTCCAGCAGGATAATGCACCATGTCATAAAGCTCGAATCATTTCAAATTGGTTTCTTGAACATGACAAAGAGTTCACTGTACTAAAATGGCCCCCACAGTCACCAGATCTCAACCCAAGAGCATCTTTGGGATGTGGTGGACTGGGAGCTTCGTGCCCTGGATGTGCATCCCACAAATCTCCATCAACTTCCAGAGAGTGGTGTAGTAAAAGGCCTACAAGTGGAAATTGATGGATATATCATCTGAACCAAAAAGAGATGTTTAGCCCATTAATCAATATGGTATGACCAGTGAACAGGCCTTAAGTAATTTTTTGGTGAGAATATTGATATCAGCTGTTACAAACACATTTTTACACCATGCGCATGTGCAAGTGAGAGAGCTACTATATTGTTTGGCGTCAGTGACATACCACATAAGTCATTTGAACTACTGTAAATGATACTTGTATGGTGCTTTTTATTCTTTTCAGGGCTTGACAGGCCCTGGTCAACAAACACTTTTAAAAGATCACCTTGGAGATTCTTCTTTTGAGCTCCACAGAAAGAAAGTAAAACAGGTTTTGATTGTGCATGATGCATCAAAACGGAATAGACTTGTATAGCCGTGGTCCTCAGACTCCATATATTCCATACTGCGAGTAAACAGTGCTGGGGAAATATGGGTCTGACCATGGAAGACACAAAGGTCCCACATAAACCAACATCAATGACAGCCTGTGCAGTGGCTCGTCACTTCTCACTTGGCTTTTTGGATCCTATAGGACGCTGTCAAACGCAGCTCACACACACACACACACACACACACACACACTCACTCACTCTGAATGGTATGGACTGCTTCCTCATTCGGAGTGATTCACTGCCACTTCACAACACCACTCTTCAGAGTCTGGGACTGACATTTCCCACATCCAGACTGCTGCTCCTGACAGCCAGAGAAAAGAAAAGAAGAAAAAAAGACAGGTGCACAAGGGGTCTGACTTTATGTGTATGCCTTGTGGAAGCTAATCCATGTGTTCAGGTTTTACAGTTGTCGGGCCAGGGAACTTACAAAGCAGGGCTGGTAAACCTATAGATGATCTGCATTAGGTATGTAAGGTACTTTCCACAAATAGCCTGAAACTATTGATTCAACAAATGTTGAAACAGTAAAAGGTGTGGAAACCGTAACCAAAGAACATATTATAAAAGCCGTTTTATGTTTTATTCATTATAAATGAAACCGATATTTTTTCAACCCTGTCACCGACATTTGGATATATCAGAAATTTGAATATATCAGCAGATTAAAACCCTGATGACAGCAAATAAGCATTAAATAAACATCAAAATTAAACACAACATCTATGTAATAATAAAACATACTATATAATTGGTAACATCAGGGTTGCAAAGTTAGCCTTAATTAATGTATATATCTTATTTGACTGTATCTGATAATAACAGTTGAATGGCTGAACTTGAAAGGAGTTTATTTACTTGTATTCCTTCCATGCTTGTAGACGAAGCCTGTTTTTGTTGTTAAATAATACATTAAAATCACCCTTTGTTTAAAACTGCAAATAATTTTCATGCATTACATGGTATACAATACTTTAAAATATGTAATAGTTCCCCCAAAAGGGATTTGTGCCCACTCTTAAAAAAATGAAGATTTATTGGCATTGAAGTTTTCAGGTAAAACCTTTGACATCCAATTGTATCATTCAATTTCCATTGTACAAAAGGTTCTTTATAGTGGAAAAATGTTCTTTAGATTATTAAAATGTTACTAAGAAAGAAAAAAATCTCTGTTCACTGAAAGGGTCTATGGCATCGCAGTGAAAACCCCTTTTGGAACCTTTATTTTTAATTTGTATAGTGAAAACAATGTGTGACATCTTTATAAATATCTCTGCAAAACCAAAATTTTCTTACAATTAAAAAGCAAACCGTAATCACAACATTAAATTTAACCTTGACTATGATGGTATATCGAAAGACTATGATTAATAGGACTCTACTGAGAATTCCTTTGAAGAGATAAGGCCTATTTTTCACATCCCGTCTAAAGTATCAAATGTTTTTCGGGTTGTTAAACCAACCAGACTGGGTCATCGGTCAAATCTGTGAGACGGGGGAAGCCAGCAGGTGGTCTTGACTGTTTATTGAAGTGTTTAAAATCCATCCTGCCATTAAACCAATGGCTACGAGGAGCACTTGCGTGTCAGAACTTCAGCCTCACTTTACTGGTGCAGGTCTCTAGACCGTCACACCATTCACTGCGGGACATTCTGTAAGGGTCACTCAGGCAGCATGACAGGGGTTAAACTCATTTCTAATCATTTTCACTTTGAGGTCTTGAACAAAGAATTAATTACACTGACAGTCTTTCACAGAACCGTTAACATTTCCATTTCTTGAAAGGCTTTGGTGTGAACATTTGCTCAAAGAACTCAAACAATGCCAAGGCCACTGGCTTTAAATACTGAAAAGAAGTGTTATGCAGAAATGAATCTGAATAGACTGGCCATTCAAACTTTGGGTCTTCTTCAGAAGCGCTTATTGTATCGGTCACTTAAAAGAGAAAGCAGCCTTAAATGGCGCACAAAAAAAGTATTAGCTACTGGGAGCCCCAAAAACATCTGACATTTTCATTCTGGGTGTTTGTCCCTCATATCTGCCCCAGGGTCTTAATAAATTGTGTAATTTCTTTGTTGTTTAGAATCTGTAATTTGTTTGTCTTTTATGAGTTTAATAAAGGACTCTGCATCTTCTTCTGTCCAAACATACCGCTGCATCTACGTCAGGTGACCTGTAAATGTGAAAAAAAAAAAATCCATTACAGTTTTGCAAAATATTCCTTTTTCGAACTGCCTGAAAGCCCCCCTCATGCGAGCGTAAAAGCCTTTTTTGTGAAAAATGTGTGCTTTTGCGAAATTGACGCTTTTCCATTGGGCATATTTTCAAATTGCAATTTCAATTTGCGCAATTTGAAGGGTAATAGAAAGGCGATCTTCTAGAATCTTCTAGAAAGAAGCAATTTCATTTAAAAGAGCAAATTCCTCTAAAAGTGCAAATACATGGCGGTTTACGTATAGTCCAACATGCCTTTCCGTCCGTGTTCTTCTGGGTGCGATCAATTTATGTCTCCATCGGAGGGCCACAATCGTTGCCTTCAGTGTATAGACATTAGCTATGTTTCCATCCAAAGCTGCGAATTTAACCTTTTAAATTTGGAATATCGCATAAAACATTTGCGAATAAAGCAGCGTTTCCATCCAGTGAGTCGAAGAGAACAAAATGGTCACTTCCTAAAACAGGCGCTGAATATCACTAAGAAAAGTACGAGAAGCCACTGTATGTAATACTTTTTGTATATAATAAATTACTTGTGGCTCAGAGCGTGCCGAAGAAAAGCAATAAACACATTATCTTGCTTTCGGAGGCAAATGCTGCAGTTTGAGAACGCAGTCGTGTAAGACAAATGTGGTTCCAGAGTTTGGACGCATGGTTAGCACTTACTGCCCCGTCACATAACCTTCTCAAGACAACTCGACACGGCTACACAATTCAATTTGCATGGTACCTGCCAAAGTACAGTGGCATTCTCTTCACATTCTCTCTAGGCAGAAATCACAGTTCTGCTTGCAAAGAACTGCAATAGAGCATGTCCCTTCAGCAGAGATGAAGATGGAGTTCTACAGCTCTTTATTGTACCCAAGAAGGGTGGTGGGCTCAGACCGATTCGGGATCTAGGAGTATTGAATCGGGCCCCTCACGTGGCTCCCGTTCAGGATGCTCATTCAGAAATACATGCTGACGTGCATCAGATACCAAGATTGGTTTGCGGCGATAGACCTGAAGGACGAATACTTTCATGTCCCGATCCTTCCTGTTCCTACGGTTTGTCTTTGCAGGGGGGCATATCAATACAAAGTCCTCCCTTTCCCTTTGCATCATTAACGAAGTCTTTGCCCTTGCCTTCTTGAGGAAAGTGGCCATTCACATCCTCAACTACCTCAACGACTGGCTAATCCTAGCTCACTCTCGAGAGTTGTGCACACAGGGACATGTTCCTCGAGCACCTAGCCCAGGACGTGGACTTCAGGTCAACTGGTAAAAGAGCAAGCTCATCTCTTTTATCAGTGTCGAGTTGAACTGCAAGGAGTTGAAAACTTTCAGAAAACTGTGCTTGCTCAGTGCTGAACTGATTGAATTTTTTCCCAAGTACAAAACAGCGGTCCCTCTCAAATATTTTCAGAGGCTCCTGGGGCATGGTATCCTTAGCCGCGGTAACGGCCAAGGTGGGCATGGCACCGCAGCACACATCATGTGGTCATCACACTTAGGTGATGTCACACATTCAGTTCTTGGATGGACCTTTCGTTTCTACGGGCAGGAGTTTCCTAGAACAAGTGTACATACGTGTTTTTATAACAGAAGCATCCAAGACAGGCTGGGGCACCGTGTGCAAAGGGTGTGACTTTATTATCAGGTTCCTGAGAGGTGTGCAGAGGTTAAGTTCTCAGAGACAGTGCCTCATCCCCTCTTGGGATCTCTCGGTGGTCTTACAGGCCCTACAGAGATTTATTCAAGCCTTTACAGTCAGTTGAGCTCAGTGCCCTCTCTATGAAGACGACCCTCCTGACTGTGCTCATCTCGGTCAAGAGGTTGGGAGACCTACAAGCCCTCTCAGTTAACAAAACGTGTCTAGAGTTCGGGCTGGCAGACTCTCACGTGGTCCTGAGATGCAGACCCGGCTATGTGCCTAAGGTTCCTACTACCCCTTTCAGGGATCAAGCGATCCCTCCTGATAAGGGAGACCCAGCCCTGTCTCTCTCTAAAAATTAAAGGAGCAAATTTTTGCAAAATATGTAATATGCTACTGATATGCTACTAATATATTACATGTAACATCTGATGAGTGGATTTCGTTTTAAACATTTTATAATATAATATAATTTATTTACAGTAGATAACATTGTACATTTAAGCTATAAATAAATTGATCAGTAACTGGAAATTCCAACCAGTCTCTGCGTGACAACACATGATTATATTCCATTTAAACAATTTTGCTTACTATTATGTTATCAGCAATGTACATTAAATGTTTTGTTACATTTTCTGTATTTTATTTGATATTGCATTATTATAGTGTATTGTGTTTTATCCTAATGGTGTTTTGTATTTGTCTGAATGACCCTGAGCACCTCATACACAAGTATAACTTGTAAATTGACTAGGTTTTATGGAGAGGCCACTTACAGTACGATGATTCATCATATGGCTTTCTGTTTAACCACTTTTATTATCATGGTGGCTATCAGTGCATTTTAAGGTTAACAGAGACTTTGGTGTTTCATGGTAGAATATCAGTATTATATAATTTATTACAATAAATGTTATAAGTTAAGTCTATAAATCAATTTCTTTTCATTTTAACTAAATTTAACAGAATATTTGGCCCCACATTTAAATGAATCATTTGATTAGATACATTTTGCATTGCACTTATATTTAAAAAAGATCTGCATGTAAGAGCTGCAATTAATTTCTGTAATTACATATTGCACTGTTGACCTTTCGCTTACACCTTAACCCACCCCTAAACCTATATCCATACCAACAAACCTGTCCCTAACCTTACCCGTTTCCCACCTCAATAGCAGCACAATAAGTACAATTGTTTTTGTATTATACAACCAGACAATTGTCTTTTTTTATGCAAGTACATACTAGTTAAAGAAACATAAATTGTGACTGGATATTTTATTTTTTGTGTGCATTGCATTTCCCCAAAACACAATTGATACTTCACATAGTTAGTGTATGATGGAGAACAATCACATAAACAACTAAATTTACGTCTATATGAGGACAAGGACGTTTAAGCATGCGTTATTGTTTCTCCTTCAGCGAGATAAGCTATCAGATCGCTCAGACGCACCGCCTCATTAGGAGCAGAAGACTTCATACTCATCAAAATGCATTAGGAGACAAGCATCTGACACGGGCATTAAAACGACTCTCGTGCAAATTGAATTTGACTACTCTGGTGAGGGGCCGTCTTGCTCGCGGGAGCACTTTGCTTTTGCTCGACATCTCTAGACTCGCGCTCGCTCTCTCGCTCGGGATGTCAGGATGGCCCTCCATTTGTCTGGAGCAAATACAAAAATCAATAATCTAATTTCACTTTTCAATTAAGTGAACTAACAGAGGTTAGTCCCCATGTTCTTTGACCACCAATCCCTCCCATGCCATCCGTCTGAATTAGCGCTCATTGAAAATAATGACCGGCTCCACATGTCATGTGTTATCTGGAAATGTAGGGCCCTTAGGTAGGTAACATCGTTTGACTCCTGCTAATTAATACAATGTAGTAGATTTAATGGGCTTTCTCGTCTTTGTTTATCTGGTGATTTATTTCAGGTTAACGGGGCTCAGCGCTGCATTCCATTATCAATTTAATTACCGTTTCTAAAGATGGATAAATAATTTTTTCATCACGGATGCACCATATTGACAGGCGTACTGAGGTCATTCATGTTACATTATTCAGTTAATAAACCAGAGGCAACGGAAAATGATATTAGAAGGATAAGAAAGCTTGTCTGTCTGTCTGTCTCTATCTATCTATCTATCACTTTTGATCAATTTAATGTACCCTTGCTTGAATGAATCAATCTATATTTTTAAAAGTGCTATTTAAATGAAGGTGACCTGACTTTACTTGACTTGCTGAATAAAAATATGAAAAAAAAAAAAAAAACACAAAAAAACCCACCAAGTGCTGCCTTGGCCCTTGATGAGCATCAGATGTAGTGTATGTGTGTTTTATTTAGATTTGATTATAATTATATCCTATTACAATTTACAATTTAATAGTAGTTAACAAGACATGCACATTGACTTATGGTATAGATTTCTCTAAAAATACTAAGGTATAATTTTGTTTTGTTTTAGATTACACATAAAATGGAGTAATAGAGTTAAACATAAAATTATGAGGGCAAGTATAGGATATGCGATTCTTCACGATGAATCCAACTAAATTTCGTCTAGCTTTCTGATGTCACTGTGATATAAAGCATACTTTAAAGATGGAGAAGAGACATAAGAGCCTGTGATGTAAAACCCAGACTGATGACGCTGGAGTGTGAGATTTGGCAGCAGGCTCAGTGTGTGGCCCCCTGAATCCTGAATCCCACTTCACCACACACACACGAGTCCGAGTCTCTCACACGCCAGGGGCTACAGAGAAATGAGTCATGAAGGAGAGAGAGAGAGAGAGAGAGAGAGAGAGAGAGAGAGAGAGAGGGGGGAAGCTGGATGCTTCAATATTTGCTGCTAGTTAATGAGTGCATCTTTTTGTTAGCACTACACTATAAAACAGGTTGTTCTTTACACGTTGTGCAAATAATGTTTGTACTGATTTATCTTGTAATGGTTCCACAACTACATGCAGAATAATATATGTTTAGTTACATGTCAAATATGGATGTTTGAGATTATTAAAATAAAAAGAAATTCACATTTTCCCTCTAAAAATGAAACCTGCATGAAAACCTTCAAATCTTCAACTACAACTAGAATTTAATGACTCTAGTGTCACGTGGTGTAAACATACTTTCCTTGAAAAAATTGTGTACAAAATGTAATTTTCAAAGTAGAAGTTTTTGCTGACAAACATCAATTTGGTAACATTTTACATTTACAAAATAAAAACATTGGCAAGTTATAAAATTGTCAGAATATCTGATTTCCCATGATTTCCAGTCCTCGATCATATTTCCAGGGTTTTCGTATGCGAAAAAAAAAAAAAAAAAAAGTCTTCCTTTATTTTGGTTACACCACAGTGATTTGGTGGACAAAAGTTTCTAAATCAGTAGGGCTGGGTTCAAAATATCGATTACTCAATTTTAATAGATTATCATTTTGAAGAACTAATATCGATTATTAAATCCCAAGAATCAATCCGTTCTGTTTTCAGTTGATGAATGAACAAAGATTTGAAGCTTGCCTCCCATCAAATAAAAATAAGATTTGTGCTTTGTTACTTCTGATATGAAAAAGTCCCATATTTCAAATTCTGTCAATTTTATTACGAAATTCAAACAATAAAGATCGTGCTGGCACTCTTTAAAGTGGCGCGACAGATCGATGTGGCGCCTCAGTTCAGTTCTCTACTACTAGTTGCAGCACGAAATAAACATGAAATAAACAGTACCGAAATCCGCATCATTACACATGTAATCGCTCAGTGTTTTAACTGTGGAAAGACGTCGATAAAACAGCACAATGTCACCGACTCATTAGTCAGCAAGAAAAATGAGGAGGGGAGCATTTCGCTGTTTATATGCACTATGTTGCATATTCATTGTATTTTTACATAACCTGCTCAAGTCAAGACAGTCACAGAATCACAAGAAACAAAACCAGAAAACCGTTTTCATATAAACATTTACAGCATTTTGTGTCATTTTGTAACTTTTAAAAAAAGATTATTATGTAATCTTCGTTGTGCAGCAACAATTATCAATTATTGTTCAATTAATGCAGTATGTTTTCGCTTCGAGTTAAAGCACTTGACTGAGACAGAGCTGTGATAGATGTACAGCTTCTGTCATTACATACTAATTAAACAGTTCTGCAGGCATAATTTTAAGTGCTGTCATTAATTTCCTATACATTTATTAATGACTGCACAGGAAAAGGGAGAGAGAAAGAGAGAAGGGGGAACAGGTTTTTGAGTCTTGCTTTAAATGAAACCAGACGAGCGAGCGAGCGAGCGAGAGAGAGAGAGAGAGAGAGAGAGAGAGAGAGAGAGAGAGAGAGAGATATGCTGCTTTCTTGTGGTTGTTATTGGATGGGAATCTAGGTCAGTCTGTTGGATCCATTGGGTGGATGATGGCATGGATTCCAGGATAAGGGCTCCAACAGACTTTGTTTGGGGTCGGAGGTAATTGGCCCTTTACTCCTGCAAAAAGACAAGAGAGCATCTACATTTCTGTCAGCTCTGGTGAAAATCCAGTGATGCGGGACCAAAACCATTTTTTTGCAATTGCACTGCATCTAGCAGAAGAGCGTCAGAGATAGCAGAGGACATGGTAAGATATCTAAAGTAGCCAATGCCTGTCCTCTTTACAGATTTATAGTTAAATACAAACTGCAGTTCCACCTATGTGGAATGGAAAGAGACATGATTGCGATTTTAAATTTTTACTATCTTATAATATAAGGCAAGCATCATTGTAACCATTGGCCATTCTTAATACTTTATTAAATGTTAGGTCAAGAACACAAGCCACACCAATTACATGATTCATACTTGTAATTATGCACCTTATTAAGGTGTGCTATTGCTTGAAGCACTCATATTTACAAAAGTTCACTTGAATATAAAGCTAATGTTTTACTGTACTAAATAATACGTACAGGTCATTTAAAACAGGCCATCCTTTTGTTCTTTATTTTGTGACATTTTTCCTAAAAAGAAAAAAATATGTGCATTTCTATGTAAAGTGCAATTACTTCATACATTTATTTGAAAGTTCAATATTTACAACAACATATTTTAAAAAATGTATCATGGTTTCCACAAAAATATGAAGCCGCACAACTGTTTTCAACTCTGATAATAATAAGAAATGTTTCTTGAGCAGCAAATCAGCATATTAGAATGATCATGTGACACTGAAGACTGAAAAGTCAGCTTTGATCACATGAATAAATGACATTTTATAATAGAAGTTATTTTAACTGTAATATTTGATTAAATAAATGGGTTGCACTTTATTTTAAGCTAACAATTACATTACATTGTAGTTAAATAAGTACTGAGTAATATGAATTAACTACATCTACGGTTGAGTTTGGTTTAGAGTTAGTTACTTGTAATTATGCATAATTTACTGTTATTACTATAGTAAGTAGATAAAATAACGTGTAACTACATCACTTTAAAGTGTTACCAATAAATGCAGCCTTCAAAAACAATCTTAATGACCCCACACTTTTGAACAGTAGTGTACTGTATATATACAGTATATATACACAGTGTGTGTGTATATATATATATATATATATATATATATATATATATATATATATATATATATATATATATATATATATATATATATGAATGCAGTCAAAACATAAACCAGCATGAAATCTCACATATTTAATAACAATAGTAAACGATCTTACCTGGCATGATTTTCCTTTTGAAATAATGCACAGTAATTGCTATACAAAAGACAAACACAAGTTAATGGAGCTGCCACATACAGGGTGAATTCAGGTAAAGCATCTCAACGTCAAAAGCATCCCAATTTACCCTATGCCAGCATTCATTAGCCTGTGCCAGAGCGCCACCAAGTGGTGAAACAAAGAAAACCGACAGCTGCAAATGACCCGAGCACTGGCAACATGCATTTAACATGCAGAGGAAGCTGCTGATGTCATAGAGAGGACTAATTAAATCTGCCGTCGCCTTTAATGACGCGCAGATTTATGGCCACATACGGAATTGTAAAACCTCCAATTCCCTGCGAGGAATAAAATAACACTTCAGATTGCAGAGGAAGATCAACCTTTATTTATTGAAACTGCTTGCATACAAAATATATTGCACTATAACCAAACAATGTCAACATAAAACCCAGTCTGTTCTGCAATTATGTACAAAGGAATTATTACCCAAAGTGCAGTAACATACAAGGTCAGTCTACCTCAGTTCATTATCTACAGTATTTCATGTTTTTTTTTTCTTCTTTTTGTTGTTGTTTTGTTTTTCTTTTCAGCTCTTTTTTCAATCACAATAGCCTATGATGTGTGCAAGAGATGGTTTTACAATTGGTCATTTTCATATACATTCCAAAAAATAAATAACTAGAAAACAGTCTGTTTGGCAACACTTCGATTCGGAACAGTATTATAATTATTATTATTTTTGTTTGGAACAGACTGCAGTGAACTGAGCCGCCTTGCCAGTTTACTGCCCACCGTGGACGTGCAGGTTTTTAAAAATACTGCGAGTAAACCATTTAACACCTTAATTTGAAGTTAAGGCTAAATTTAAGAGCCACACGAGAGGGGCCGGACACAGCCGGGGCCGCCTTGATTTTCGAGAGTGGTTTGTCTTTCCCGACCCCGAAATCCTCTGCCAGTCACAGGTTCTTTTGACGTCTCCGAAACCTTTCGTTCCGCTTTCACAGGCAAATCACTTTAAAACTGGTGTAAAAACTTAACAGGTAGAGCTGGTAATCTACCAAGGTGACTAGCGAGAGTACAGGAGCATAAAGAGAAGTCGAAAACGTAGAGGAAAAAGAGCAAAGAGGATAACAAACGACCGGTTTACTTGCTGTACAGTCAAAGGAAAAGCAGAAAAACTACCATGGTTACCGTCACAGTAGGTTTCGAAAGAGTCGTGGGTTAAGAAACAGCATCGCGTCTTAAAAATGTAAACTAAAGTTTAATGCACAAGCACTAATCGGATAAGACAGACGGTTTTCATATCAAAGTTAACATCGTGTCGCCCCTTCTCCCTCTCGAAGCGAATTCAGCTGCAAAAAGTACAGTAGACTCAAAATTAGCGCAGATATCTAAACTTCCGTTTAGTTATGTTGACAGCATACATGTGATTCACCTGCCGAGGAAGTCTTATCACATTCTAGTTTATTATAGGTTTATAGATTATAAAGTACTTGCAGAGTAACACAAACATGATAAGTGCACATTTAAAGTTCAATCTAAAAAGAACAGCAACAATCTCTTAACGGATGACATAATATACAGAATGCAACCCCACAGTTGAACATTTTTCAGTCTATGATGAGCCATTGTTAGGACGAAGACAATGTTACAAAGAGTTGATATAAGTGCTTCAACACCTGATGCTGAAAAATACAGCAGGAACGATGGCAGTTTACTGTGGTCAGTGTGAATGGAAAAGAAAAAAAAGAGCATTTCCACCCTGTTTTGTGAGAGAGAAGAAAAAAAAAATCACCTTGTGTCGTTTATCATGATGGGAGGTAAAATATGAGAAATCAAAGACATTTATTTAAAGGAACCTGCTTTGCTACTTCTATAGAAAAGAAATTTGGAATTGTTCTACAATGCAAAGATATGCTAGATGTCAAAATGTATATTCGGTGATGCTTACGTCACTGTATTAGCGTTGATATTCGTCTCTGGGTGGTTGGTTACAATTGATGACATCCACAGTTGACTAGGTTAGTTAGGTTAATACCTTTACTACTATGGTGAAATATGATTCGGTCGACTTGATAGAATCCTGCTTTTCAGACATACAAAATGTTCATGAATTACATGCAGCACAGAAAAAAAAACACCTCTTTTTTTTGTCGTCGGCTGAGATTTCAACACTCAGACAGGTGTTGTTCACGTCTTCTTCCCTGATTTAAACATCCAAATTATGAAACTATCCACACTAGTTAAAGGCACAGATCCAGACAGGAGTATTTTTTTGTTGTTGTTTACATGGTTTGCCATTTTTTTTTCTTTTTGCTAATGATGTGGCTAAGATCTCACATCAGAATGGGCTCGAGTGACCACGGACACCAAAGCGCGTAAAAACAATGTATGCCATGAGATGTGGCATAAACTTGTGCCCCGAGCGCTTGAGTTCATCCTCCAATGTGTTACTTTCCCTTTATTGGACATTGTGGAAAACAAAAACTTTAAAAACCAATTGCTTGGAAAACATTTTTTTTTTCTTTTTTTTTTTTCTTTTTAAGTCACGATTCCATTTGAGAGAGACATTTAATCCACAGCTTCTTTAAGTTTCATAGGTAGTTATTTAGAAAGTCAATTAGAAAACCTGTAGCTTCAGTTGTGATCTAGAGACCGGTCTCTCTAATCCACGAAGACTACCAAATTCCACACACCACACACCAAGAGACCACGTCTTTTTACCACCACTATCAATTACAAAGTGTGCTTTATGTCATGTCTTGCGACAGCCCTACTGACCTGGTTCTCTTTGGCCTAATGTGTCTCTAATGAAGAAGCATCTGGATTGGTGGAGCTGAGTGGGACAATGAGGGGAAGGGGGCAATTTATTCTCTACGAAACGCCGTTCACAACGGCTTGGCTGTCGGGGACATCCTGCTTCTCTTTCTTTATCACTCGGTCCTTTATGGGTCTCTGCCGGTTCCCTCCACTGTCTCCTGCCAGAGCTTGAGAGCCTCGGCTGGTGTGGACGCTCCTCTCGTTATTGCTGTCGATGCGAATCTGGCAAACAAACAGATTGGACAGGTTATACAGGATGAAAGCTTTCACACATTAAGCAATGCATTTCTTCTTTTTAGTAGGGATGTCAAAAAGTACCAGTTCCAAGTGAGTTTTTTGTGTTTTGTTTTTTGGACACTGCTAATAATAACTCAAAAACTTCCATTACATGTCAATTGTTTAATTGTTATTACGGTTTAATAACCACTTGGTTCCAAAGTTTGGGGTCAGTACCCTTAAAAAAAAATAAAATAAAAAATAATACTTTTCTTCAGAAAGGACGCATTAAATTGGTCAATACGACAGTAAAAACAATTTAATGTTCCAAAAGATTTCTATTTCAAATTAATGTTGTTTCTTTAAATATGCTATACATCAAAGAATCCTGAAGAAGTATCACGGTTTATATAACGTATTAGGCAGCAAAACTGTTCTCTTACGAGAGGTTCTCATACTGCGTAATATCTTACTCTAGGGGGGAAAACCTCTTTTCCACGAGATATTGAAGCCAAAAATTACCCTTAAATTTGAATTAATGTAAAACGCGTTGCGGCAGCACGCAGACATAGGCAAGACGGCTCGCGTGCCTATTGGCTGTCCTGCGGCAACTGCGGCCTATCGAGAGAGGCCCTTGGTGACGTCAGATCCAATATCTCGTCACGTCCCGCCGAGACAGGCGTGGCCTGGGCCTATAAATACAGCTCGAAGGGCTGATATAATAGGATTTTTCATCTCTTCAGCGAAGCTCACGCATCGCTGGATCCGGAGTGAAAAAGCCGCGCCGTCTGAGAAAAAGGTTTCTGCGGGACGAGCCTTTGCCTCTGAAGGCGCTGGCCTTCATCTCGCCGCCTTCAGTCACCGTACCTGCTACGCTTTCCGGCGTTTATATCCTTTTACTCTGCCGAGTGTGTGTTCGCCGCTGCGACTCACACTCTCTCTATCTAAAAGAGCAGCGTCTTTTTAAAGATGCCTCGTTCCTGTGGCTCGTGCCGACCCGCACTCAGCGGCGGGGGCCACCATTTCATCTGCGTTTCCTGCCTGGGTAAGGATCATGCAGCTCTCGCGCTCGCTGACGGCGGCTGCCATCATTGCGAGCTATTGCCCATGGTGACTCTGAGGACTCGCCTGGCATTTTTCTCCGAGTCTGCACTTCCGCCTGCTATAGTGCTGCGCCGTAAAAAGCGCCATAATCAGCGGGTCTCCGACCCTTCTCCAGCCCGCGAAAGCTCGCCGGTTCACCCGCCAGCTTCACTCGAGTCACTCGCCGACGGACAAGGGCCGCCGTCCGCCGCCGCTTCCACCATTGATTACGACAAGATAGCTACAGAGGAGGCCAGCTGCTCTATCCTGGTGTCGGACAATGAGGATTAGGCGAGCTCTGTGGAGTCTGGACTGGACTCGCTGTCTATGACTGTCGACTGTCACCAAAGCGCAGACTGAACATTCAGCGCATCCCGAAATTCTTTCGCTGCGGCACTATAGTCCCACTCAAAAGGTTTCAGAAAATGCTGGGTCTCATAGCCTCAGCATCATCAGTACTCCATTTGGGTCTGCTTCACATGTGCCTGCTGCAGTTATGGCTAAAAGCGCGAGTACCACCCCGGGCATGGGCCTCCGGTCTGTTTCGCCTCAAGGTCGATCAGAAATGCGTCACAGCTCTGAAACCTTGGAGAGCAATCGACTGGTACCAGTCAGGTGTAAACCTGGGGACTTCCTCGAGTGTGAAGGTGGTGTCCACGGACGACTCCACCTTGGGATGGGGAGCGCTGCTCGAGGGCAGACCGTTCTTTGGCCAGTGGTCAGAATGGGAGAAGCTTCTACACATAAACTGTCTGGAAATGATGACAGTCGACAAAGCGCTTAGGCGTTTTTGTCCCTAGATAAAAAAAATATATATATAAATTTAAAAAAAAAAAATAAAAAATCACCACGTCTTGGTCCGCTCGGACAACATGTCAGTGGTGGCCTATATAAATCGCCAGGGTGGCGTTAGATCCCGAAACCTTTACAGGCTGACTGAACGCCTCCTGGTCTGAGCTCAGCACAATCTGCGTTCATTGAGAGCAGCACATGTGCCTGGTCACCGGAATTTGGGACCAGACAGACTGTCCAGAAACAATGTTCCAGCAGGAGAATGGTTTCTGCAACCGCAGACGGTCCTACTGCTGTGGGAGACATTCGGCAGAGCGCAGCTAGATCTGTTTGCGTCCCAAGAAAACGCTCACTGTCCGAAGTTTTTCTCCAAAAGCAGGGATGCGCTGGCCCACGCCTGGCCCCGCTGCCCACTCTATGCCTTTCCCACCGTCTCGCTCTTGCCTCAGGTATTGGAACGAATCAGGGAAAACAGATGCTCAGTGCTACTTGTGGCTCCGCTCTGGAAAAACCAGGCTTGGTTCCCAGTTCTGATGCAGCTGACAAGCACTGCCCCATGGCCAATACCAATGAGGAAAGACCTCCTCTCTCAAGCCAAGGGCTCAATTTAGCATCCTCGCCCGGAGCTGTGGTCCCTACATGCATGAGCCATCAACGGGTACCCGATAACCTCCCGGAGGGAGTGTTAAAAACGATCACGCGGGCTAGAGCCTCGTCTACTAGACGACTCTATTCCTCAAAATGGTCTGTGTTTTCTGGCAGGTGCAAAGCTAGAGGATTTTCACCCCTAGACTGTGGGGTTACGGAAGTTCTCTCCTTCCTTCAAGAGCTACTGGATAAGGGCAGAACCCCATCCACGCTCAAGGTTTATGTGGCGGCAATAGCAGCGTTTGCTAAACCAGCGAGTGGCCAGTCACTAGGGAAGAACGATCTGGTCATTCGCTTCCTTAAGGGAGCTAAGAGGCTGAATCCTCCCAGACCCCCCTCAGTCCCCATGTGGGACCTTTCGACGGTTTTGGAAGCCATGAAAGGTGCCCAGTTCGAGCCAATCCATTCATCAGATATGAAACATTTGTCGTTCAAGACAGTGTTTCTTATGGCTCTTGCTTCAGTGAACCGCATAGGGGATTTACAAGTGCGCTCAGTAAGCGTGATGTGTATGGAATTTGGGCCAAATGACTCGAGAGTCATACTCAAACCAAGACACGGGTACGTGCCTAAATCCCTCAACACACCGTTCAGGTCTCAGGTTATTTCCCTGTCTGCCTTGCTGGTTTACAACAAGGAATAGGACGCAAGCTTCCTTTGCCCAGTCAGGGCATTAAGAGCTTCTGTGTCTCGCTCGTCTGTTTTCAGACAGACTGAGCAGCTCTTCGTTTCGTTCAGCGGATGTACTAAGGGACTAGCCGCATCGAAACAGAGCCTATCCAGATGGATAGTTTATGCTATAGCGCTGGCCTACACTTCTAAAGGCTTGCAGTGTCATTTGGGTGTCAGAGCGCACTCCACAAGAGGCGTGGCCTCGTCGTGGGCTTGGTATAGCGGGATTACCTTGCAGGATATCTGTATGGCGGGAGGCTGAGCCTCCCCGTCTACATTTACACGGTTTTATAACCTAGAGGTTTCCGCCTTACAGGCTAAACTACTTTCGGTCTAAAAGATCAGTACTGTCTGCCCCGTTGCTTCTGCTCAGAATACTGAGACCACTTGAGCACCGCTCGCTGATCGATAAAATAACTCCATGGGCAATGAGTAACACTGGAGTAAGGGGGGCGTGGTTTAGCAAGGTCTGTAGCAGGAGAGTGGGGGCGGAGCCGAGCGGTGAGTAAGTGGGTCAAGTGCAAAATGACGAACACCTGTTTCTGATTGCAGTGATTGGCATGGGGAGACCGGATAAAAGCTGGCTGGTGCGTGAGAATGAGAGAGAGAGAAGGACTGAGAGCTTGTGTACACCAGGAACTGAGTCTCTACCGCTGAAAGGATTTCTGTTGTTTATGCTATAGTATTGCTATGGTGAAGGCGCTCGTGCGCAACTGTTTTCTTTACTTTGAATATTTAATAAAGTACACGACTCTCAGTCACACCGACCCCTTGTCTTCTTCCATCACCAACATCCTGAACCATCAACTTTGCTACAAAGACCCATACTGTTACCCAGTTCAGGCCAAACATTTTCACCCTGACTGTGTGGAACACTGTTTATGTGATTAGCTCCCTTGGATGCTACTTATTGGGAATGGAGCTTATAGCCTCTCTTCTCAGACTCTCTGTGAGTCCCTGGTGTTTATGCACTATATGAGCCCCGGGCACCTGCCCTTGGGACTTTGCTGTTGGATGCCAGCATGCACGGCGTTTTACACTGTGTTTCCCTAGTGTAAGATATTACGCAGTACGAGAGAACCTCTCGTAAGAGAACGTACTCGGTTACTAACGTAACCTCGGTTCTGTCTAGAAGAGGGAACAAGTACTGCGTATCTTTGCCGTGCATGCAACACGTTATGGTTCACTTCGGCGATGAAAAACCAGATTATATCAGCCCATCGAGCTATATTTATAGGCCCAGACCACGCCTGTCTCGGCGGGACGTGACGTAGGATCTGACGTCACCAAGGGCCTCTCTCGATAGGCTGCTGCAGTTGCCGCAGGACAGCCAATAGGCACGCGAGCCGTCTTGCCCATGTCTGCATGCTGCCGCAACGCGTTTTACATTAATTCAAAATTAAGGATAATTTTTGGCTTCAATATCTCGTGGAAAAGAGGTTTTCCCCCCTAGCGTAAGATATTACGCAGTACTCGTTCCCTCTTCTAGAGAGAACCGAGGTTACGTAAGTAACCGAGTAAATTTCAGAATTGATAATAATCAGAAATGTAACTTGAGCAGCAAATCAGGATATTAGAATGATTTCTGAAGGATCATGTGACACTGAAGACTGGAGTAATGATGCTTAAAATTCAGCTTTGATCACAAGAATAATTTACATTTTAAAATATATAAAAGTTATTTTAAATTGTAATAATATTTCAAAATGACTTTATTTTTTTAATTTTTTTAAATGCAGCCTTGGGCAGCATTAAAAAAGAAAAGAAAAAAAATTCTTACCAAACCTAAACTTTTGAATGGTAGTGTAAATGGTACTAAAGTAATGTTAAATTTAGAAAAACTAAACACCATGTAGTCTTCAATTTGCAAATTTGTATTCATATTTGAACCTTTAAAATAAAGTATGGTGTTTAATAGCATATGTACTTTTTAAATCGTGAAAATTCACTGGTATTGTAACAAATATGAAGACATGTATAAATAATTAAGCTTAAAACAAAAACAACACAATGTATCGCAAGCATTACTGATAATCTAGTAGGCACATATTTGAAAAATTTGGCATTAGCAATTAACAGCCTTTTTTATAGATAAAAGACACAAAATGGTGTAAATATTGTATTTAAACTTACTAAGTGTAATCTGCTATAATTATAGTGAATAAATATTGAAATAACTGATCATATATATTGATTCAGACCTGCAATGAGTCTTCCTGGGGTCTCAGCTTTGAGTCTCTGGAACTACGAGAGCGGGACTCATTCCAGTGCATTTCTTCAGCTGATTTAAGACAAAAAACAAAGACTATTACCAAAAACGAATAAATAAAAAGTAAAACGAGCTGAAATGTATAATATACAGTCCATTTATACAATCTAGATATCAACAGATTTACAATCAAGTGTTTCACTTTTTTTAATTACTATATGTGACATTGTAAAGTCCCTTCAGACAGGTAACAGCTCTAAAAACTGACTTTTGTATCCTCCTCCTCTTCCTCTCCCTCCACGACCCCGGGGTCCCCCACCCCGTTTGCGTCCATCAGGGGCCCTTTTGGGGTAACCCATGGACTCCTCATCTGTGGGGGCCAGGGACCAGTCGCTGAGCTCATCTCTGTGGTCGGATTCGGTCTCAGATGCATTGGAGGCCTCAGAATTGGTGCCTGGGACAAATGCAGTAAATAATCAGATAATTGGCAGTACGCTTTAATTAGTGGAAATAGCTTAAGAAGCTTAAATATCAAACCAACGGCTATTATGTTACAGAAAGAAATACTATCATATGAAAACAATTGTCTTTAATTTAAATGCCCGGTTTCACAGACAAGGTTTAAGCCAAGTTCCAGACTAAAATGCACGTTCAAACTGTTTTAACTGAAAGCAACTTGCACGAACACATCTTAAAATATATCAGTGCCATAGTTTTTTTCTCAAGATGCACGCCAGTAATGTTTTTTTTTCTATGGCACGTTTATAAAAGCTACTTAAATGTCCTAATTTAACTAAGGCCTAATCCTGGCTCAATCTAAGACCTTCCTGTGGAACCAGGTCAACCCTTGTGCATCCTTATGGACATTTTTGTCCTTTTCACTTTTGTGTTTTTGATCACTTAGCCTGTGTTAATGCTAACTGCATAAAATTTGGCACAGGTGTGTATTTTTATTGGAATTTTTCTATTTCACTGGCATTTTCTTAAAAAAAAAAATTTTGGACTAGGTACACAAAATACTCCCTCTCAGCGCCTTTTGGACAAAAATGTCCCCATTGAAACCCATTAAAACTGCATTTTTTAATCCAAGGTTCATTTAACTATAAAATGATGCAATGTTTTTGAAGAGGCTTTCATTCTGTTGGCAAGGCTTCAAAATTTAAATTTTTACCATTTTTTATCAGATGGTGCCATTTTTCCAGGTTTCACCTATAAAACAAATATCGCTTTATTCCTGTTTTCTGCTTCGGCATATTATAGAGCCAATTGGATAAATTGTGCAACGATAATTGTGTGGGTGTGTTGGTATGGATGTCTGAGTGTGGTTAGTATGTGTGTTATAAAAAAATGTGTGTGTGTGTGCTTGTAATATTTGAGAGAGAAAAACTCTATTGCAAATCTAAAATCCAATCACTGTGTGACCAGTGGAGTTTTGCTGGCACCCAATGGGGGAAATCTGTTACTGTGCCCAAACAAAATCTTACTGGAAGCTCATTTTTTGAGGTAGCAACCTCAAATTTGGAACACAACTTATTTAGATGTATGGCTTTGAAGTAAATCAGTTTTAGAGTTCAACATGTTTCATAAAATATATATTTTATAGAAAACAGCGATAATAATGTTCATAAATAATTTTCATAAACTTAAACCTCTATACGAAATTTGTGGTTTCACTTTTTTCACTCGTTTAACTTCAGCAATAATCCACCAAGGGTCCTCTTTAAAATGAGACCAAACTTAAGTCTTTGCTCCCAAGCGTAACATTTTTGTGACAGATTTTTGACATGGACATTTTTGTCCACTTTGTAGCTATGTGTAAGTTTTTCTTTTTTTTTTTTTGTTAATGCTAACTGCGTGAATTTTGGCACAGGTGAGTATTTTTATTGTAATTTTATTATTTCACCCCCATTTCCTTTGAAAAATCTTTTTTGCACTAGGTACACAAAATACTCCCTCTCAGCGCCTTTTGGACAAAAATGTCCCCATTGAAACCCATTAAAACTGCATTTTTTAATTCCAGGTTCATTTAACTATAAAATGATGCAATCTTTGTTAAGAGGCTTTCATTCTCTTGGCAGGCTTCAAAATTGTAATTTTTACCATTTTTTATCAGGTGGTGCCATTTTTCCAGGTTTGGCCTATAAAGCAAATACTCGCTTTATTCCTGTTTTCTGCTTCGGCATATTATAGAGCCAATTGGATAAATTGTGCAACGATAATTGTGTGGGTGTGTTGGTATGGATGTCTGAGTGTGGTTAGTATGTGTGTTATAAAAAACATGTGTGTGTGTGTGTGTGCATGTGTGTGTTTGTAATATTGAGAGAGAAAAACTCAACTGCAAATAACAAATCCAATCACTGTGTGACCAGTGGAGTTTTGCTGGCACCCAATGGGGGAAATCTGTTACTGCGCCCAAACAAAATCTTACTGAAAGCTCATTTTTTGAGATATCAACCTCAAATTTGGAACACAACTTATTTAGATTTATGGCTTTGATTTTCTTGCTGTTTTAGAGTTCAGCTTGTTTTATAAAATATATATATTTTTTATAAAATAATTTTCATAAATAATTTTCATAAACTTATACCTATATAACTTTTTTTTTCAATTTACTTAATTTTTTTTTACTTCAGCAATAATCTGCCAAGGGTCTTCTTTAAAATGATACCAAACTTAAGTCTGTGCTCCCAAGCTTCACATTTGTATGACAGTTTTTCGACACGGACATTTTTGTCCTCTATGTACCTATGTGTAACTTTTTTTAATTGATGCACAAGGGTTAAGTGTGATGTTTAGGGCCACCAATTTCCAGAACTAGTTAAGCTCGACGTTTATCATTTAAGGCTGGTTATACCTGAGGCCAGTGTCGGGCCCCGTCTCCCTCTCCCTCCACGACCGAAGGGTTTGCCACCCCCCCGTGACGGTCCCATTCCATTATCAGCCATGAAGGGTTTTTCCTTCTCAGGTCGTCCCGGCAGAGCTCTGGGTCCTCCTCCGATCTGTCTGAGCTGTTCATCGATCTGCAGTCTCTCCATTCGCAGCTGATCAACCTCCTGAACAAGACCAAACAAACATGAACAATGTATCGTCACACACGAACAAAGAGGCTAAATCAGAGTAGTGCACATCACATGATTATCTTTGGGGCATTAAGTATGTCACTAGTCAACAATTGCTGCTTTGCAACGAGTACTAATGTGCTCGGCGATCAGAATCTGCTCAACGAGAAGAATAAGTATTCTGAAGGAAATGTAAAATGCTTATTCGAGCAAAACTCGTTCCAACAACTGCACAAAACAACAAATGCTAAGGTCAAAAAACAAACCCAGGAGTCTATGATATTCTGGGGACATATTGAGGAAATTATTCTTGGGGAAGAATTTAATAATGTCTTACATTTCTAAGAAATTCTAAGAAGTGTTGTCTTGGGAAAATGAGAGGATTTGGATGACTGATTGTATGGCAGTTCTATCAGAAAACTTGCTGATCAACTAAAACACCGCAAAGGCTGTTCACGCTTTTATAAAGGTGCAGTAAGCGATTTCTGAGAAACACTGTTGAAAGTCGATAGGACTGAGCACCACAACACGTTTTGAACCAATCAGCAGTAGGGGGCATGTCCACTCATGATGGGGGAGGAGAGAGAGTGAGAGACATTACAAAAGCTTACAGGAATACCCCTGGAAAAAGAAGGGTGATGATTAGATATATTCCCACGTTAAAGGGTAATTCCACCGGTGGAGACATGAATATGTATTGAAAGTGGGTGATATATGTAGTAGAATAGTAGCATAAATTTCTAATTTGGGTCCTTCTTGGCCGATAAAAGGCAGAAAATGACTTTTTAGTGCTTGTGGATTGTAGACAACAATCCCCATAGTGCATTGCAATGCTCAGCTCCGCAGGCCACTCCCACCTATACGCTACCGCCTGGAAATCATTTCACACAATTTCTAGTGAAGAGTTACTTTGCGAACTAATTATTGAATTACTCCTCGTTTTTGTTTCGAAATGGTGTGCACTTGCATAGTACCGGCATGTTCAGCCAGCACAAGGAAAATACACGGAGTAAGTTTTCATAGATTACCCAAAGATTTGGACTGAAGTTCGGAGAGGACACAGCCATTGAAGCACTAAAACGTCTGACGGTGTGCAGTCTACATTTCCATCCAGAAGATTTCGAACCCAACCCCTTATGGTGTGTTCACACCGAACGTGAATAGAGCGTCAAATACGCGTCTAGTTAGACGCTTCAACATTCGCTCGAGTTCAAACTTTTCAACTTGCACGGAAGACATTCGAGGCAAACGTGTCGCCCAATTCGCGTCATTCGCAACGCCCGGCGCGAATGATGCGTCTATTCGTGTCTTTGCATTTACTTTGTATGTAATCCACTCGCGCAAATAATTAAATTCGCGTTCCGTATGAACACACCATTAGGATTGAAGAGACCCGTGCTTGTGAAAACCGCAATTCTGTGGATATTTACCATGTCAGATGATGACGACGAACAGCCAGGAACGTCTGGAACTAGCAGTGCTAGCGCTAAACGCATTTGCCTGGAGGTAACGTTAAGGTTCTTTCTGACTCGACTCTATTAGCAGCTAGTGGCTACTGAGAACACACATTGACATAGTCGTCTGCTGTAAAGCAACACATCTCCTATGATTTGTCTGTTTACAAATTTTCAAAAAGTTTCTGCCGGTGAAATCAAACGCACTGGCACTGATCTGTGATAGGTCTGTTAGCGCATTAGGTCCAACCCACTATGGGCGGGTTTGAAAGGGTGGGATCTAGTGCTTGTAGTCTTTACAGAATTCCCCCCCTCTTACACTTCCTCCTACAATGACGTAAAATGACGATTTTTGCGACATTGTAGGAGGAAGTGAAAAGGGCAAATAGTGGATTTCTCTCGTCTCAGGGGAAAATGAGAGTGTTGCACGACCATTCAATAGTATGACTGGGTTTCTAACAATGGAAAGCTTAATGCAAATGGGTGGAGTGTCCCTTTAATATTAGAAAATCTTTCCAGCGCTGGAGAGACCGAAGCGGGAAGGCTTGAAAACGGATGCCGAGGTCGCTTTGTTTCTGCTCCATACATGAGGTTTGCTATAATCACAGAATCAAGATATGCTGTTGTTGTAATGTTAGCTGTAACAGGACCGTTTTTTGTTCGTCCTTGTCATTCATTCGGCATCTTAGTTTTACTTTCGAGAAGAATTATTTTTGCTTCGCTTCAGCTATTTTGAGAGAGACACTTTAGACATTTTGGGGGCGGAGCAATGAAGGGAGGGGTGTGTTTGTTTGTGTTGATTTCAAATATCAACAGTGTTTTCTAGAAATTGTATTTTGATTATTTTTAAGAGCCTGTCTGGCGCATTCATTTGCGCTCTCTGAAAAATTCATTAAACATCTTACCTTGTGTATTTACGAAGAATTTAAGGTTATGGTGATTTTTAAGAATATTCTTTTCAGGAACTCAAATTCCTCTTAAGTTTTGTTTAAAGAACTATCTTAAGAGAAAAATGATGATAATATCAAAGAGAAATGTTTTAGGGAATACAGTATTTTTTTTACTTTTTCTTCCGTTAGAAAATAAAAATAAAATAGCAGTTTAGAAGAATTTTATTCTCAAGAATGTTTGTGAGAATGCAGCCCATGGTCTCTAGTCAATTCTTTATTGCAACACTATCAATTTGTTCTTTTTTTTGCCATTTTATTGACCGCCAAACGGAAATAGTTAAACACCAACATTTAATAGTCAGGGTTTACGGATTATTTTAATCAATAACCCCAAGTATGATCAATAGTAATTATGCAAGCAACCTAAAAAGTGGTTCTTACCTTTAGATAATTCAGATGGTAGTCCAGCAGAATACGTGCATTTGAAATGCTTTCCTTTGTCCCAACAAACACAAACGGCACCATTCCCTGCAGTTGCAATTAAAGTATGCGAAGGCAGTATGAATTATAATTTGTCAGCATGAATGATAAATTCCAGATTGGATAAATACAGTCGACCAAGGAGTAGGATGTATATATATTAGGGATGCTCCGATCAAGATTTTTGCAAGCTTTATATAAGTGAAATGTAGGCTCTCTTAATGATTTAGTGTGATTTCACTTGGCATACTTAACCCTTGTGCACCCTTATGGACATTTTTGTCTTTTTCAGGTTTTTTTGTTGTTGTTTTTTTCACTTTGCCTGTGTGCCAAAATTTGCCCAAAAAATATTTTTTGCACTTTTCCTCTCAGCGCCTTTTGAACAAAAATCTCCACAGTGAAACCAATTAAAACTGCTATTTTTAATCTCAGGGCCATTTAACTATAAAATTATGCAATCTTTGTTAAGAGGCTTTCATTCTGTTGGCAAGGCTTCAAAATTAAAAATGTTACTATTTTTTTTTTACCAGGTGGTGCCATTTTTTCAGGTATGGCCTATAAAGCAAATACTCGCTTTATTCCTGTTTTCTGCTTCGGCATATTATAGAGCCAGTTGGATAAATTATGCAACGATAACTGTGTGGGTGTTGATATGGATGTCAGAGTGTGGTTTGTATGTGTGTAATAAAAAATATATGTGTGCATATGCGTGTGTGTTTCTAATATTTAAGAGAAAAACTCAACTGTATATAACAAATCCAAACACTGTGTGCACCAGTGGAGTTTAGCTGCATCTAATGGAGAAAATCTGTTACTGCGCCCAAACAAACTCTTACTGAAAGCTTATTTTTTTGAGATATCAACCTCAAATTTGGAACACAACTTGTTTAGATTTATGGTTTTGATTGACTAGCCGTTAGAGTTCAACATGTTTCATAAAATATACATTTTATACAAAATAATGTTCATAAAGCTTCACATTTTTATGACCGTTTTTTGACACGGTCATTTTTGTACACTTATGGACCTATGTGTAACTTTTTTTAATTGATGCACAAGGGTTAAAAGTAATGGCTTATAAAACATTTTTAAAAAGGTATCGAGTACATGGTCTCATTTGATAGAAAACCTTTAAAATTGAGGAAAATAGATTTTGATCATGTTTAGAGGTTCTAATGTTACAACACTGTGGAGAAAACCCAAGAAAAAGTGATTCAATTTATTGATCTATTTTGCTTGTTATTCATGCTTGAATCATATATGACAGGTCATAAAATCAAGTTTGGGCTTGTTCACAATCATGACAACTGCATCTGGGCCAAATTTAGTCAGTTTCCATTAATTGAACATTCAAATGACGTTAGATAATACTGAGTCATGATCGTGACGCGATCGGATCCCTGAGGTTCCATATTAGCAAAGCAAGCATGTCATAAGTTACTCCGCTAGGACTTTCTCCAGATCTACGCATCATGTTATGTTGGGTGTGGGCTCGATTGAATCGAGACAACCTGCTCTAAATAAAGATGTGCAATTTACTATGGTTTACTAATACTAATTGCAAAGTTACAAAGCAGAATGTGGTTCAAAAGCCTCATCTGTATACTGTTTACTTGCATGTTTTACGTGATCAAATTGCGATCGGTTAGTAAGATTGGACAAATTTAGCGACTACCGATCGAGTCATAGAATGTGACTATCGGCCATTATCAATGTGCGGCTGATCGACCGGAGCAACTCTAATATATATATGTATATATATATATATATGCACTCGCTAGATTGCATTGTAGATGGCTTTGAAATATGTATTCCTAAAATTGATTAGTAGGCTATAATACAGTCTTCACCAATTACTATGAATTAATGCATTTTCTCATGCATAATCACTTCTGCCACCCATAAATACAACAACGAGTGTGTTCAGCCGCCCACTCACTGACCTCCTCTAATGGAGAAGGCTTTTTGTCGTTTTCAGGTTCCACTCGAACTCTGACAACTCCCGATTTATCCACAACCTCTTGAATCAGCTTCCCACTCTTGCCAATGACTTTTCCTGCAGGACGGGGATAGAAAATAATTTAATGATTCACATTAACCATCATGGTGCAGGACAGAAAGTCCAGTCCGTGAAGGAGGATGTTGCTCATTTCGTTTGTCCTCACCGACTAAATTCTTAGGAACTTTGATAATATCTTCAGAAAACTCAAGGTAGCTTCTGGCCTTCCGTACAGCTTCCTGGTCCTGGAATTGAAACAAAATTCATCACAAAGACCCATCAAGATATCTCAAATATGCGTTTTAGGCTCACATATTCTAACAGTCATCACATTTAATTGACTTTACCTACACCAGAAAGTCCCCAATAAAGCAGTTACCTCTCCATAGATGTGAAACGTGCAGGTCTCTTCATCCAGATCTATGGTTGTGACCCCAGGAATCTTTCGGGCTTGCTGGATATTCGCCCCATGGGTGCCTATGGCCAATCCCATGAGGTCATCACGCACCACAAACTGCTCATGGAACCTTGAAGCCAGTTGCCGAGAGCTCTGGAAGAGAATTGTGTTTTTTATTAAATAAGCGAATGTTGTACTTAATGGAAAACCATGATGGCATGTGTTTTAAAAGTGGTTTATTTTTTAGATTTAAGCTGTTTAAATGTTATGGTTAAAAAAATGCATGTTCAGTTCAGTTGTGGCTTTTGAGGAGGATGTGCAAGGATGCGTCTACAGCATTAGATTTTGAGCACATTTTCACGTGTGAAATTGCAGTGCTGCCTGATACACAAGAGTGCTTTCTGTACGAAACTCAACAGTGGGTTCAAAAGCCCTCAGCAGTCCAGCTACACTTGTACCGTAAAAAAAATTAAATAACCCAGCACTGTTTAGCCACGCATTTGATAGCATTCTCCAAATCAAAGGCACTTATGCAAAGAAATAACTGCATTAATGGACATAAACAATTTATTCAATTAAACAGAAGTCAATAATGAAAAACAAAAAGAAAAAAAAATCAAAGAGATGTTTTTAAAGACATTTCAAACCATAAAACACATACAAATTCAAACATTGGATGAAACACTACAATTTAATTCATTAAAAAATAACTTTTCAATGCCTCATATGCGCTAATTTGAATACACACACACACACATATATACATAAAAATATATATATATATAATATATAAAAGCGTTTCCCATACATTGATTTATCTGTGGCAGATTTCAATATTGACCGCCACAAAAAGATTTTAGTGCTTCCCATTAATTAACTAGACTGTGGCAGCCCGAAAATATATATTTTAACGTCTCATAACAACATAAAAGGTCTTTCATGTCTTGTTTTGCACCATTGCTGTTAAACAAACTAAAATCGAAAGCGCAACAAGGCTTTGTGTCCTTATCAAAAGACTGTTTGAGAAGTGTGCACTTCTCTCACGTGATCAGCTCTGTGTATTAGACCCCAGTGAATGAATGCAGTGAACTCCATCTGTGCATGTGCTGAGTTTAGCGTGCATTTGGGAACATAGCGGTCACCAGTAACGCATTATTTCCATAGTTGCCGAATACAGCATTTCACTAGATTTGTAATGAGACGCATTTGTAAACTTGTTTTCCACCAAAATAGGGACTACAGAAAAAGCTGCTAATGGAACGACAGCCGGAAGTAAACGGTTAACTGTCACAGGAATAATTGTAGTAAAATGTAGTGTAATGTAGACTGAGACACTAGAACACAACTAAAAAGAGGTTTGAGTTCCCTTTAAAGTTCAGGTACAAGTCAATGCATTGACTTTTTCTTTGTTCAATTTGCACAATGAATATGGGTTGGAACTCTTAATTTTGAACTCTCAAAAGAGCACCAGATTTATGAATTTAGCTGCAAAATGCACAAAGTTATATATAAACATATATAACTTTGTGTATATATATATATATATATATATATATATATATATATATATATATATATATATATATATATATATATTTATTATGTGTGTGTGTGTGTGTGTGTGTCCAGGCCAATCTGTCACATTCAACTGCGTTTTCACCCCAAGTGTGCATTATTTGATCATAGCATTTCATTATACACATTTTAGGAGCTAAAACAATACCTATATGGAGCCAATGCATCTGTAAATATAGCTCAGCATATCAACAGAGTATCATATTATCCCATAGCAGGAGCACGGGCCATCACAGTGGTGCATGTATGCACGTAATACCCTTTTGCACCTTTTAAATATAGACCTTCTCTACAGCCATCCCATGCATTAGTGTCCAGTGATATGCTGCATGACTTTATAATGGCAAGTAATAAACCAGCGAAATTCATGATAACACTATCAGCCTTCCTTGATTCAGTTACATTACAGCAATAAAATACGGTTGCACTACTGCAAAACAACAAGCATTTTACATAAAATGATCCAATGCCCGCTTGAGAGTATCAGTAAGGTCTTTGTGGACTTAGTTGTGAGTGAGTGTGTTGAACCTGACACTAAACGTCAGGGAGTCCAGGGCAATACCTCCAGCTGTCTGGTTGCTTCCTCATTCCTCAGTATCAGCGTCAGCTTTGTGCGCAGACTCCTGAAGTGCATGTCACTCAACATGCCTATTCGCTTTGAGGTGACCTCATTAACAGACTGAAAGAGAAAGAAAACAATACACTTAAGAAAACTTCAAAAATCATACACGCGTACAAAATTGGATTTGAAACATTCCAAGTTACCAAAATAACCAACTGCTTTTCTTCCGAGTCGTAAGTGACGTTAAAGGCTCCGATCGCTTTTTTAAAGTCTTTATGTGCCGAGTCTTTAGCACACCTATCCAAAAACAAAAACGATAGTTGAGAATGTACAACATACACAAATGTGTGTGATATCATTCCGGTTTAAGGTCTGAAACAAAAGACAAACAAAAGAATCCACTTCAATATGTAAAAGACATTAACTTACATCTGTCTCAAGTCTTCAGGAACATCTAGTCTGATTTTGAGAAAGGTGTTCTTTGATGCTGCTTTGTTGGGGTTCACAGGTCGTAGCCTCTCTAATGTGACGATTTCATTTAGCGTTGCATCACAGGCTGCGTATTCTATCACGTAAAACTAAGTGCAGGACAGAGCAACAAAACAGTTACAATACATCACATACATCAGCATTCAACTTCATGCCCATGTATAGTATTCAGGAGAACCCTTACTGTAGCTCACTATCATTTAATGACCATGTTTAAGTGTTACATATTTTGCTAGTCCTTAGTACATAAACTACTAAAATTTAATCTACTTTTATAGACCTTATGTAGCCCCGCCCCTTTTCAGCGCTGCGCTCCTTGCGTTCTGACTTCCAGATTGTATTTCTACACCATGAAGGTAAGATCTTATGGATTTATGAATGAACCACTCATTTTGAAATCTTCCCGATCTGCTGGCATTTATGACAAATTCTTCATGCTTCAAATATTAAAATGCTCATGATAACTTGCTACAATAAGTATATCCACTTCACCAATTGCTCTTCGACAGCGATGCCATAGAAATATAGGCTACAGAGCTGCCGCTGAAACGAAGTCCAAAGACAAAATTGTGAAGATGCTTGTTTCTATGGCGCATAAAGTCTATAGAAAAGGGGCGGGGCTATCTAAGGTCTATATAATAATACGAAATCGCTTACCTCGCCTTTCACCATGCGAACTTTGGCTAGCCACCATCCACAAGGCTCCTTATCATTGGCCCTGGAGTAAACCTGTGGAAGAGACAGGTAAATGTGGCGACTACGCAAAAAAGGGCACTATATAGACTTTAGGTCATGCATGTAATATTTGTTTAAGGTTTAAAGAACGGTTTCCATGTTGAACAATCTTTGACAGCCCATACCTCCACTTCATCACTCTCGTTTATCTCTTTCTGAAAGCCGGTCGGAGGTGGAAACCGGACATCTTGGAAAGAAATCTGTCGTTCTGGCTGCCAACTGCAAAGCAATTCCAAAAAACTTCTTTTTTTTCTTTTAAATTTAGTCACATAATTTCTGACACATTCCGATCAGAAATCACCAAGTTATATATTCACGTATGACAAGTGCATATTTATATTGAAGACAATATAAAACTGTACATCTGAAAACGAAACCATTTTGACCTCGCAAGGCGTTCGTGTGCTGAAGTTGGTACTCACTTGTTCTCAAAAGACACTGTGACTGTACTCTCCTGGACATCCTTAATATAAGCCTGGAAGAAATAATGAGGTATTAATTATGCAATGATCTTGCCTTAAAACCTAGACAAGACTGCATTTTTGGAGGGCATCAAAGGTGCCTATAAATAAAAGTCTTGGAGTGCATTTCTACTTTACACTTGGAACAAATTAGATATCGTTTGAAGGGTAAATTTGAATGGTTTGGCAAAAACTGGCACCCTTTTACCTGTTATCTTGATGGAAACCATATGGACTAATGCATCATTTTGGTAATGTAATGTTTTAACATTTCTTCCTCATACCTTTTTTTTAATTCAATGTTAACAGGTCTGGTATGGGATGGTTTGTGATGTGCTGTTTTTATCCTTTCTCTCCAATTCTATGATTGCTTTGTATTTGTATATGTATGCACAAAAGAAGATTGCAAATCCTTCTTTAAAAGTTGTCTTCCAATAAAAACTTCCTATAAAAGTTAGTTTATATAGAATATATAAACTGAATTAAAAATCAGTCTTCTATGAATTTCGTAGGATTGTCTGTATTAATTTCAATTACTTTTCCCGTATGGAAACAAACATTTTAAAATCCCCTGGTATTCCGTAAACATTTGTAACCACATGATTTGTAAACATTTACATTATCATTCTAGCCGTCCATAAATACAGGCAAATTATCATTTCTAGTTTATTATTATTAATATTATTTTGAGTGGGTCATAAAAATGCACACAAAATTATACATAAATTGAATAAAATACTTTCGGGTTGTATTCATTTCAGTGACTTTTCACAGGCGTGGAAACAAGCTTTTTAAAATTCACTGATATTTAACGTTACAAGTTTTCCATGAACATGAAAAAAAAATCGGCTGCTTTATAAGCTGCTCCAACAATACATTACAACTTCATTGTCAAAAACTATATAGATAACGCCATTTTAAAGCATAAAGTTACAGACTCGGGAAACAAATAAATTGATTTTTAATACCATTTACATTGTCTTGTACGCTTTAAAGGTCTAGAGCCATACAGATGTTTTTAAAATGTAAAATGAGATACATTACACCAATCGCCCATAAGTGGAGAACTCAGTGTACACAGATCCATACAGAACCGAGCCAGCTGACAGATTCCGGTGTCAACACACTTGATATGCATTAATAATACACATGATATCGAATAATTTCGATGAATCTTTAACGCCTGTCCATGCAAACACACGTCGAAGAGGCCACGAAGGCCTACTGCACCATCGAGCATTTGAGCTCTACATTCACGACGGACTGGATCAAATTTTACACACATTATTTGCATCATCCGTTGAGTTAGGCACACACAGGAGGCATATAAGACGAGATCTGAAGCCCACCTTGTAGAAAGCTCCACTCGCCCCTCGCACTTCCACCGCGAGCTCGTCCATGTCTCCAGTAATCTAATACACAACTGATCACAGCTGCAGCAGACGCGCGCGCTCTGTAACACACAACAGCCTTATGCTCGGACGGTGTCGTAACTACCGTGTGTACCGATGTTTGTGCTCGTTTTCAACGAAATGAAAGCAAAACATTGATGTGTAGACGGTCTGCAGCGGCCGCTGTTGAATGCATCGATGTAAACACAAGAGCCTCCCTATTTCCCCCCCGTCACGTGACACAGGCCCGCTTCCCTTCCGCCGAGAAGCCACGCCGCCGTCACGTGACACGCGTCAGCTTTGCTTCTTCTGCACGCCACTTTTGTGCAATTAAATTAGCTTGACGTGCTACGGATTAGGCTACTTAGAAAAATCCAAAAATGTATATATTATTCAAAAATATCCCGTTCCCTTTTTTACTTTTTTTTAAACAACATTATACAGCAACACTATGAATAACAACCATTAACAACCAGACACAAATAATACACTAAAATACAGCTAAATATATATCTATATACAAATAATGTGCTGCCCTGTTTCACACATTAACACCAAAGTTGGATTTCATAGGCAGAAGCCTATGGTTTTAATAATCCTTATTATAATTTTTGAAGCAAAAAAGTACATTTAACATATAGTGAGTCTTGAACACTGTCTAGCCTTTCTGTATTTTACACCAAAATAATGGAGAGGATGCCAATATTGCGTATTTTAGTGCAATAGGTTATGAAAGAGATAAGAGAAAAGAGAAAGAGATAACATAAAATGTTATGCCAATAATTGCCAACATTTTCATAATAATATTTCATTTCACCTAATATTTCATAGGAATATTTATATATATATTTATATTTATACATTTTAGGAGACACAACAAGTGAAAAGGGAAAGAAATTATATATATATAATTATATATATAAATAAAATTATATATATATAATATATAATATATGAAAAGGGAAAGAAATTATATATATATATATATATATATATATATATATATATATATATATATATATATATATATATATATATATATATATATATAATTTCTTCCCTTTTCACTTGTTGTGTCTCCTAAAATGTCTGATAAACATGTTTTACTGTAACTCCTGGTGTACAGTAAAAATTTATTAAATCAATGCTGTTTTGTAACAGAAAGTCATATATTCTGAATTAGAAACCCTATTACATTTTCCTGAGATAATGAACATTTCGAAAATTAGTCAGATTTAAATAATAATTACAAAATATTATAATTGTTCCAAAAGAGTCATAAATTGGATCACTAAATTAATGGCAGTCATGTTTAAAGACCAAGGAGAAGGTGTTGTGGTGAAATCTCCAAACATTTTGTATCTCTGAAAACTAAAATCTCTTCACAGGACACCCAGACTTAAAACTGCGACATGTATGGTGTCAGATAAAATCTCTAAAATATAATGTCCACTACAGAGGACAAAAGTCTATATACCGGTATATGCATCCCAAGAGGATTTTACACTGTAAAAAATTATCCTGTAAAAAAAAACGGTAAACTACAGGCAGCTGTGGTTGCCAGCATCATACCCTAAAAATACGGTGTGTTACCGTTTTTGAAATTGACGTGGTACAGCGAATTAAAAAAAAGAGGCTTGGATACTTTGGACACGTGGTCCGAATGAAAACAGAATGACTTCCAAATGACTTCGCTCTATTCGGCCACGTCCACGGGACAAGGAGGAGAGGGCGACCAAAGAAAAGATGGTTCAACAACTTGGAAGAGGATCTGGAAAAAATGAGTCTGAACATCGTCGAGGCTTGCAGACTTGCAGCCTCGGACCGAAATGGATGGAGGGACTCCGTGTTGCGGCTGTCGGAGCGTGGTCTACCATCGCCATGACATACATACATACATACATACTGTTTTTGAAATTAACAGCTAAATACCGTTTTGTCAGCTACAGCTATGCTGTTAAATTACAGTTTTATACTGTAGCTAACAAAACAGCTTTTAAGCTGTTAATTTCAAAAACAGTAACACACCGTATTTTTACGGTATGAATGATGCTGGCAACCACAGCTGCCTGTAGTTTACCGTTTTTTTACAGGATTATTTTTTACAGTGTTGAATAAGGTTACAAATGGCTTTATAATTGTTTTTGTGAATCAGTGAAAAGAACATTTTAGGTAAATCACAAGTGGGCAATTCATAAGAATTATATTTAAAAACACTATTGATCTGAGGAGGGGACTGAACCAATAGCAACCAAACTGCTTTAGAGTAAATGACAAGTTAAGGCCTCCATTTTCATGTTTGCAGTAAAATCTTCTTGAAAGGATACATCATTGATATTTGCATATCCAACATCTGAGTTACACTTGTACTGTTCTTACAGTGCTTAAGGCAGCACTATATTTTTTGGGGGGAAAAAAAAAACTTTTTAAAGGAAGGAACATCTGCTGAGGAAAAAAGTTGAGAAAGACTAGAACTGAACATATAGGAGACCAAGATCATGTCAGCTGATAACACTGATACATTCAAGCTCGATGGACAAAAAAATGAGATTATCTCAAGTATGAACCTTTTAGGTGCCCTTGTGACCACTGATTCACACAGTGAATCCACATGGATGCCAGGACCCAAGGTTTCTCAGCAGATCATTGCCCAGAGCATCACACTCCCTCCAGAGGTCTGCCTTCTTCCCAAAGTGCATCCTGCTGCCATCACTTCCCCAGGTAAACAATGCACATGCGGCCATCCACCTGATAAAAGAAAATGGGGCTCATCGCACCAGGCGACCTTATTCTATTGCTACATGGTCCAGGGCCCGTATTCATAAAGAATCTTAATGCAAAGAGTAGCTCCCAGTGACAAAATTCTAAGACAATTCTTAGAAATGTGGGCGTTTACTCTAAAAATTAAAGAAAAAATCCTAGTAAAGAAAAAAGTAATTCAGAAAGCATCTTAACCCTTAGACCTTAAGAGGTCTTAAGGTCAAAATTGTTAGGAGTATGGATGAGGACTTTTAAGAGGCTTAAGAGTTTCTTTAGCAGAGGAGAAAATGACAGAACGATGAAGAGGGAGAAGAAATCTGATCTTATTAGAGACACGTTAATATCTCCGACACAGCTCAGGAATGCCATAACGCCAGAAATGAAAGTAATCACTAGATTAAGATATTTGGCAAATGGGAAAATGCAATAAAGCAGCAGTGATTTGGGTCTGTCACAACCTTCTGTAAGCAGTGATCACACAAACATTACAGCACTTTCAGAACCTCTTATTGTGTCAGTAAGCAGTTCATTTAGTTTCCACTGGACATTCCCACCTTGCAGGCTGAAAAAAACCTGCAGTTATGAATAGCAGGCTTCCCTGGTGCGCACAAGCAGGGGAATGAACCGTTAATCATTTGCGCTATAAACTCCCACGTCCGCTTCTCGCTCCATGCTGTGACACCCGGCCCGAATTTTCCTTTAATGATGGCCTAGTGTTCATCCACTAACTGGGCTAACAGTAAACACGGTTGTTCTGACCAGTCGGGCTTTCTCGTCTTTCTTGTTTTTTAATCCATGTTTGCTATATTAAAACAAACATTCAAACCACCACTTAAAGGGTTAGTTCACCCAAAAAAGAAAATTAAGTCATTAATTACTCACCCCCATGCTGTACCAACCCCGTAAGGCCTTCGTTCGTCTTCGGAACACAAATGAAGATATTTATGATTAAATCTGAGAGGTGTATCACTGCTACATAGGCTGCCAAAGGGAATGAAACTTGACGGCCCAGAGAGTCATTAAAGAAAATGTTTAAATATTCCATGTCACAACAGTGGCTCAACTATAAGTTTATCAAGCGACGAGAATACTTTTTGTGCGAAAAAACAAACAAAAATAACGACTTTATTCGACTATTCCTTTTCTTCCTTGTAGGCCTGAAACGAGACTTCAAGAGATGGAAGAAAAGGAATAGTCGAATAAAGTCGTTATTTTTGTTTGTTTTTTCGCACAAAAAGTATTCTCGTCGCTTGATAAACTTACAGTTGAGCCACTGTTGCGAGTCTTGCGACATGGAATATTTAAACATTTTCTTTAATGACTTTCTGGGCCGTCAAGTTTCATTCCCTTTGGCAGCCTATGTAGCAGTGATACACCTCTCAGATTTAATCATAAATATCTTCATTTGTGTTCCGAAGACGAACGAAGGCGGGGTTGGTACAGCATGGGGGTGAGTAATTAATGACTTAATTTTCTTTTTTGGGTGAACTAACCCTTTAAATAGACAGCAATCAGTGTAATTGGAAAGAGTGGAACAATTTTTATCATTATAAGCCAATCAAATACCTTAGGAAATTAACAGCAAGGTAAAAAAAAGGATTTGTATACATAAATACAGTATAATGTGTGCGTGAGTAAACTCTATACTTAAAATGGCTCTTTTTTTTCCTTCTTGGACAACCAACCAATCACAGTCTTCAAAAGATTGTGTCATAGCAACGGGGTCAGCCCCGCCTCCTCACTAAGATGAGAGTTTTTGTCTTTTCCTTACTCAGAGTTGCTCTCAGATCGTTCCCGAATCGCTCTTAAGCTAAGACTCCTACGTAAAAGTGTTTAAGCTAAATTAAGAGTTCTCTGAGAGGATTCTTAGAATCTTTATGAATACGGGCCCAGTTCTGATGCTCACGTGCCTATTGTTGGCGCATTCGGCAGAGGAAAGGGGTCATCATGGCCATGGGCACTCTGACCGGTCTGCGGCCACAAACTGCAATGATTTTGCCTAGTTTAGCCCTATTCAGCAATAATTGTTTCTTGTAGGCCTGCTTTCACAGACAAAGAGATTAAGCCAGTTGTAAAGTTATATGTCATGAACATGTCATCTCTGTATGTTGTGCAAAAATTAATAATAATAAAATAAAGTAGACTTTGAGCTGTAAGCACGTCCCAGACGAGTTCATAACTTATTGGGGTCCCGTGGAAACATTTCCGTTGTGGTCTGTGCTATTTGAAGCGTGTTTCTGTATTTGGTTGTGTTGTGAACTTTTGCAGTGCATTTCTGTATTTGGTTGTGTTGTGAGTATTTGGAGCACACATGTGTTGTGAAACTGATGAAGATGTTTTCTTAATTTGCGGGTGTTTTTCTATTTGCATGCTTCAGTTGCAGCGTGTTGAGCTCTCTCGACCACCGTAATATATACAGTAGGTGAAAAACAGTATGTAAGCCGAGTGGTAGCTATGTCGTAACTCATTGTATTCATTAAAACAGTAGGCGAAAAGCATCTAGTCCTAGATGACCCACTACATCTGGCGAGATTCAGAAATGTGCATTCGATGGACACTTTACAATCCCATGAGTCCACGGGAGAGGATTTGTGAATGGAGGTGTCCAAATTGATACTTTATAGAACATATTTTTTTAATGGTCGCAAAGTAAGTTTCAAACCAAATTCAAAACCTATACACTATGCGATTTTGGACACAGCATGACTGTTCATTTACCAAATATATCCCAACCCTTGACAGGTGCCATTGAAATGATATAATCAATGTTATTAAATTTAACTGTCAGAGGTTTTAATGATGGGCTGATCAGTGTCTATTTGTATGTATGTGTGTATGCAGCCTCCATTTTCATGTTTGCAGTAAGATCTTCTTGAAAGGATACATCTGTCATTGTGATATTTGCATATCCAACATCTGAGTTACACTTGTACTGTTCTTACAGTGCTTAAGGCAGCACTATATTTTTTGGGGGGGGAAAACATTTTTTTAAAGGAAAGAACTGTGTGTATGCAGTTTGGCAATATTCCACAGGTTGGTTTTCAGTTTGCGATGTTTTAACACATTTTTGTTTCTTCTGCTACTGCACATAACAATTTTTACAACAGTAAAAATTATGTTTATAGGTATATATATATATATATATATATATATATATATATATTTATACAGTATTGTAGGCTACTGTTGTGTACATATATATATACTACCAGTCAAACGTTTTGGATCGGTAAGATTTTTAATGTTTTTAACAGTCTCTCCTGCTCACCAAGGCTGCATTTATTTGATAAAAAATAAACAGTAATATTGTTAAATATTATGACAATTTAAAATGACTGTTTTCTATTTGAATTTATAGTAAAGTGTAATTTATTCCTGTGATCAAACCTGAATTTTCAGCATCATTACTCCAGTCTTCAGTGTCACATGATCCTTCAGAAATCATTCTAATATGCTGATTTGATGCAACACATTCATTATTATTATAATGTTGAAAACAGTTGTGTAGGACAACTAACAACTTTTCCCAGGATTCTTTGATGAATAGAAAGTTCAAAAGAACAGCATTTAAAATAGAACTTTTAGAAAATTTAAATAGAGTTGTTTATGACATTATACTTTACTGTAACTTTTGATCAATTTAATTCATCCATGATGAATACAAGTATTGATATATTTTGTTTTTAATCAAATAAATGCAGCCTTGGTGAGCAAAAGAGACTTCTTTTAAAAACATTAAAAATCTTACCGGTCCAAAACTTTTGACTGGTAGTGCATTATACAAAGTAATTGTGTAGAGTACATGTTAAACTGCATTCTGACACATCATTGCATTTTTGCCTGTAATTTTTTAGTACACCACTGGATGTCAGTACTGTATAATGACTGTTTTAGGAGTCCAATCACACTGCTATACAATTCAGTGCTCTGTTTATATATAGTATATAATCCAGACACCACGTAATAGATTGTACAATATCAGGTTTCTTTTTATCATTAAAAATATACAAGATTCATTTTGTCAAAAGTGCTGAGTAATGTTTCCTTCGTTGTACTCCAAAAAAAACTCAATGCGATTTAATTTTTGATAAAAACAAAAGTCCATAGGAAATGCATTACTCATGTTAACCAACAGCATCACACTTACTCTTTGTTTCTAAACTCATCACAACACAATCCAATGTGTCCACTCTCACTCACAGCAGGCCGCTGGTGTTGTCTGACCACATCACGCTGAAGAGGAGCAAGAATGACGTATAGGCAAGAGGAGAAACATGTGGGTGGTGTGAGCGATACATGGCTGCCCTTCTCAAGCCCCTGCTGAAACGGATGAGATCATTGAAACGGATGAGATCAGTTGTGTGATGCTCTTGTCCCCGGTGGTCTGGCAGGGTGGGCAGCTTGATGGTGTGAGCACTGAAACTCTCTCTTCAGACAGCAGGTGGCCTGCCAGAATACATCAAGCAATCATGTGTGCTTGATACAGGAGGTGAGGAGGTCTATCGGTGAAAGAGACACAGCGGTGGATGAATAGGCTACACAAAACCTGGACATTTGAAGAGTAAATAGGAATAAAAGCCACCCATATATACACACACCTAAAGGATTATTAGGAACACCATACTAATACTGTGTTTGACCCCCTTTCGTCTTCAGAACTGCCTTAATTCTACGTGGCATTGATTCAACAAGGTGCTGAAAGCATTCTTTAGAAATGTTGGCCCATATTGATAGGATAGCATCTTGCAGTTGATGGAGATTTGTGGGATGCACATCCAGGGCACGAAGCTCCCGTTCCACCACATCCCAAAGATGCCCTATTGGGTTGAGATCTGGTGACTGTGGGGGCCATTTTAGTACAGTGAAGTCATTGTCATGTTCAAGAAACCAATTTGAAATGATTCGAGCTTTGTGACATGGTGCATTATCCTGCTGGAAGTAGTCATCAGAGGATGGGTACATGGTGGCCATAAAGGGATGGACATGGTCATAAACAATGATCAGGTAGGCCGTGGCATTTGAACGATGCCCAATTGGCACTAAGGGGCCTAAAGTGTGCCAAGAAAACATCCCCCACACCATTACACCACCACCACCAGCCTGCACAGTGGTAACAAGGCATGATGAATCCATGTTCTCATTCTGTTTACGCCAAATTCTGACTCTACCATCTGAATGTCTCAACAGAAATCGAGACTCATCAGACCAGGCAACATTTTTCCAGTCTTCAACTGTCCAATTTTGGTGAGCTCTTGCAAATTGTAGCCTTCTTGGGGTCTTCTGCTGTTGTAGCCCATGCGCCTCAAGGTTGTGCGTGTTGTGGCTTCACAAATGCTTTGCTGCATACCTCGGTTGTAACGAGTGGTTATTTCAGTCAAAGTTGCTCTTCTATCAGCTTGAATCAGTTGGCCCATTCTCCTCTGACCTCTAGCATCAACATTTTTTTCCTGCCCCCCAAATTAGTCACTACCGAAACACAATAATATCTATAAGAAGGGTTATATTGACCTATTAAGATTAAGATTATAAGAAGTTTGCTTAATTGCTGAAAAAAAAGTATTTGGTAGTGACGTCCCTTAAAGATTTTTAAACTTTTTAACACATTTACCTCATAATAATGGGACCTTGTTTATTGTATTTCTATTTTTGTATTTAATTTTTTATGAGTATTCACCTGCAGTCATTTTTGAAAGTGAACTGCAAAATCTACAAGGTATAGGCTATCTTGAAGTGGCTAAAAAAAAGATTGACTCACTTATTGACAACTTTATTTATTTCATTTATGGTTGGTAAGTAACTTCAAAGTAACAAGGAACATGTTTTTTGAGATGTAGTCAAGATATAATGTTTAGTAGAGTAGTAAAAGTACAGGCCCTATCATACACTGGGGCGCAATGCAGCGCTAGGAGCGAAGCAAGTGTTTTTTGCTAGTTTTAGCCTGACGCAGTTATAATTTTCATGTCCTGCGCCACGCTGTTTAAATAGCAAATTTTGCGCCAATCTGTGCGCCCATGAGCATGCTGGTCTGAAAACGAGGTGTGTTCAGTCGCATTGTTGAAATAAACTGAGCCATTGACCAACTGAAACCTGGTCTAAAGTCAATGGTGCAGTATTTCTTTTTGTTATTTAAAGAGCGCGTAAGTAATATGAAAATATCCATAACGCACGAACACTCTGCTTATTACACACATAGGGATGCGCAGAAGCCCATAAACATGCCAAATATTAAAAATAAAAGGATTACAATGTAAAAGATTATTATTGTATACATGGTGGAATCCTTTAACCTCGAGTACGAGCAGATCCGTTTGCGCTTTGGAAACGCGTTCAGTCTTTCCACTGTCAAATTCCGTCATGTAAATAGCGAATCCTCCATGGCTTTTAAAGGGAATGGGAGATGAGACTCTGATTGGTTTATTGGACGTGTGACGAAGCGGTATAGGATTTTAATAAATAATTTAGCTTATGGTGATAATTGTCAACTACGCCACCCTGAATAAATCAGGGAATATCCAAAATAACCCAGCAGTTTGTACTAGGTCACACAGGTTCGTGTGTGCCAGGAAGGTCCGAGACACAAGTACAAATAATTTATAAATGGTCTTTATTGACGAACAAAAATAGTTAAAAATGGCATATTCTTTTTTAAAAAGGGCGCACATCGCTACATGTACAAAATGACAAGTCACAAGCAGGGTAATACAAAGGGCAGTATATAATGGCAACGCCAGCACAGTCCTATACACAAGAGGGTATAAAACCACCAAACCACCAGGCTGAGTCTACCGGCGGAATGACCCCTTAATGGCTTTTCCAAAAGCGCAATCCTACTCACACACACACATCACTGTGCACTTGGATCACACACAGGCACTCCAAACAGTGTCACTCACTGCAACACCACCACCATGCAAGAGAAGGTCCTTCCGCCTGGCCACCTTAGTTCCTGGGAAAAACAACAACAAATAAATAACCAAAGAAAGTATCACAAACAAAAAGTAAGCAAAATCTAAACAAAATACACAGGTGAGCTAAAGAAAAAAATTACAGAAAAATCCAGCTGATGCAGCACACACATCCACACTGGTTATCGTACAAATAACTGTCAGGTTATAACTTTGCGATCACTCTAAAAGGAAAAAGGAGAAAGTAGACGATACAAATCCTGTTGACGTGTTTGCCGGCCCACGACGTGATCACAGCGATGCAGAGGACAGCGCAAACACCATTCAAGATGGACTCAGGTTCATAGAAAGCGCAATCACTGCCGAAACGAGAGAGGGAGATTGTGCGAAGACCCGAAAACGCGTCCCGAGGACGAGAGAGAAGACCCACGCTTCACGAACGCCTTAAAGGAAGCGAGATGTTACTAGTGATCTTTCCACTACAATTTTCCAGCGAACTTACATAACACTTACCGCAAGAGGATATCACTTCACATTTAATGCCCACAGGCTACTGTTTACAGCGATCATCAAAACTGCAGATTTAGCTGGGGTACAGGAAGCAACACATTAATAGTAACCTAGCGACTCACGATACCGCACGCCATCATAACCATAGACAGTAAAAGAAATGGACACAGCGACCCCATTGATTTCAACGGAGAAGACTGAAGCCCGATTATTGCACTTCCTGTCTGATGTCTGAGCGACAGCGCAGGCTCTAACTGAGCGTGACGACAGTCTGACAGTTGAAAATCTTCTAGTAGCTGTGCCAAGACAAATCTGAATCACCTAATTCCTCAAAAAAGTTGTTGAAATATTTTGTCTCGTTGCTTTTATGGACTCTCTATTTATGGGCTTCTACCTTGACTTTGTGCCTTCATGTCCCCCCGATTGCCTCATAGACAGTAAAAGATTTCCGCGAGCTTCTCCTCCGGTAATGTCTGTATTGTGCGACAGAGAGTCCCGTGGTTATGATGCAATCGTTAGGCTATTTTTACAAAAACGGCTTCTACGGGGCCGTAACGTAAGATACAAAGTAATGGAGCATTTTATACATTGTCATGTTTCTTTAGAAATAAATAATGGACAAATGAAGTCTTTGGACGCCTCAGATGCAAAGTTATTCGCTGCCAAAGTGATGCCAAAATGAATGGGAGTCAATGGGATGCTAACAGCAGGTGAAGTTCTGCTACAATGGCGGCTCCTGCGAGGCTTCAACTTCCGGCTGATGGATTACTCCCTTGATCATAACCCGCCACTCAATACAAATAACGTTACAGTTCACATACCTGAAGGGTGAGCAGACACTCACTCTGAGCTGATGAAGTGCACCGTCGGAAAGTACTAATGGACGAGCTACAATTTAAAGAAATGCAACACATCAGTATTCCTAACACATGATTTAAACCAGTGGTTCTCAACTCCAGTCCTCGGGACCCACTGCTCTGCACATTTTGTATGTCTCTCTTATTTGACACACTCAGTTCAGTTCATAGAGTCTATCCTAACCAGCTGAGGATCTGAATCTGGTGTGTTAAATAAGGAAGACATACACAATATGCAGAGCAGTGGATCCCGAGGACTGGAGTTGAGAACCACTGATTTAAACCACCCGCTACCAGCACATAGGGATGGATGACGCGAAACGGACGTCCCGAAGCTTTTCGAGATCCTGAAGCACAGATGTTTCGAAACACTGATCCGAAGCGTGATTCAAAACACCCATGTCACGTGACTACGGCTAAATGAAGCTTCGAAGTGTTTCACAAGTGTTTCGACAGGTGGCATGGTCCGCCGAATCAGCGTTTGATTGACAGGGTCGGGAACAGACCACACAATCGCACATCTGTATAAAAGTCAACGCATCTTGACCTCGTGGGTTTTTTGTGAGAGGATTTTTGGTGATATAGTGACATTTATAGTGCGATATGTTTATTTATATTTAGGCTTACATTTAAATGTACACATTGACTGATAGTAGAGACAGACAGAGTATACATAGGCCTATAGTGACACGTTAGATGCATAGATAGACATGTAGACAGATACATTTATTTATAGATGGATACATAGACAGATAGATAGATAGATAGATAGATAGATAGATAGATAGATAGATAGATAGACAGACAGACAGACAGATAGACAGATAGATAGATAGATAGATAGATAGATAGATAGATAGATAGATAGATAGATAGATAGATAGATAGGAGGCTCCACAGAAGAGAAGAGTACATCTGTGGTGTGGGAGCATTCCCATTTGGAAACCCCAAATAAAGTGAGATATTGTGATGGGCAGCTAGCCTACTGGAACAATACATCATCCATGATGCGCCATTTGAGGAGCACTACTCATCCTGCCATTCTGAAGGGTATAGAGGATAGCATTCCCCCTGTACCTAGGCCTGCTACTGACACTGCTGGGCCATCTAAGCAAGGTGCATTGTTTAAAATATAATTATAATTGAAATATAATAACAAACTGTTTGGACACTGTTTAGAAAGTCTATAGGCCTGTGTCAACCTAAGCCCTACAACCTAACGTCCCAATCATAACTGCCAATCATGTTAAAAACAGCTTCACTGTGAATATAATATAATATGTTGTCAATATAATATAATATTTTGTGAATATACATTTTATAGGTCTACATATGAGTACCCAATCTACAGCCAAGACATCATTTTGGTTTTCCTAATAGATTTATGGATCAAAAATATCTTTTCATGCCAGCAGCAAGTCTCCCTTGTGAGAGGATTTTTTCAAAGGCTGGAGAAATTATCTGTAAAAAAAAAGAAGTAGGCTAAGTCCTTCGACAGCAGAGAAATTAATATTTTTGAATAAAAATCTATAAAAAAAGTAAAACATTGTGGCTTGATTTCTTTTATTAATATACATTTTTCATGACCAAAATAACATTATGGACAGTGAGGAGCCTACAGGTTGCAAGCTTCACATATTAGAAAAATACAATAATAAAAAAACAACACATTTTTTAATGGCTTGTTGTCAAGGTTGTTTCAGATCAACACCTGCAAGTGACCACTAGGTGTCACCGTTGAGACGGGTGTCAGATTGTTTCGCTCGGATACAGCCAACCAGCATTAAATAGCCCATACTCTTTACTGATAGGACACCACAACTGTCAATCACTTAACTGATTCGGTCACACACGTAAAGCACAAAACGTAAACACGCGTCGGGCGCGCAGACCATTTTTACCGTCGTTAAACTAGCAAAAGTGGATTCGGACACGCCCTAAGTGCACTTACGCCGTGAGCTTTCGAACTTGCACTTAAATCGTTAAAATAGGGCTCTACATGTTTTCCAAAATGAAAAAAATGTACTGGGATTATAGTAGGCTATATATATATATTAAGAGAGAGAAAGAGACTAAAACAAGATTAGAAAATGATTTTAAAAACATTTCAGAAGAATGAATAAACACAGGTGGCTGGGAAAAGTATTACGCAAGTCTGGCTTTCTTCATGTCATGTTAAAAAATGCATGACACAGATTTTTTTCTTTATGTTATCATCACCTCCTAGACATAATTAATGTACATCCCTTACCACCGCCTAACAGCAAAATGAATATTTCATTACTAATCCCGTCAGACGTCAATCAACCGTTTCACGAAAAGAAATTGGAATGATTGTCACCTCGATAGACAGACAGACCTTTGAAACACGGCTGAGGTGACAGACAGCCAGGGACAAAGAGAGCACTTCTATACCGTTAGAATGATGCAGAAAGTGACGGCCAGTGTCTAATTTAGCTGACTTGTCCATCACCGGGCTGTGATCAGGGCAATGTGGGGCCAAGGCCTTGTCATTGTCATTTTTTTCTTTTGTTGTCTGACTGACTTGCTTCTTAGAGCTTGTCTTCCACTGTCGCACATGTACAAGCCAACCCAGTGAAAACATGTCTTTACAATGTTAGAGAAGCTCTCCTGGTGACTGAAGTTGTCTCAGCTGAGGTGCAACTGCTCAAAGCTATTTTCAACTAATTTTGAAGGTGAGGCACCTTTGGATCTGTCAGGGATCAATACAGAGCGGAGCAGAGGGGATATCGATAGAAGAGGTTATTTTAAAACCAAGAATACCAGAAAACGGATCTGTATCCGGGGCAGGCTATATATGTGGAGCACATGTGCAAACAAACACACATCAACACCTGAAGTGTCACATACTGTATGTACACAAACATGGAGAAAAAAGAGAAACTCTGAAGCTGTAAACAACCCTGACCTCTTACAGTGTTAACTCTGTCAGAAACAGAGAAAACATGAACTTGCTGCACAGCTTGACTGCAAGCTTACACAGTAACAGTTTAACTCAAACTGTCATTATTTAGTGTGCTCACATTGTATTTTGTGTATGATAGGAAACATTTGTATATTCTGTTGTAACGTTTTAGGTCCGTCGAGGATGATAGAGATGCAAAAGAACAAGAGATTCCAAAAACAAACGTATTTATTAAATAAAAACAAACTTATGTAATCCACAGCTATGAAGGCAACGTAACACTGTAACACAAGAACAATACCAGACAAAGAACTGAATGAAATGAGGAACTTAATGGTACAATATGTAGGATATTTCGCCACCAGGGGTCGCTAACCTCTTACAATAACAAAGGCGTATATCGATGGCGCAAAGCATTAAGCGGAATTATGGATCTTGTCGTCAAGCTGATGGATCTTTTATGGATGAGTGAATACTTTGATGTTTTTAACATGACTGTGGTGTGAAGCATGCAGGGCGCGATTGCTAATGAGAGACATATACCAGCGCCACACGCGAGTCCCGCGGATGTAAAGGAATAAGGACATTTCATTCTACCGAACTACACGCAAGTGCTGAATTAATGCTCACACAAGTCAGTTTATTAGACGAATTAAACTTGAGGTAACACAGCGCTGTTGCAGTTACACTATCACTTGCTCTAACAGTTACACTATCACACTAAACTGCATTTGAGTGTGTTGAATGTTGTTAGTTAGGTTGTTTGTTGGCTATATGAGACTATAAGCTAGATCAATATTAGAATAACATACAGATCATATTCTAACATGTCATCATGTTGAACTAAATAACTACATTGATTAGTTTTATGTACATTTGCTCACCTGTCTAATAAAGTACATGCAACACTCTGTCAAGTCGAAGTTAGTCGCGGATGTGGAGCTCTCGGCATCTCGAAAGATGTTGATCTTCGTTTTAGTCCTCTTTTTGTCTTAAAGTCTGCTTGGCATGGTCCATAATGTTTGAACAAAACAACAACAGCGTGAGCGTCCTGCTAGGCACAACCCAGTTTTCCACGTCTGTCACCATGGTTACTATGGCAGAACCAGCGGAAACCGAGGGTAACGCGGATATGACGCCATTCACTGGCAACTCCTCATCCCTGCTCACACGTCCCGTCGCAATTTTCTCACGTTTTACAAATAGTTGGAAACATTGACATATAACATTAATGAAATTAAAGGACTTCTTCACAAGCTTAAGTACACTTTTAAAAACACATTTACACTAACACTTTATTTTTACTTTTAAGTTAATTTAAATTATTATTTTAATAATCTTTGTTTATGTTTTAAAGAAGTACACTTTTTTTGATGTGGTGACTAAATAACCCAGACAGCAACATACTGTAGTGTCAGCCCACATCTGGTACGTATTGACTCCACCAAATGTGGGCCGGATACGGTACTGTCAAGAATCTGAAAGCGGACCCAGGCGCAGAATAGCTGTGAAGGTTTTTTTTATTAACAAGACTGTAGACAGGCCACAACAAGGAGAGTGAGGTGTGAAACAGTTCGAACAGTAAGGCTGACGACACAATGACAGGAAAGGAGGACGACCACTAAAACCGGTCCTGGGTGACAACAGGGTTGAGAACTGCAGAAGAAGAGGGAGCAGGTGGAATGATGTTGAGGAAGACCAGGCAGGAACACAAGGAACCAGAGGCTTGATGACCTCTTAGCTGTAGCACCAGTCTAGCTGCCATGCAATGAATGTCATCGGTCAGGAAATCTCAGGATGCAGGGCAGGGACAAACACAAGACTCACAATGAACAAGACAAAGACACAACAAGAAAACAGAGCAAGACAAGAGAGTAATTAAATAGGAAATATAAAATTAAAGACTGAAGCAAAACAAAAAATATAACTAGGAATAAAATGACTGGAACTTGCAATCAAAAAAATAAAACAAAAGAACAAACTGACAGGGAACTAGATACGATAATCTAGAGTAGAAATAAAATCAAAAGAGAAAAAAACAAAAGACTAAAACGAGACTGGAAGGAAAAAAAGACAAAAGGATACACTAGAGCTAGAAAGATCAATATCACAACAAGAACTAAGTTTAACCATACAAACAGGAAGGCAAGGAATAAACCACAAAGCACACAAACCAAACCAGCAAAGATATGAGGGAAAGAGGCACAATATAGACGCTTTCAGCAGTAACAACATAAACAAACGGTACTGCGCATGTGCATTACTCTGGCCCAAACTTAAGTTCCGGCAGACAATCCATAACAAGTAAATAACCTTAGTATTAGCTGGTATTTCTTGCCAGTCAAAGAAAAGAAATGTTACTTGGCCAGACTGAAATGTGACACTACCAGACCCGTTGAACAAAAAATGGAGAGGTTTTTCTACCGACGTGTCTGATTTACCGCAGTGTTAAAAAACTGGCGAGCGCGGCGGCGGGGTTTTATAAGGTTAACATAGCTGTCCTTATTAGCTAGGCTTATTACATGCTTGCTAATAACCTATTTTCAAGGTGGGTCTCCACATTTACAGCATGTTGGATGGATCTGTGCAGCGTTGTTTATAATACTAACCATTCAATACACAGACTGGTCCGCTGTCAATGTGTTTGCGAGAGAGAGAGAGAGAGAGAGAGAGAGAGAGAGAGAGAGAGAGAGAGAGAGAGAGAGAGAGAGAGAGAGAGAGAGAGAGAGAGAGAGAGAGAGAGAGAGAGAGAGAGAGCGAATATGCTCTGCATGCAACTCTGCAGTCAAATAGCCACAACTTTTCCCCATCTTAAATTGTAAAAAAACACGGAAATCAATATGTGGCGGTCAGCGCTGATAATGTGGTGGGCTGCCACTAATAAATGTATAGGAAACACTGTACCGGATATCACTCAGATAAACATAGCTATTTTAATACCGCCGTCTCCCTCTTTGTTAGGAAACCTTAACGTTTTTATTTTTTAAAAATTGCGTTTGCTCCCAAGGTCAGGTTGCACCCCACAGCTCAACAACCTGCTCATCACCTTAACTTTCACTGCATTTGTAGTCAATGCCATATTATCCAGTAAACACTAATAAACAAACAGAACGGAAGTTAACTTTGGGCCAGCTCATCACCATGGCAACGCGTCTGATGAAAGCGTCTATAAAGGGACCAGAGGACATGAGGATCAGGTGAGCACAATTAGTGAAACGAGGAGTGGACTAAACAAGGGGGCGTGGTAACAGGAAACAAGGAGACGGGACAAGAGGAGCACATGGCCAACACAAACAAAGACAAAGCCATGTGCTCAAGCACAAGACAAACAAGGAAACATTAAACAGTGACAAAACAGACAAGACTGTCACGGCGGGAGCCCTGATTTGGGCCAACACTGTGTTGCTGTCTGGGAAAGCACATATAAATACTTTTTAACTCTATGTGCTATTCGATGTTTCATTTAAATTTAATATATTTTAAATGAATATTGAAAATATATCTTTACAAATGTGTAATAGCAAATATATTTATATACATTATATAAATGTGTCAATGGAAATTACATTAAAATCTATTTTATTTTATAATAAATGATTGTCACAATTTCAGCAGTACACTTTAACCATATCTCATAGACAATAGAAGTAATTACATATAAAGAAGTAATTAAGTCCTACTTAAGTGGGTCAAAAATTGCACTAAATGTTAGCTAACTGCATAAAAAAATAAGAAATAATATATTAATTGATTGATTGATTGATTGATTGATTGATTCTTCTTCTTCTTCTGGTTGTACTGCTCTGAGACAAGAAGGTTGAGATCCAAATGCAGCTTTTAATAATAGTCCACACAAACAAAACACATGGTTGGGAACAAGGCAAACGGGTAATCCAAAGGCAGGCAGAGACTCTAAAAACCGAAATACATGGAACCAGAGAAATGCTCAGAAATGTAGCGCAACAACATACAGGTGAATGTGATCATGGCTGATTAGTCTGGGCAAAGGATTATGGGAAATGTAGTTTGTGGATTTTTTTTCACAAAGTTTGCAGCCTTCTCCTCATTATATAAGTTATGGTTTTCCTCACTAAATGATGCATATACATGCAACTTCTCTGATTTGAATATACTCATAAATTTAGTTGTGGCCCAGCATACAAATGAGAGCATAGAAATGTATTGTTAAACTCTGTCGGGACATAATGAAGGATTTAATTCCAGGAATGAAGACTTTGCAATTACAAAATGTTTTAATATAGAATCTCAAATTTACATAAAAACTTGCCTATACACTTTTTCACGTGTACACAATTTCACATTGTGTAGGACCATTAAGGACCATTGACTTTTTTGTTGTTTTTCTTGATATAACTGTGTCTAAACCAGCAAAGAATTGTCGAAATAATTCCAGAAAGACAGCTTTTTACCAACACTTTAAGTACTAACTGAAAAGGCTGGTGTTTTACCTGAGGCAAAACATGAACTAGCAGATATAATAAGCACATGCATTCTAAGCTACAGCCACGTAGATGCATTTTGCTGTTGCCAGCAAGTTCAATGAACACATTTTTGAGGATACCAAGAATACATTATTGATGTAAACTTTGATTCATAATTGAAATGAACAATGTATTATGATTGCTATGTGCTCTGTTATCCACGTTTTGCAAGTGTCAGCCTGGAGCCAAATCAATTACTGAGCAGGAGACATTATAATGTGGATTACCGCAGTGAAGCGTAGTGCTTGACCACTGTCCATATTTATGTCAGCGCGAATTCGATCAAAGACTAGTATCCCAATGCCTGCATGGAATCTGCAGCTGCACGATTTACACAGAATTCAACCAATTATTTACAAAAAGCTGCACATCCTCATTCCTTAGGCGTTACTTAGGTTACTTAGGTTGTTAAATATATTGGCTAAAGGAGCTGTTCAGCCACAACATCAGTTTAAAGGGCACAGCACATACAAATAATTCATCATGGGTTCCCTTTGAAATTTCTAATGGGTTTGAAGTTTTTGATGTATGAGTAAAATAAAGTCTATGGTTAAAATTATTTAAAGAAACGTACTCGGTTACTAACGTAACCTCGGTTCTCTCTAGAGAGGGAACAAGTATTGCGTAAGTTTAGCTTATGCTACGGGAAAGATTCATCTTCTCGAGATATTGAAGCCAAAAAATTATCCTTAATTTGTCATTGTCAACGCAGTGCAGCAGCTAGCAGACCTAGAGCAGGCAGTCTTGCGTGCTCATTGGCTGCCCTGCGTGCATCTGCTGTAGCCTACCAGTGAGCCCCGCGCGACTTCACACCCAATGAACGGTGCCCCGCGCCTTCATAGCGTCATAGCCCGCCAGAATGGGCGTGGCTTAGCGTATAAAAGAAGGGGCTGTGGGCTGAATTCCAGTGGCGGCTGGTGATGGAAAAAGTAGGGGGGGCTGAGGTGCAATGTGGTTTTAAAATTTTTATTTTAACAATTAAACAATTGCTGCCGTTTATTTATTACATTAACACCAAAGTAACGGCTCAAAAACAAATAGCATCTAATGTAATTATTAAAGTATGAATTTAGAACGTCCTTGTAGATTTCAAATATTGTTCTTTCAAAGACGTGCCAATTTGAGATTCATTTGGAAACCAAGTCATACAAGGTGAACTAATTGCTATAATTTGCATGAATTACAGTAAGTGCACAGAGTCAATATTCAATAAACACAAAGAGTTAAATAATCGCTGTTATTATATGGAGTAACCACTAGATGGAGAAGACTGTACATTAATTGGAATGGGGAGCAAGTCAATAAAAAATGCTATACATTGTCTCCAGTGTTCACATGAGTCAATCATGAATCTTATCCTTCAGCAAACCACCTCTAAGGCAGACACACACAAAAAATAAAATCAAAATCCTTCAAGCACTCAACATCTCCTCTGCTCCTCCAAGCACTCAGCATCTCCTCTGCTCCTCCAAGCACTCAGCATCTCCTCTGCTCCTCCAAGCACTCAGCATCTCCTCTGCTCCTCCAAGCACTCAGCATCTCCTCCTCAAAGCACTCAGCATCTCCTCTGCTCCTCCAAGCACTCAGCATCTCCTCTGCTCCTCCAAGCACTCAGCATCTCCTCTGCTCCTCCAAGCACTCAGCATCTCCTCTGCTCCTCCAAGCACTCAGCATCTCCTCTGCTCCTCCAGAGACACAACAGCATCTCCACTACTCCTCCAAGCACAACAGCATCTCCTCTGCTCCTCCAAGCACAACAGCATCTCCCCTGGAGGAGCAGAGGAGATGATGAGTGCTTGGAGGAGCAGAGGAGATGCTGAGTGCTTGGAGGAGGAGATGCTGAGTGCTTGGAGGAGCAGAGGAGATGCTGAGTGCTTGGAGGAGGAGATGCTGAGTGCTTGGAGGAGCAGAGGAGATGCTGAGTGCTTGGAGGAGCAGAGGAGATGCTGAGTGCTTGGAGGAGCAGAGGAGATGCTGAGTGCTTGGAGGAGCAGAGGAGATGCTGAGTGCTTTGAGGAGCAGAGGAGATGCTGAGTGCTTGAAGGAGTAGTGGAGATGCTGAGTGCTTGAAGGAGTAGTGGAGATGCTGTTATGTCCCTGTAGGAGCAGACGAGATGCTGAGTTCCTGATGGTGAGAAGCAGCCGAGATGATTATGCACTGTCACTTGTAAAGAAATTTGGCTCTCCTTTCTTTCTGGGTTGCAAACCTATCAATAACTTTGTTGTTGAAGTTGGGCATGTCTTTCACAATCTTTTTCTCCATAGAAAGCATGGCAAGGGCATTCAGTCTTTCTTGAGACATTGTGCTCCTTAGGAACGTTTTGATTCTTTTTAGAGTGGAGAAGCATCTTTCAGATTCTGCTGATGTCATTGGAGTAGTGATAAGGATTTTCAGAAGATTAACAGTTTCTGAAAATGTGCACTGAAGGTTGTTCTCCATAAAAAACTGATACAGAGGCACTGCACCACTACACTTTTCAAACTCCGGGTTTTCATAGACCAAGGATAGTTCTGTCTTCAGTCTAGCCTTGTTCAGCATCGGATAGGCCTCCACAGTGGCATTCAATGCAGCACTTGGAAAGGTTTTAGCATGCTGTGAGAACAGCTCTCCCTGCAGCAGTGTTGAACTCACAAGGTGCCCAGTGAACGCAAAGCGCTCCTTTGTCTGAGCCCAGATGGTATCACACACCTGTAAAACATAGAAAATAAATAACATATAAATTGCTTTACATATAACTTTATTATATTATGTCACAATACTTTGAATATAGTTGTAAATGTGGATATGCAAAAATCAAGTATGAAATACTGTTGTCTAAACCAAAACTAATCAAGGATCTACAATAGAACTAAATCATTGGTGAATTGAGATTAAGAGGAAATCCAAAATAAAATTATTGTAATGTACAGTACATGTGCTATGTTTTTATCTGTAGTGGCACTTTCTCAGCAAATGAAGTCCCTAACGGATAAAGTGAATTTGATTTGGCAAAACATTAGTAACTGCTCCAAACATAACACAAAATTAAAACTATAGAACAACAGAGGACCTTTGAGTGGCACCAGTAACCGTGCAGCAGTTTGTGAAGCACTACTGTAGACTAGAGCACAAGAGGAGGCCTATGAAAGTGAAATAAGCTGTACCTCAATAGCAATCCGATGTTGTTCTGCGGGCCCCAGTGTCCTCTGTCGCTTGGCAGCTGGAATCTCCTCTTGCACAGTGAATATGGAAGACCTTGTTTAAACATAAAACAATTGCTTAATACTACATTATTCTGCATTCATGTTATTTCTATGATTTTTTGACATTTTTCACATTTACCTGATGTTTCTAATGCTGTCGGCAAAATTACAGATGGCAGCTTTGATGAAGATGGGGTCAATGTTTCGTTTCTGAAGCTGCTGAAAGAGCATGTCGACGTGTGGCATGATTTTGTGAAATAGTTGGAGAAAAAAGCAAAATGTACCATCCTCCAGCATCCTCACAAACCCTCCTGCTTCTCTCACAGTCACAGCATCAAAGTTCCCAGAGTCCTGAATGGTCTTAAAACACTTCAGAAGATCATCCCTGTGCTCATATACAGTGTTCACTGAGCGACTGTGAAAGTTCCACCTTGTTGCACACGCTCTCGGAAGTCTGCTGCCAACAACATCATCAAGCACGCTGGTCCGTTTGGGCGACCTTGAAAAAAATGCACAAAATCCACCTAGCTCCGAAAAAAATGTGGAGACCTTGGGTATCTTTGAGGTGGCTTGCTGCATTACCAGATTGAGCTGATGTGCGTAACAATGTACGTAGTGTGCGTTTTCATACGCATCCATCACTTTACGCTGAACTCCTCCAGTGGCACCCCGCATAACGCTCGCTCCGTCATAAGCTTGAGCTATTAATTTTGTCTTGTCTTTGGGTGGGATCAATGCACTCATCCTTTCCAAAAGTGCTTGAGCGATGTTTTCAGCATTCGCGTTTTCAATCGGTATGAACTCAAAAAAGCGCTCTTGAATGACATTGTAGCGATCGATGTAGCGAATTACAAGGGCAAGTTGGCACTGGACAGACACGTCAGATGTTTCATCGGCTTGAATGGCAATATAATCCGCCGCAGTCACCTCCTCGTAAATGTACTCCTTAACAACAGTCAGCATACAGTCCAGCAGCTCATTCTGAATCGTTTTGGACGTACCTCTGAACACAGTAGCTCCCTCCAGGTGCTCCTTCAGAGCAGCGTCCAATGACGAGGCGAAGTTAACAAGGCCCCTAAAAATGCCTGGGTTCTCAGAGGCTTCAGTCTCGTCGTGGCCACGCAAAGCCAATTCAAAGGCACCACAAAATTTTACACAGTCAATCAGTTTAGAAAGAATATATCGATTCTTGTCCACTTCCTCATTGTGCCTTCTTATACAAAGACGATGGCCATCATCCAACTGAGTAGCAATGTTAGCCTTCCCCAGCAACGCAAATTTCAGGCAGCTGTCAATATGAATCTTTGTGTGTTCGTGTTTTTTTATTTTTTCCGAAAAATGTTTCATATCCTGAACACCGTTTTCACACCAGGCTCGATCGGTCGCTGCAGTTTTAAAAAGCAAACAAGGGAAGCAAAACAGCGAGTTAGCTACTCCGCAGCCGGTTAGCCACGGCTTCCTAGTGTACCATGTCCGCGAAAAGCCTCTAGTATAAGACGCTTCCTTGTCTTTCACCTGCTGTCTGATGTTAATTTGTGGCTGGTCCGGTCCCATTTCTTTTATTTTTATTTTTTCAGCCAGTGGTCGTCTTTCAAACGGAGTTTGAAGAAGAGATTGCACGGTCTCTTTCTCTCGTGCCGCCGGCGCCGCCATTGTCAACTTGTCAAGAAAGACTGACTGGCTGGCTCCGCCCGCCGAATCTCACTGCCACGTGACCACACCAAGTAGAGTAAAACTCCATGTTATTCTCCGATGGGCGCAGAGGCAAAGCGCCCATCGGAGAATTATTACTGCGCGTCACTGATTGGTTGAATTGATCATATTTAGTGACGTTTTAATAGCGTATCAGAGCTCCATTGGTTAGATAGCGAGGGCGCCCTTTCTCGGCGCCCCGAGCATAAAACTACACATTTATGATGTTATGCGGCACACGATGAAGCTGACAGACAAAAATACCCCCCCCCCCCCCCCCCCCCCGTCCTTGGTGTATAAAACACGTACACCTGTACAGAAGAAAGTCATGTTTTTTGTCAAACTTAAACTTTTTTTTAATTTTATTTTTTGTTAAACTTGGTAGGAGGGGCGGCGCCCCAGCGCCCATAATAGACCAGCCGTCCCTGCTGAATTCCCTGGTTTTCGTCGACTGAAGCGAAGTCACTCGTGGCGCGAGCACGGCCGGTTATGCAATACTCGTTCCCTCTCTAGAGAGAACCGAGGTTACGTTAGTAACCGAGTACGTTCTCTTACGAGAGGTTCTCTCGTATTGCGTAAGTTTAGCTTACGCTACGGGAACTTTTTGTCAACGCTGTGCGCACCAAGCAACCACCCATGAGTTGCCTAGGTTTCTCGGGGAACCCAAAAGTGGAAAACATAAGGTGGCCGGCCACGCGTGCCATCACTTGTACATAAGCACACATAGGGAATACAGAGCAGAGCACTGGTCTGTATAAGCATATAGCACATCCCTACTAGTGCAGCTCAACCAGGAGAGCTGAGTCATGTGAGAGTGGTCTGAGCATGATATATCTAGGCAGAACGCACAACTCGCTTAGACTGACAGAAGTTTAGCCTGCAGGGCGGGAACTTCTAGGTTATAGAACCTGACAAAGGTAGACGGGGAGCTCCAGCCCGCCGCTACGCATATGTCGTGGATAGAAATCCCGCTGGACCACGCCCACGATGAGGCCATGCCTCTAGTGGAATGAGCCCTGATGCCCAGAAAGCATCGCAGACCTTTTGACGCGTAAGCGGCCGCTATAGCGTCCACTATCCATCTGGACAGAGTCTGTTTCGAGGCAGCGAGACCTCTGGTGCGCCCACCAAATGAAACAAACAGCTGCTCCGTGCGCCTGAAGAAGGCTTGCAGGGCCTCGAGGACCAAGGAAAGATCCCACATAGGAACCGACGGGGGGCGCGGCGGATTCATCCTTCTAGCTCCCTTAAGGAAGCGGATGACCAGCTCATGTCTTCCCAGTGACTGGCCGTGCGTCGATTCTGCGAACGCTGCCACGGCCGCCACATAAACTTTGAGCGTGGATGGGGACCTCCCCTTATCCATCAGCTCTTGTAGGAAAGTGAGCAGATGCACAACCTCGCACGTCCGCGGGTCCAGATCTCTGTCGGTGCACCACTTGGAGAACACCGACCATTTAGACGCATATAGCCTTCTCGTGGAAGGAGCTCTAGACTGCATGATCGTGTTCATCACTCTTTCTGGCAGGGCAACGAGTACCCGTTGATCAACCATGCGTGCAGAGACCAGCGCTCTGGATGGGGATGCCAGATCGAGCCGCAAGCCTGAGAGAGGAGATCTGCCCTCACCGGAATCGGCCACGGGGCTGCATGTGACAGCCGTGCTAGTTCCGGGAACCAATTCTGATTCTCCCAGTGCGGAGCTATGAGGAGCACCGAATGGCGCGTTTCCCTGATTCTCTTGATCACCTGTGGTAACAGGCGCCACAGTTTCTGGACTGTTTGGGGATGCAGGGACCATTCTCCTGGGGGAACGTTGTCCCTGGACAGTTTGTCTGGGCCGTCGTTCAAATGGCCAGGCACATGCGCCGCCCTCAGCGAGCGCAGGTGCATCTGGGACCAAATAAGGATGCGTTCCTTCAGATTGCAGAGGTTTCTGGATCTGACACCGCCCTGACGGTTTACATAGGAAACCACAGACATGTTTTCCGAGCGGACGAGAACATGTTGGTCCTGTATGAACGGGAGGAAGCGCTTCAGCGCGTTCTCGACCGCTATCATTTCCAGACAGTTTATGTGAAAACACTTCTCTTGGTCTGACCACTGGCCAAAGGCCGGTCTGCCTTCGAACAGCGCGCCCCAACCCGAGTTGGACGCGTCTGTCGAAATGACTTTCCGATAAGAGATGGTTCCCATCATCACTCCCTGCTGGTACCAGTCGGCTACTAACCAGGGCTGCAGAGCCGCTATACAGGTCTGAGTCACTCTGATTTTCTGGCCGCCAGAAACCCAGGCTCGGCGAGACGCGCAAGCATTCAACCAGTGTTGGAGCGGGCGCATGCGCAGTAGGCCCAGCTGGAGCACCGCTGCTGCTGAACCCATACAGCCCAGCATCCTTTGAAACGTTTTTAAAGGGAGAAAGCTGCCCTTCTGGAAAGACGCGGCTTCTGCGTGAAGTAGGTGTGCTACCTCTGCGTTCACTATCGTCGCGGTCCGGGCTCGAAAGCGCGGGGGCAGCGAATGAATTGAAGTGTATAGCCCTGCTTTATTGTGCTCAGAACCCATTCTGAAATCCCTGGGATAGTTTCCCACGCAGCTATGTGAGCCGCAAGGGGGGCGAACGGCCTCCGGGTTCAGATCGCCGCCATTTGCGGGCTTGTGAAATTGAGCCGGAGCCGAAAGTGCGGCGCGCGTGCTCTCGGTTCTGGGCAATGGCTGCTCGCTGAAAGCCGAGATCGTCTGATTCATGTGAGGTGTCTCAATCATAAGGGATGGGGAGCTTTTTATTCTCACTTTTTGACGCGCGAGCAGCGCTTTGGGCGAAAAAGCCTTCTGTAAGCGTGAGCGCGGGCACGAGACTTACAAGTGTATTTGACGCCCCGATCATAACGGATGGGGAGCGTCTTATCAATGCCCTGCGTTTTGTGATAACATTTAAACGTGCAGGCGGCGCCCGGGGGAGGTGTGTGTTAGTAAGCGTGAGCGCTCTCCGGCGGGCACGAGACTTACATTCATAACCTGTATTATCGACCGTGTAACAGAGCGGGCAGATAGTGGGCACAAACCTGTGGACGCATTTCTTATATTCAACACTCGAGCGGCTTTTCTGCGCTTTATGAGAGTGGGCACTCTCACTACACTTAAAACACCAACGGCGTGAGCCGGACCAGACATTACACTCTTTTTGAGATTTCTCTTGGTCGCCGTGAAAACGGCGTTTGTGTGCAGGCGAGAGGGTAAATGAACCGGCTCGTTGGCTGCCAAATGAACCACTGCAGTAGCCTGTTTGAAGGGGACTGTCAGGGAAATAACCTTTGACGGCAGTCCGGCCGCAGCGGGACGCGCGCGTCTTTTTTCTCTCTCGGTTAGGACGGCTTTGTGTGCTCAGACTTCACCGTAAATCCTTGCCGAGGCCCTCTGGGGGGCGGCGGTCTGTGACGGCTGTCTGAGCGCGACCTAGGGCGGCCTCCCTGGCGTCGCTGCGAAGGCTGGGGCTGTGCTGGACGCTGGGTGCTGGTTCGCACCGGAGGTGGCGAAGACGGCCGGCTTCCTCAGCGCTGTCCTAAGCTGGCTGTTTCGCTTGTTCGACGGCGGCGGTGGCTTCTCTCAGATCCAGCGATGCGAAGAGCTCGCTGAAGAGACGAAAATCAGGGAATTCAGCCTACAGTCCCTTCTTTTATACGCTAAGCCACGCCCATTCTGGCGGGCTATGACGCTATGAAGGCGCGGGCGCCCTTCATTGGGCGTGACGTCGCACGGGGCTCACTGGTAGGCTGCAGCAGATGACGCAAGACTGCCTGCTCTAGGTCTGCTAGCTGCTGCACTGCATTGACAATGAATACAAAATTAAGGATAATTTTTTGGCTTCAATATCTCGAGAAGATGAATCTTTCCCGTAGCGTAAGCTAAACTTATGCAATACGAGAGAACCTCTCGTAAGAGAACTTTTTTATTACACAGTATTGGCACACCCATCCAAAATCAATCATAACCTGTGTCTGTCCTCATATATTTAAACATTTTTGGGAGATACACATGCTACTGTCACCTTAGATTAATACACAAATTGTAAAAGCATTGCTTTCTTTAAAAACGCCAGACAGCCGGTTACTCTTTAATTCTGACAAACCAATCAAACAATAAGTCAAAATATATATGTTAAAAAATATTGATGTTATTACTTCTGGTTCATTCAGCATATTTATTTACAACAATGTAAAGCTTTTTAATTAGTATTCTGAGTACCCCTGTTGTTTCTCTTAACCTAGACTCATTAGAAAAATGTGCCTCTGCCTACGTTTTTGTAAAACTTGAAAAAACTTACCTATACATGTACATACAATTCACTCCAGTTTTATCTTTCAACAACTTTTATTTTTTTCAACAAATTATGATTACAGGGGCATATTATCGATTAAAACAAACTTATTTTTCTGAGTTTCTTTGCAAAAAAAAATGTTATGACTTCAAATCATTTAAAATAATGATTTGAAAACTAATACATTTTGATTGCATGACCTAACCAGCTCCATATGTATGGCTTTTCGGATGTAGTAAACTTGCTCGGTAGCTCACCTGGTACAGCATTGTGCTTGTTATGAGTCACGATAAAAGAGCTCAAAGACTTGTTGAAGCAAGCTATAATGACATGGTTGCTTCAGCAACTGCGTTTTTATCTAATGCTTTTGTTAACACTATGGGCACAAGTGTTTTTTGCTAGTTTCAGCCTGACGCAGTTATCATTTTCATGTTCTGCGCCACGTTGTTTAATAGCAAACGCATTTGCGCCCATCTGTCCTCCAATGGTCGTGCTGGTCTGAAAACGAGGTGTTCAGGCGCATTGTTGCTGCGTTCCTGTTTTGAGGGAACTGAAATAGACTGTGCCATTGACCAACTGAAACCTGGTCTAAGTCAATGCTGCAATATAATTTTTTTGTTATTTAAAGAGCGCGTTAGTAATATGCGCCTATAGGCGGGTCCACAACATACACTTTGCTTATTATACACAAAGGGACAAGCACAAACATGCCAAATATAAAACATTTGGAGGATTACAATGTAAAAGATTATTGTGTACATTAAGCTATGGTGGAATCCGGCTTGTCCTGTAGATGGTCTGCTTGCGTGCTTTAACCTCGAGCATGAGCAGATCCGTTTCCTCGCTAGAGAAGCGTTCAGTCTTTCTGCTTGCAAATTCTGCCATGTAAATAGCAGATCTGCCATGGCGAGAGCGCAACTGGCTTTTATAGGGAATGAGAAATGGCGGTTTACTGCATGTTACGCCCAAAACACACCCATTACTCATTAAGAGAATAGGGACAATCCTTTTAGACTATGCGGTGGGTGCGCCGACCATTTTTCCCATTTTTCGTCGTTAAACTAGCAAAAGTGGATTCGAACTTCCGCCATGCCCTTTAGAACATGCGCTTAGATCGTTAAAATAGGGCCCTATATTTTATGTTTATTGTAGGGTTTAGATTATTAATAACTGATACTTTATTTTCAAACGCAATAGAACATTAGCCTTTAAGCATTACTCACTGGACATTTAATTTACGAACTGCCATAATACATACAACAACCAATGTAATAAAATGTTCCCAAATTCACATTCATCTTTTTCAGTCAAAACTGAACACTCAGATTTTAACGACACTCACGGGACACTTCACTTTGAAGGTGTCACAAGGCGTGCAGGAGGTGACAATGTTGAAGTGGTCAGGGCCTGCAAGGGCCTGCAAGGCCTTCTCTGCTGGCCTAAAGACTATCAGAATCACTGACTTGCACTTGAATATATTTTTTCCATGAATGAGTATTAAATTATTCCAAATAGTCCATTATCTTAATTTCATAGCTTTTCTCTTGGTTGCGCTGCTTCCAGTAGTGTATATTTATTTTAGCGCTTTTATCCAATCATATTTCAGCCATCATGCGTTGCCAGGGTCAAATAAATCTGCCTTCAGGCCTTCAGAATCGACAGTGCGGGCGCCTGTAGCTTAAATGAATGGCAATGAAACCGTTGCTTTAACCAATCAGATAATCAGTCAGATTTAATCAGTCAATCAGATTTCGATTTGACTGCAGCGGGGCCATCTAGCAGGCGTACAATAACATCGGCATTTTCACCTCCTTTGATTGGATGGTCAGAGTGCTTACTACCACTGGTATTTAGAGCTAGCTAGCCGCATCTGTAGCGAACTGCATAAACTAAAATATATTCTTGTAGATTTAATAGTTTTTCAACCCACAAATTAATTTTTCTTTCCCTCCTCGACCCCCAGCAGGTTCAAACCTGCCGGAAAATAATCCCTTATTCAGCCTTATAGCCTACAGCTTAACGCGATATGTCAGGGTATAAACAAAACGAACAGTAATGTATGCCACGAATGATTTTGAAGGCAAAAGTCCTGGTGAGAGCATAGGTCAGCTGTACACATCGTCATGTTTTGCGGTGACTGTCCCTGTGTCCACTGCTTCTGTCGAGCAGACACTTTCAGCCCAGACGACGGGACAGACTCGACTTTCAGCAATAGCCGAATATTGGTTATTGTTGGAACTGAAACTCAAAGATAGCCTGTACAACAGAGTAATTTAAGTATTTTTAAAGAAATGGATTAGGATGGATTTTGTGTAAAAAATAATCAGTAACAGTTTTGGTGAGTAGGGTATAATGCTTTTTTGCCCCTGTTTTTTCCGTGGGGAATATGATTTTCTTCTGAATTTGTCTTCATTTGTCACTCGCTCGCGACCTTTTCCGAATCTACCTGAATTTATTAATTCAGGTAGAACACCACTGAAGGCCTAGGTGTGAAATGCACGGCCCGCCACTGGGTCACACACACCTCAACATTAATGTAGACAGGACAAATAACTGAACAGAACACAGGGTTTATATACACAGAGACTAACGAGTTAATTAATTGAACAACAGGTGATCCAAATGACAATCACAAAGAGGAGAGAAACTGGGTAAACTGACAGGATCAGAACACAAAGAAACATGGCCAAAACAGAACATAACTCTGACACAGGCTGGGGTGGAGTCATGGGTTCAGAGGCTGGAGGTGGAGCCAGGGGATCCTCTGCACTAGGCGGAGCTGGTGGCCTGAAGGACCGATGCAGATCCCCACAGCGATGTGTAGGAGATGAAGGGAACCAGCAGAGGCGGGGCTGAGGAACTGGAGTCAGAGGAGGCGGGAGAGTGAGGATGGGAGGGATCACAATTGACATGGTGCTGGGTTGAACCAGCGGTAAAACAGGAGAGTCAGGGCTGGGTGGAACCAGTGGGGTAGGGAGATTCAGGGGTATTATTTCCTCTAACACCTCCAATGATTCCTTCAAAAATGTTCCAGAGGCCATAGCAATTGGATCCACAGTGGTGGGGTTGTGGGTGGGGCTTTCCTCCCAGCCCTCAAACTCCACAAGTACTCCCTTGGCGGCACACTGTGTTGCGGGCTCACCACCTGGTCAGACTCTCCTTGTGGATCAGGCTCCAGGGCGATGACACTCTCCGACTTCATAGCAGGCTTGGGGTAGTCCATCACGGCAGGCCGATCTCCGTAGTCTGTTGTGGGCGCTCGCGGATGGTGGATGGCTGGCTGGTCTCTGGATGTGGAGTGGGGCTGGTGTGGTCCTCTGCCAAGCTGATGGTGAATGGGGAATCATTGTTCACCATCACCCACTCCACAAATGAGGTGAAATCCTCCTTTGGACTGTCCACTCGAAGGTGTGCCTTAGACCGGGCAATGCGTCTTGCACGCTAGCAGGATCGGCTGTGTCCGGGCTGTGGTCTTTCAGCGAATGGTCTCCCTGCTCCAGGGACAAGAGAGGACCATTGACCACTTTAAAGACTGTGACAACCATTGGCTTGGTTTGCCCGAACCATCGGCTTGGTTTGTCACAGTCTTTCAGCGAATGGTCTCCCTGCTCCAGGCCCAAGAGAGGACCACTGACCACTTTAAAGACTGTGACAAACCAAGCCGATGGTTCGGGCAAAGTCATCATTAAGCGTCTGTCTGTCCATTTTTTAAGGTATTTTCAGAACCGTTAGCACTAGTCAGATACATTATCGATTGAGCATGATGATTTTGGGCAGTCAGAGAGATCACTTTAATTGGTGAACCAGTGGACGAGAAGAATAGTGAAAGTGATGAAAGCGAGCACATGACAAAGTCAAGAGAGCACACTGAAAAGGCTATTGTAACTTTACATTTTTATCTTATCTGAGCATTTCAATAGTGAATATTTACATAACAACATGGCCACCTAGAATGGAAGAGCCACTTAGGAATAGAGTTAAGTTAATAAACTTGACTACTGGCCATTCTACTTCTAGAAAACAATACTTTATTGGTTAAATTAATCCTAACCACAACAATATATTTTAGGCCAATCAAATGCTATGAAGATAAGTGGATAAAACACAAAAAATATCCACATAATCATCAATGGAGTTATTTCCTTGAAAGGAAGAAAGGAGCTCCATTGCTGAGTTCATAATTAATTGATTATTCTGTAACATCGGGCACAATAAAGATAATGGAGAGGCCCAATTGCAGGGCAGTTGCCCCAAAACAGAAGCTCCTATGGCCATCATGACATTTGCTGCTTATTCTAATTAAGAAATTGTCTCATTAAGACAACTGTAGAAATTGTATCCCATCAGAAGGCAAACCAAAACATGTTTTAAACAAAGCAACAAAGCATCATTAAAGCAATCATTAAAGCATCTTCCAAGGTAAAACAAAATGGATTTTGTCATAATGCTGAGCCACTAGCGCAAGGATTGTTTAGATCAGTTGCTGACTCGTCCGCCTGCTATTATCCAGACTGTTTTGCAACCAGAGGCCTGGAGATTAAGGCCGTGTGTCCACCAAAGCGTTTTTAGCCGGCTGAAAACGCTAGACGCTCTGCTGAAGACGCCTAGCTGTGGGCGCATGAGAGCGTTTTGGCAGCGCTGCGTTTTTTCCGTTGAGACGTTTCGTTGCTATGATACAGAATATCCGCAGCACAGTTTACTTGTAACTGATTTCGTAGATAATTTGTTTCATACTAAAAATGTATTTTGCATCCATTTTGTTCGGTTAGCTCTGCTGGTTGATGTCTTTGTACAGAAAGAATGTTGTGACAGTTGATCGGTGTGACATTTGTCCCGCCCCTCCTCCACTGTGATTGGATGGCTGTGTAAAAAGTGACAGTGATGAGCGCAGCGTTTTACCCAAAGTTGAAAATTTTTCAACTCTCGGCGACCAGTAAAAAACGCTGGGCGCTCAGCGCTTGAGCGTTAAATACACGCTCAGCTCCTCGTTACGCTCATGGCGTTCTAAAAACGCGGCGCTCCCATTGAAAACAATTGAAAACACACGCCAGGCGCGTGAAAAAACGCTTTGGTGGACACACGGCCTTACGCTCATGGCGTTCTAAAAACGCGGCGCTCCCATTGAAAACAATTGAAAACACACGCCAGGCGCGTAAAAAAACGCTTTGGTGGACACACGGCCTAAGACAGAGTGTGGATCCCAATACTTGATATTCAGTTTATGTAAATGCACTTTTTCCGAAGCATGATCTCTTGAATTATTCATCCGCTGAATCTTTTGAAATTTGGCTATATTCGATTTTTAGACAAAAGTGTTGTATGTAAATAAACCTTTTCTACAAAAAAGTTCCTACAAGCTGTGAGGTTATTTATTATGTCCGACATTTTTATGGCAGCAAAGCATTTTAATCCAGATGTCCAAATGCAGCCACCTAATTAAATGCCTGGATAAAAGTAGTGTCTAATATCTGTTCTAAACTCCTGAGTTTATTTTTTGAAGCTTGAGTAATTGTCTTACAATAAAAAATTTGCCATGAGGAGCAGCAATAATTTGAAATCATTCTCTTTGTTTTCCTACAATCTGCCAATGGCGATTCAACACATCTGCAGTTTAGCATCACAGCATGCACAATCAGAAAGCACAGCCATTAAACACATGGTCTAATCAGAAAGGATCGTCAAAGGCATGGATTTAAAGTGCTGTTGAGATGAGAAGAGTGGTCTGCGCAAAGCAGACCTCTATATTTGAGGGGTTGGATAGGAAGGTTGGTTAATGTATTTTCACTGGCTGTGGTTTATAGTGGTTGGAGAATGTCTGAGTTCATTAAGTTATGTACTTAAGGTTACTTTAGCTTTCATTCTCTGTCCTTACAGTGAGCTCTTTTAGGCCATTGGGATGTGAAGGCTTCTCTTGATGGTTCATTGCTTGTCTAATTAAAACTGTTGGTGCATGGTTCTCTGCTTCATGGGAGGAAACAGACTCAAAGACTGGTATTGTAAAAATTTGATTATACTAAACTTGGTAGAATGTAACTTATTATGCATCAAAGGTTCTAAAGTAATTCAAAATTTAGAGTAAATCTACACTTTATATATTTATTGGTACTTCATAAATAAAAAAGCGACACATACTCATATCCAGGGGTTTTCTTGAATTTTCTTGAATGATTTATGTCATAAATATATGCAATTTTCAAAATGTACTGTTAATACAAACAGTGTCTCACAGAAAACAAACTTACACTGCAAGGGTGTTTTGTATGCTACGAGTAAACTATTTAAAAAAATGATGATCAAATGCTAAATTAAAGGTGAAGTCTGCAATTTCTCTCGCAGTGCCAACTGTAAAATAGTGATGGTTTTTCAAAGTGGTTGCCTGAATGTCCTGCCCAAAACTTAAGCTGTTGTTTGAGTCAGTTTGTCTATGTCAAGATGATTGTTATGCTTAAACAACAACCTTTTTTCTACATTGATAACAATGAGAAATGTTACTTGAACATCAAATCAGCATATTAGAATGATTTCTGAAGGATAATGTGACACTGAAGACTGGAGCAATGATGTGGAATATCCAGCTTTACATTACTGGAATAAATGACATTTTAACATATTCAGAAAAAAAAACCATTACATTGTAATAATATTCTATAGTACTATTTGTACTATTTTAAATAAATGCAGGCTGGATGAGCACAAGATACTTCTTTCAAAAACATAAAATGATAATAATATAAAAACCTACGGACCGCAAACTTTTGAACAGTAAATGCGCTTTTTCTCCATTACACCCATCATGTAGGAAGGCATAGAGGCATAGAGTTAAGTTAATAAACTGGCCATTCTACTTCTAGAAAACAATACTTTACTGGTTAATTTAATCCTATCCACAAAAATATATTTTAGGGCAATCAAATGCCATAAGTGGATAAAACACAAAAAATAGCCACATAATCATCAATGGAGTTATTTCCTTGAAAGGAATAAAGGAGCTCCGTTGCTGAGTTCATAATTAATTGATTATTCTGTAACATTGGGCAAAATAAAGATGATGGAGAGGCCCTATTGCAGGGCAGTTGCCCCAAACCAGAAGCTCCAATGGCCATCATGACATTTGCTGCTTATTCTAATTAAAAAATTGTCTCATTAAGATAACTGTAGAAATTGTGTCCCATCAGAAGGCAAACCAAAACAGTTTTGATAATTAACAGTGGTTCTATTTGATATTACACAATCCCCTACCTTGATAGATAAGTTAGGAGCTTTGTTCAGTTTACTTTTCATCCCAAATAATTTGGATTCAGTTTTACCTAAATCAAGCGTTGCGTCAGTTCTGACAGGTCACGTTAGTCAAGCTCGCATCAGCTGACTCTCAACTGATCCAGATCTAACAATAGGAATACGACGCCTATCACTGTACACATATACACTCACCTAAAGGATTATTAGGAACACCATACTAATACTGTGCTTGACCCCCTTTCGCCTTCAGAACTGCCTTAATTCTACGTGGCATTGATTCAACAAGGTGCTAAAAGCATTCTATAGAAATGTTGGCCCATATTGATAGGATAGCATCTTGCAGTTGATGGAGATTTGTGGGATGCAGATCCACGAAGCTCCCGTTCCACCACATCCCAAAGATGCTCTATTGGGTTGAGATCTGGTGACTGTGGGGGCCATTTTAGTACAGTGAACTCATTGTCATGTTCAAGAAACCAATTTGAAATGATTCAAACTTTGTGACATGGTGCATTATCCTGCTGGAAGTAGTCATCAGAGGATGGGTACATGGTGGCCATAAAGGGATGGACATGGTCAGAAACAATGCTCAGGTAGGCCGTGGCATTTAAACGATGCCCAATTGGCACTAAGGAGCCTAAAGTGTGCCAAGAAAACATCCCCCACACCATTACACCACCACCACCAGCCTGCACAGTGGTAACAAGGCATGATGGATCCATGTTCTCATTCTGTTTACGCCAAATTCTGACTCTACCATCTAAATGTCTCAACAGAAATCGAGACTCATCAGACCAGGCAACATTTTTCCAGTCTTCAACTGTCCAATTTTGGTGAGCTCTTGCAAATTGTAGCCTCTTTTTCCTATTTGTAGTGGAGATGAGTGGTACCCGGCAGGGTCTTCCGCTGTTGTAGCCCATCCACTTCAAGGTTGTGCGTGTTGTGGCTTCACAAATGCTTTGCTGCATACCTCGGTTGTAACGAGTGGTTATTTCAGTCAAAGTTGCTCTTCCTTCAGCTTGAATCAGTCGGCCCATTCTCCTCTGACCTCTAGCATCAACAAGGCATTTTCACTCACAGGACTGCCGCATACTGGATGTTTTTCCCTTTTCACACCATTCTTTGTAAACCAAAAGAAATGATTGTGCGTGAAAATCCCAGTAACTGAGTAGATTGTGAAATACTCAGACCGGCCCGCTTGGCACCAACAACCATGCCACACTCAAAATTGCTTAAATCACCTTTCTTTCCCATTCTGACATTCAGTTTGGAGTTCAGGAGATTGTCTTGACCAGGACCACACCCCTAAATGCATTGAAGCAACTGCCATGTGATTGGTTGATTAGATAATTGCATTAATGAGAAATTGAACGGGTGTTCCTAATGATCCTTTAGGTGAGTGTATAAACTCCTTCAGTATTATCAGCAGCTATCTCATGTAAGGTATCTGGGGTGATTTTGGGGAATATGTATTCAATAATTAATAATTCATAATTAATAATTATTCATACGGGTTTGAACCAGATACTTATACATGTTAAATCGCCCAACGAGGGGGATGATCTGTTACCTGCATCTGCATTCATATCTATACATCAGATTTTAACCACAAGGGATTATGGTCCACCACTGAGGTACAGATATTTTACAGACAGGTTAAAATTAGCTCAATTGTCAGAATGATATTTGTGGTTGATCCACAATATCATCCTACTTTATAGGATTTCAGGAAACGCAATTCTGTGGCCACAAGAATGGGGGTTCCTGCCCTATAAGCAAATACTCTGTAAAGTATCTTTAAGTTGTGAGCCTGTAGCTATAAGACCTTTGACACTTAAAGGGACTGGAAAATGAGCATACAATCAGAATCAATGAATGAATATAGTGAATTTAATAAGGAAAACTACGTATACGGTTGCTAAGCGTTACAAGGAATACATGTATTTACAAACACAATACAACGACAATAAACAAAACACTAAAAGGATCTGAGAGTGAAAGAAACAGGCAGAGAGAGATGGAGAGAGACTGGAGGTATCAGTGGCAAATTACAGACTTTAAGACCATTGAGAGACACCCGGAAAAACACAATCTTACTGCTCTAAAGACTCGTAAACGAATACTTGCACTTGGTTCATATGTGGCTGAACTCGGCTGCGTGAATGAGCTGCGTGTCTTGTGTGTTCCGTTGGAGCGTCACGTGGTTGAGGCTCGTCCGAGGAGCGTGCACGTGTGGCGTTGGAGCGTCACGTGGTGTGCGGGTGTGTCCGGAGAGCGTGCAATTTTAAAGCTTAAACGGTCTTTGACGTAAAGTTACCAAAGGAATAATTCAGACTAAGTTAATTTCCCTTCGTGGAAGTAAACAGAGTCGAACACAGAAAACAAACTCAACGAAACAAAACAAAGAACAGAAAAGATCCCCGGGGGGGGGGGGGGGGGATCACGAGAGAGGATTACATGGTGAATCACGGAGGTGAGGTACGAGAGAGAGAGAGAGTGTGTGTGGCGCGCCAATATTTATCACCTCGGAGAAATCCAGCCTCTTCCCGTCGGCTTGGCCAATCGGAGGGTTGGAAGTCACAGGCGGGAATTTAGTTTTTATTACTCTTTGTCTAAGAGCAATAAACTTAGGTGTGTGTGTGTGTGTGTGGGGAGGGGTTACAGTCTAAAGACATTTCAATCTTCAATGATAGTAAAACTTATCAAAAATACATTTGACTATGACATTATGCAAATTCGCGTTGTTCACGCCACGAGGGTTCTCCAGGTAGTAAGAACGCTATGTAAAAGTTAAAGGAATATACAGTTATATTTAAAATGCATAATGAAGGTATTTATAATTCACTTTATGCTACGATAAACTCAGTTATTCCACTGTGACATGGACAAACAGACACACATAAAAACACATCGAATATATCTGGTTAAATGTCTTTTAAAAAGAGAAAAGAAGTTTCTTTTCTCTTTAGAATCCACTTCCTGTGGGACATTCCGATCAGTCATAAAATGTCTTAATGTCTTAAGCGGACACCAAGCTCTGTCCTGAGTGTGGGTGTCAGCTGTGGGGGAGGTGTGCGTGTGTGCTAGGCCATATTTATGGACCAAAGTTAGAGAGAAGTTAGGAGCATTTTGACATCAACAATTTAATGGGTCATCCGGACAACGCCGATACCCTACACTCGTTTCTCAGGAGCTAATTACCCTCCTCCATCCCCAGCTCCTCCTCTCGTCAGTCAGGATTTGGCTTTCTGATTCCCCTTGAATCAGAATAAATTCTCGAATTATGTTGTACTTTAAAATCTTGAATAAATGATATCTGCATTCATTCATGTTGGTCCTGTTCTGTTTACCCTAAGGGGGTGCTGCTCTCCCAGCTCTTATCCATTCTAGGCTGCATGGATGCGGAGGGAGTTCTTGCCCTGAACGGAACCACTGCCAATCCAAACTGTATGCTAATTGTCAATCGTATTTGACGATAGTGGTCCTGACAGAAATGCAATAAAAGTTTATTATCAGAGAGCCAGTCTCTTACCCTACAAAGCTGTTCACCTAATATCACTTGTATTTTGAGAACATCCTTGTCCGAAAGCAATAGAGCAGAGTCATCAGCATATAAAAAGAAATTACAGTCACGAACAGCTTGCATGTCATTTATGTATAAGAGAAATAAAAGGGGGCCTATAACACTTCCCTAAAGAACTCCATTGTTAAGAATTTTCTCCTCAGAGTTTTGGCTGTAGTTTTAAAACAATAAAGGCAGCTTTGGTGAGCCTAAGAGAGATTTTTCCAAAACATTAAAAATAATTCTTACCAACCCCAAACTTTTGAATGGTATACTGTAGCTGATTGTACTTTTGAGATTGTATACACTCGTTCACAAGATGCAGCTCTAACTAGTTACCTCCATGGGTGTTGTTATGCACTTTATTGCTAATGGGCTTTGGGAGTTTGGCTGTATACTGAAGAGAATATGTTTTGTGAATAAAGAAAGCAATGATGATCCTGTTAGTGGATACTAATATGCTGAGGCAAGCAGGTTAGAAGAGGCTGTAGGTCTGGTCATGCCTGTAGGCATGACGAGTCCACTGGGTTCTTCTTTCACTAACATTAATGAACAATTACATCAATAGACCATGATGAAACCTTCATCCACCACTGTTCCTTGAAGACACGTAAGGATAGTGGCCACTCAGCGTTTTGACACTGAAACAGAAATGTACAGATATACTTCAGTGAAAAATAGTTGCTCGTCTGGGGATATTTTGCCTCCTGTACTAGCAGTGAATTTTAAAAACTTGACTTTCATTAGTACAAATCATTAGTACAAACATTTGATTTTTTTTTTTTTTTTTGATTTTTTAAATGTTATATACTACCAAAACACTGCTACAATATTTTTTTAAAGTATAATTTCAAAATGCTATAAACAATACCATGCATATGGCTGAGGAGATTTTAACAAATCAGAATTGACCTATGGCTAAGCCAGGCCCCCAAACGCGATGAGCCAATCACAGTGCACATAGCTAACCCAATACACTCGGACATTGTCTGCTTCCACGTCCATTGAAATGCATTGCTGTTAGTCAGTTTTCATTCGTTTTTATATGTTTTTTCTAGTCATTTTAAGTTTAAAATGGTCAAGGCATGTACCACTCCGACACTAGGTATCCCGAGAGGCAGGGCGACTGTGTGTATTTTTTTACCCTTTCCCAAGCCACATCTCAACCGAGATAAGTGTCTGCTCTGGATAAAGTTATGCGGTAGACCACAAAACCAACTAGACGTGGATAAATTAAACAAGAATTAAACAAGGATGTCTACATCTGTTCTAAGTCAACAACGTATTTGAACGTTATCTTTAAGGACAGGTTATGGAGTCAGTCACAGCATATTTCGGCTGCGAGTGAAACCCAGGGCGTTTCTCTATAGTCATTTTTTTATATAAATGTACTAAATTTTTACTATAAATGGTCTGAAGTTAGATGTTCCCCCGCTGAACATGATACAACAGTGATCCAGCGCCGTTATGGTGGAAACAGGACAACAGGGATTGGTCGATTACACTTGAATTACTTCTGTTTAATTTTTACTTCTAATATTTGTTAAACGTGCTTAAATGTATGTAATATGTATTCAAAACTATGTAAAATATGCTATAAAAATATGATAGAAAATAAAGGAATTATCATGCAAACCAGTGGTTGTGTGGAGTATTTTTTAGTTTTTTAGTTTTTGTTTCGAGGATATAAATTAATCCTTAAACATTAATTTATGTATGAAGTAAGTTAATCCTTAAACATTAATTTATGTATGAAGTAATTTAATCCTTAAACATTAATTTATGTATGAAGTAAAAATGAAAAAAAAAAAAAAAGAGTAATAGTAATATAGTAAAAATGCATCAACCCAGTATGATGGGTTAAATCAACCCAGTATGTTCGGTTAAACAAACAACCCAATTTGCTGGGTAAAATTAACCCACCATGCGTTCCGTCCTATATTTTCAAATATAGTAAACATATACAGTTCATCCTAAAGTTTTTTTTTTTTTTTTTTTGCTGACACAGGTCTCAAGCCTTAGAAATTTGATATCGGGGTCTACTGAATATGTTGGACTTAATTAGGTGCATCAAAATAAATGCTGTGTTGTTAGCACAAAAATAAGACTGTTTGGCCCAGAAAAAGCAGGAGGCAATCACTTCCACCCTTCCATTACCATAAACTGTTTTGAATTATGCAAAGAAAAAAACATAATTACTTCCTCTGGTGCGAAAGCAGAGACAGAGGTTGATATACTGTCCCACATCTTTGCAAACAGAAAAATAACTGCTCATAAAAATAGACCGCTTTCATGTGCGTGTGTGTGTGTGTGTGTGTGTGATACACGGCAGTTCTCTGGTGCACCCAGAACAAAGTGTAGAACAAAAAGACTTTTTTTTATCTGGCTAGATCAAGGGGAATCATTTTTTAAGAAGCCTTACTTCATATACTGCTTTCTCTGATACATTAGTCATTGTACAAAGATCCCCAACCCCTCATGTTTGGAAACAAAAGCTCCCTAAGCTTAACCCAGAAAAAGGATGACAAGCATTACGTTCTTTATTATTTGAATAGAGAACAATGGTTTTGTTTGCCAGACTTGCACCCGGTTGCATCAGTTTTTGTTATGCCATCTGCAGTTCTTACCCTTTGTAGACCTCAAGGATGAGACCTTGATAGTCAGATCAGCATTTGGAAACTGTGTTTCACTTAGATGGTACATCATACCATGCAAAACAACGAAACAAACTTCACTGATTAAACTTTAAATATAGTCTTTATCCTGGTGAGGTGAGATACCTGACAGTGTGTTGAAAGGTCAGTGCTGAATAAGAGAGTCCATCATAAGGAAAATGTTTTTAAAATCTAATTTTACATGCCATTCATTTGGGTTACATTTAGTTTTGATACACTTTTATATATTCACAAAGTTAAAATGTAATGTGATGTTTGCAAATATCATTTAGTATATGTTTCTCTTCTGACATCTGCAACAGAGGCACACAACTGATACAACATTTCTTAAAATATGCTAAATACAGAAAAGCAAATCTGCAAGATTTGAAGAAAACTACTTTCCCCGCACTTTATGGAGAATCTTACATGTAAGATTAGTTTTCTACGGAGCCCCTAAAGGGACGTGGTGGTGGAAAAATTTAGGATGGGAGACATTTTTTTTTCAAATCTTTTGCGTTCCCTCGCAAAACGTTTGCGTTCCCCCGAGAAACTTCGCGTTCCCTCGCAACGATGTTTGCGTTCCGACACAAAACCTGTTGGCAGCTCGGACAGACACTTCCTGTTTAATGTCCCGCTGGCAGTGTTTCAGAGCTCCGTACGTTAATGGAGCGTTTCATAGTGTTTGAACTTGGACTCAAATATAAAGAAATGCGGTCAGTGCTTTAATTCAAGCAGTTCATTGAAGTAGGCAATATAGCCTATAGCCTATAGGCTACACAGGCTATTCGAACTTCCCGGATCAATATTCTTGAGCTAAATGTTGTTAAAACACAAACGACACCTATTTACAATCACAGTAGACAACGAGCTACAACCCAATTCTCCTCAAAACGAGCTTTATAATATAGGCTAATGGATCTCTATGAGCAGACGGCTGTCTCCGAAGGGACCATCTGCAAAGTGCAATATAACCCAAAAAACGACTACAGCATCACCTCAGTCAAAAATATAAAAATAGTCATTAACTTCAATGTTACAAACCACCCAATTCAGTTTACACATCAATGGTAAACCCACTGGTCATACTGCACTGCTTTTGCACATTTTATTTTATAAAAAAATATATTTAATAACTTCACTGGAACACACCAAATTTAGTTCACACATCACTGCTCTAATGTTGGTTATACAACACTTAGTTTGGGAAGTAATTGCACATAAAAAATAAGTAGGCCTATTCTTTACACAAATTATATTGGTACTGTACGCAGCTAACATAATAGTTACAACCATAGCTTTTGCATTATTCATATATTTTTCAAAATATTCAGTGACTTCGTTATACAGTGTAATGCCATCAAATTCAGTATGTGCTTACTGAATTTGATGGCATTACACTGTATAACGAAGTCACTGAATATTTTTTCTGGTATTATTGGAACTGAATTTGGTGACAGTAGCCTACAGTGTATCACAGTGAAGCTTTTGAATATGTTAAATAATATAAAATGTACAGAAGGGTTTTGGGATTTGCACTTTGCAGACGGTCCCTTATTCGGACTTGTCTCTCAATCGGCCGGTTAAAGACAAATTTATATTATAAACCTCGTTTTGTGGAGAATTGGGTTGCAGCTCGTTGTCTAGGTTACTGTGATTGTAAATAGGTGTCGTGTGTGTTTTAACAACGTTTAGCTCAAGAATATTGATCCGGGAAGTTCGAATAGTCTGTGTAGCCTATAGGCTATAGAGGGAATGCATTAACGTCACTTTCCCGCCGGAACACGCCCCCTCAGCCGGACTGAGTGGCAGAAGAGCTGCTGCGTTACTGGAGTTAATAGGGGAAACTGCGAAAACGCGAGTAAAGGAATCGTGTTTCCTGACATTTATATGTGCCTGATTTCGACGCCGGGGAAATAAATTAAGAAAATTTGCCTGTAAACGTTTTATATAAATACAATAGATAGGTCTAAATCCAAGTGATCACTTACATTAATGTTATACTGTATATCATCATATCGTCCAGCCCTAAAACTTGTATAGTTTTTTGTCAGTGTTTATTTAAAAACATCCAATTATGCAGAATATAGTCTGTTCTGTAGCTTTTTCCAGTCTGTAAAAATATACAGTACCTCAGATTTCTGGTCAAATCTAGTTGTACAGTCAATCGCAAAGCTCTTTCCCGTTTTAGATGTGTTTTGTGTGTTTTTCACGGCATTCACGCTGAAAACAAATGCTGCCGCTCAGTCTTTTTGCCACTTGTGGGCGTGACCGCATTCACTCCGGCCGATGGTGACGTCATGCGCATACCCTCTATTGCCAACTTCACTGAACTGCTTGAGTTAAGCATTGGCCGCATTTCTTTATATTTGAGTCCAAGTTCAAACACTATGAAACGCACCATTAACGTACGGAGCTCTGAAACACTGCCAGCGGGACAGTAAACAGGAAGTGTCTGTCCGAGCTGCCAACAGGTTTTGCGTGGGAACGCAAATAACTTTGCGAGGGAACGCAAACAACTTTGCGAGGGAACGCAAACATATTGCGTGGGAACGCAAATATCTTTGCGAAGGAATGCAAAAGTTTTGCGAGGGAACGCAATGTTTCTTGGGGGAACGCAAAGGTTTTGCGAGGGAACCTAAAAGGTTTGAAAAAAAAATCTCCCATCCTAATTTTTTTTCCACCACCACGTCCCTTTAGGGGCTCCATAGTTTTCATATTTGTGTGACAATTGTTCACTCATTCAGTTGTTGAGCTAAATTTAATTGTATTATAGAATAAATGTGTTAACAGTTAAATAAATGATCTTTAATATATTGAATTAATCATATGCATTAACATTCTTACTTTGACAGCATTTTATAAAAATATAAAAGGATGAGTTGGTTTTATCATTTAGACCGTCATTCAGGCAAGGACATAATATTCCAAAATTTTGGTTTCCAAAATTAGCTTGTAAAATCAGGTTTTCTAGATTATACCCTTTGAAACTTTTGAAGTTCTCATTCACCTGAGGGATGAACACAGTGATGAAGAATGGTGGAGCTTTAGAAATGGTTTATTTGCATGTGTGACGAAGCGGTATAGGATTTTAATAAATAATTTAGCTTATGGTGATAATTGTCGACTACGCCACCCTGAATAAATCAGGGAATATCAAAATAACCCAGCAGTTTGAACTAGGTCACACAGGTTCGTGTGTGCCAGGAAGGTCAGAGACATGTACAAACAATTTACAAAAATAGTTTTTATTGACGAATAAAAGATATTAATAATAGTATATTCTTGTTAAAAAGGGAGTGCACAGCGCTACATGCACAAATAATGGCAGTTAACAAAAGAGGTGATCACAGATGACAATATAAATGGCCACACCAGCACAGTCCTCTATACCCACGAGGAGGAACTGCAAGAAGAAGATCTACAAATACAATTCACAGGTGTTAGACAGACAACGAATGATTTTACCAAACCACCAGGCTGAGTCTGCCGGCGGAAGGACCACTTGATGGCTTTTCCAAAAGCGCAATCCTACTCACGCACACACGTCACCGTGCACTAGATCACACACACAGGCACTCCAAAAAGTGTCACCCACTGCAACACCACCACTATCACCATGCACGAGAAGGTCCTTCCACCTGGGCCTGGCCAGCTCAGTTCCTGAGAAAACAAATACACTTGAGTTTAATAAAATCCCAAAATAACCACAGAAAATATCACAAACAAGAGAAAATAAAAATATGCAACAATCAAGGTCGATAATGACACACCCAGTTAGATGACAGCAAAATCTAACAAAATACACAGCTGAACTAAGGAAAATAATTACAGAAAAATCAAGCTGATGCAGCACACACACACACTGGTTCTCGTACAAATGACAGTCAGTTATAACTTTGCGATCACTCTAAAAGGAAGAAGTAGACGATACAAATCCTGTTAATGTGTTTATTATTGTGTTATTGTGGAGAGCAGCGCAAACACCGTAGTTATCGACTCGGGTTCATATAAAAGCACAATCACTGCAGAAACAAGGAGGAGATCGTGCCGAAGACCATAAAACAATCCTGGGGACGAGAGGGAAGACCCGCCCTAAAGGAAGCGAGATGTTACTAGTACTGTTTCCACTATAATTTTCTAGCCATCTTACGTAACACTTACCGCAAGAGGATATCACTTCACATATAATTCCCACAGGCTATTGTTTACAGCAATCAAAACCGCTGATTAGCTGAGGTACAGGAAGAAACACATTAATCGTCACATTAACACGCCATTATAAGCCACCATTCAATACAGCGACATATCAATACAGCATTTACATAGCTGAAAGGGTGAGCAGACACCCACTCTGAGCTGACGAAGTGCACCGTCGGAAAAGTACTAATGTACGCGCTACAATTTAAAGAAATGCAACACATCAGTAGTGTTCCCAAAACATGATTTAAACCAACCGCTACCAGCCATAGACAGTAAAAGAAATGGACACAGCGACCCCATTGCTTTCAACGGAGAAGACTGAAGCCCGATTATTGCACTTCCTGTCTGATGTCTGAGCGACAGCGCAGGCTCTAACTGAGCGTGACGACAGTCTGACAGTTGAAAATCTTCTAGTAGCTGTGCCAAGACAAATCTGAATCACCTAATTCCTCAAAAACGTTGTTGAAATATTTTGTCCCGTTGCTTTTATGGAATCTCTATTTATGGGCTTCTACCTGGACTTTGTGCCTTCATGTCCCCCCGATTGCCTCATAGACAGTAAAAGATTTCCGCGAGCTTCTCCTCCTGTCTATACGGTAATGTCTGTATTGTGCGACAGAAAGTCCCGTGGTTATGAAGCAATCGTTAGCCTATTTTTACAAAAACGGCTTCTACGGGGCCGTAACGTAAGATACAAAGTAATGGAGCATTTTATACATTGTCGTGTTTCTTTAGAAATAAATAATGGACAAATTAAGTCTTTGGACGCCTCAGATGTAAAGTTATTCGCTGTCAAAGTGACGCCAAAATGAATGGGAGTCAATGGGATGCTAACAGCAGGTGAAGTTCTGCTACAATGGCGGCTCCTGCGAGGCTTCAACTTCCGGCTGATGGATTACCCCCTTGCTACTAGCACATACCTGAGGCGCTAGTGGATGACGCACAAAGAGGCACAAGACGTGACGTGGCTCAGGGTACAGCCAAACAGCATTAAATAGCCCATACTCTTCTCTGATAGGACACCACAACTGTCAATCACTTAACTGTTTCTGTCACACATGGAAATGATATGAAGTCCAAAAAAGTAAAACGGGGTCATAAACAAATTCACTAACAAAACTGTTTCTGGACTACATTAGTTGTGCAATATCTTTGTTGTTGTGTACAACTTGCAAGGAAACCACAACACAAAGAAATGTTGGGCCTAATTTATAATCTAAGGGAGAAATGAGTGCAAATCCAAGCACAGAAATCCAGCCCGTTCTCATCCCAAGGCGTCATCTAACTGACGCTAACTGACGCTTTTGACCATGCGTCAACATGCCGACGCACATGGTACCATTTAAGCGTCAATATGAGACGCTCATCCTCAGGCGTCATCTAACTGACGCTTTTGACCATGCGTCAGCATGCCGACGCACATGGTACCCTTTAAGCGTCAATATGATACGCGCCTTCAGTGGTCTAATCCTTACCCTACCCCAGACCTAAACCTACCCATAACAGAAGCGTCATCTAACTGACGCTAAAGGGTACCATGTGCGTCGGATTTAGATGCATGGTCAAAAGCGTCAGTTAGATGACGCCTTGGGATGAGAATGTGTTGAGAAATCATCTTATGACAGAGTTCACATGTGATCCATGAAACAATGTATGCTGCCAAGCACATCATACGAATGATCATATGTTGATAAATGTGGCGGCTCAAAACAATCGTCATTTGAATATCACGCTCCTAAAAATTCACGATTTAGAAACCTTGCCCCTAGAGTTTACAACATGGAGAAAATAATCTAGATGAACAAAATGCTCTTATAACAATTCTCCACCAGATTTGCTATGCTGCACGCAAGTTCACGCTAACTCAACAACCTGCGCACACAAATTGAGTCCTGACGTTGAATTTGACTGTAGCTACCACTCACGTCCATATTGATAAATGCCAAGTTTTGTGTGGAAATAAACGTACGCCCAGTCAGACGTTCATTTTGTAAATGAGTTCCATTGTCTATTTATTGCCTTTTTGTATAGTTTTGTACAGTCTTATCAGAATCACTTTATTCGCCAAATGCATCAGCAGACACACAGGAATTTGTTATGGCAGTCAGTAGCACACAAAACTCGACACAAACCATATATACGTGTAGCTGTCACATGCCTGTCCTGTCTGTTTTCCCCCACGAGGGAGTTTTTGTTCTTGTTTTATGTTATTATTTTCTTAATAAATACCCATTGTTGCACTTGAGTCCTCACACCTTTTTCCCAACCCGTGCCGTGACAGTAGCTACATACAGCATGTTTAAAATAAATTTTATAAATTAAATAAAACAGTCCCAATATAAAATAGTCCAGCGGGTTGAGTGAGGCACTGGATCAGCTATTCAAGAGGGAAATGGCTTTTGGAAAAAAAAACTGTTTAAATGGCGTGAGGTCCTCGTCCTCATTGCCCTATACCTTCTTCCTGAGGGAAGCAGCCTAAAAATGTCACTTGCTGGATGAGACTGATCAGCAGCAATTTTAGCTGCCCTCTTCCTGACTCTGGCCTCATACAAGTCATTGATTGACAGCTGCCTCCGTCCAGTCAGCTTCTCTGCTGTGCGCACAATGCGCTGCAGTCTACTCTTTGCCTGGGCCGATGCTGAGGCAAACCATACAGCAATAGATGCTGAAAGAAGGCTTTCCACAGTGGCTCTGTAAAACCTAGACCGAACAGAGCTGGAAATGTTCAGTTTGGTTAACTGCCTTGGGAAAAGCATTCCACTCTGAGCCCTCTTGATAATGAAGGAACAGTTTTCTTCCCATTTCAAGTTGTTAGTGATGAAAGTACCTAGGAATTTGAATGACTCCACCTCCTTAACAACCAACATGACATCATGACTTTTGCGTAAACAGACACGCCACTTTCAAGTCAAGTGGCGTGTTATCTATACGCATTTTGAGATATCCGCGTGTATGCGTGTATGTCTACGCCATTAATGTCCAAGTGATTCCGCGTATATGTACACGCCATTAAATTTCCGAGCGAAACGAAGCAAAATGTAGATCTACATCTGGGGAGCGATATTTTTTTTCCCTAGGATGGTAGGGGAAGACTCATAAATGCTATTAACCCCAGTGACGGGTAGGTTTAGGGACAGGGTGGAGGTAGGTCATATATTTATATATACAGTAATAACGCTAAGTCAACTGCGTTCATAAACACGCTGAAAAGCGATTGTGCGTGTTGATAGCACGCCAAAAATGGAAATACGAATTGGCGTGTCATACACACGCAATTTTATGAGATCAGTCTGTAACAACAGAGCTTTTGATGGTTAGGGGTGGGAGAGAGACAGGGGTGCTACGAAAGTCTATCACAATTTCAACTGTCTTTTGATGGTTGAACTCCAGATTGTTCTTGTCACACCACTCAACCAGATGAGACGCTACCAGCCTATAAGCAGACTCATCATTGCCCTTAATAAGGCCAATCAAGGTGGTATCGTCTGCAAATTTAATCAACTTGGAGCGATTATTGGAATTGCAATCATTGGTATACAGTGAATAGAGAAATGGTGACAGCACGCACCCCTGAGGTGCTCCAATGTTGGTGAACCGAGGATCAGACATGTGCTGGCCAAGCCGAACATGCTGCTGTCTGTAGCTGAGAAAGTCCATAATCCATCGGCAGATAGAGGGGTCCACCCCCATCAGTGGCATCTTCTTCCACAGCCGCTCAGGTAGAATGGTATTAAAGGCGGCACTAAAATCTATAAACAGCATCCTTACATAGGAGCCAGGAGAGTCAAGATGGTCCAGAGCATAATGGAGGCCTAAGTTAACTGCATCATCCACTGAGCGGTTTGCCCTGTAAGCAAACTGCAGTGGGTCAAGATGGGAAGCTGTGATGGTTTTGATATGGAACAGAACCAACCGCTCAAGACATTTAATGACCACTGATGTAAGGGCCACCGGTCTGAAGTCATTCAGGACCACGGCACTGTTTTTCTTCGGTACTGGAATAATCGTTGATGACTTAAACAACCCGGAACCTTACATAAGACAATTGACTGATTAAAAATGTCTGTAAAAACTGGAGCAAGGTGACTAGGCACAGTACTTCAGGGTGGCAGGTGAAATCCCATCGGGGCCGCTTGCTTTCCTTACATTCTGCCGGCAAAATAGCCGGTACACATCCTTCTCCTCAATATCAAAGGGAGTTTGATCTTGAGGAGCCATGTTCTCCTCCTGCCTGAATGGGACTTCATGATTATGAACCAGGCGCATTAGTAATATGCGCCTATAGGCGGGTCCACAACGCGCATACACTTTGTCCCGTAGATGGTCTGCTTGCGCGCGAGCAGATCCGTTTCCTCACTAGAGAAGCGTTCCGTTTTTTCACTTGCAAATTCTGCCATGTAAATAGCGAATCCACCATGGCGCGATCGCAACTGGCTTTTAAAGGGAATGGGAGATGAAACTCTGATTGGTTTATTCGCTCCGTGCACAATATGGTGACCATTGACGTTCGAAACTTGAGTGTGTGGGCCAGTACTTCCGGTGAAGACTTCCGGTTATCTGACAGACAGCGGGAGACAACGAGACAACAGCGAACGAGTTCCATTACGACAGAGATTTTTCAGAATGAGTGTTTTTAGTATTCAAAAGAGGCGACTTGCCTTTCAGAGGGCGACAGCCTCAACACTTCATTGTTGTGTGCCATTATGTACCGTTTCGTCGAGTTACAACAAATAAGTCAGCTTTCATCCTTTCCCCGTTGACGCTGCGGTACGGGCTGAGTGGATGCAGAAGATCCGGAGAGATGACTTCAACCCGACCAAAAACACCCGGGTCTGTAGTCTGCATTAAGCAAACTGATTTGAATGTGACTGCCGGGGGTTTCAGGAGGCTGAAGAAGGGAGCCGTGCCGGTTTACTTTTCATGGAATGGGAACTACCTGCGCCCAGACCGAGCGTCTGGGAACGGCGTCCGCGGGCCAAGAGTCCTGCACCTGAGTCAGACTCGGACTCGGAGATGGAGACAGAAATGGCTCCAGATCACGACTACTGTGTAGTCCCTCAAACGGGAGCGAGGGCGAGTAATTTGGCCGACGAGAACGAAGCTCTACGTCGCCATATTAGGGAGCTACAAGAGCAGTTGGAAGTCCTCAAACTTTGCCAGCATTTTGAGATAGATCGCCTGTCTGCGTCAGATGAGGACGTGCGTTTTTATACCAGGTTAGCATTCTACAGGAGTTTCATGGCTTTTTGGAGTTTAATTGAACCTGCTGTGATCAACAAGATGGTGCGCATGACCAGCACCAAGACAGCCTCTGCCAGCATCAACACAGTCCATCACCCAACAACGGTAGGTAACAAATATGGTAACATGACGTGCATAGAGTTGTAGGCCTAATGCAACTCTGAAATTGGATACAAACTGTTTTATTCCGTAATTGCCCCTATTGGTTTGTGGAGTTAACTACATCTAACTAAAAAGTAAAAGCCAACAAGCTGATGTTGGTATTTTCTGATTTATACTTTGTAATAACAATATCAATGTCAAGGTAACTAAACAGAGGCTTTTATTTTTTATATCTCAACAGAAACTTAGACCCATTGACGAGTTTCCGCTGTTGCTGATGTACCTGTCAGTGGGTTTTCCTCTCAGGGACCTTGCAGAGAGGTTCAGTATTCACCGCACTACTGCAAGTCAGATCATCTCCACATGGACTCATTTCCTGTACTGCCTGCTGGGAAGCCAGTGCCTTTGGATTCCTCCAGAGATAGTGAGAGCTCACCTGCCACCTGAGTTTGCAGCTTTTTCTGATACACAGGTGGTCCTTGATTGTACAGAGATATTCTGTCAGACGCCATCCTCGCTGCTCCTTCAGAGTGAGGCTTTCTCAACCTACAAATCACATACTACATTCAAGGCCATGATTGGCATGGCACCCCACGGTGCCGTCACCTTTGTGTCTGGACTGTATGCAGGCTCTATGAGTGATCTTCAAGCAGTCCAGGACTGTAAAGCTTTTGAAGCCAGGTATGGCAATCATGGTGGACAAAGGGTTTGTTGTGGACAACCTCAGCAACAAACAACAAATGAGTTGAGAGGATGTCAGACAGACAGTCAATTGCACATCTGAGAGTGCATGTGGAGAGGTGCATAAGGAGAGTGAAAGAGAACAAACTGTTTGACAAGGACATACCACTGTCTATATGCGGGAACATTGATGAATTGTTCAGTGTGGCCTGCTTCCTGGTCAATTATCAGAATGGGCCATTAGTGAAGGAATGGGCAACTCAGCAATGAATTAAAGATCCATCTTGCTTCTTAAAAACATTCTTTGTGTCATTATCATCATTACATCAGCGTTTTTTTTCCGAACATGTCGAATTTAAAAAGGAAATACTGAACAACACTATATTCAATCATATATCAACAATCCACATAGCTTTTTACAATCGGGCTCTCATTTCAATCAGTAAAAAAAAGGTATGGTCTCAGGTCAATTGTAGGCCTGCATTAGTGACATTAGCTCTAGTTTTGTTGAGATTCCGTTGTTCAGTGTCACTTCAGGTTTTCAGGTTAAAGATAAACAATAAAAACCTAATACTTAGTTTAGGCTTTGTACAGATTTGTAAAGATGAACAATAAAACCTAATATTTAGTTCAGGCTTTGTACAGATTTGTAAAGATGAACAATAATACCTTATATTAGATAAGCATTGTAAAGATGAACAATAAAACCAGAACAAGAACATTTATCAACTGATTGAAACAGAACTGATTGAAAGAACCATTGATTTTTAAAAGATCAGATCAAGTAATGATAGAAAAAGAAATAATCCCCCCTCTCCCTTATAACCCTAGCGACGTCCGCATCTATGTAAATTCTTTGTACAAGAAGGTCTTCCTCTGCAAAAACCACAAAAACACAACACTGCATTCCAGTGATAAGCAGCTGGCCTTGCACCTGCCAATAGTAGCTGTGACCTGGCTTCAGGCGCAAGGCGCCACTCTGCATGTGCAGGTACCGGCAGTCCACATAGCTCTTCACTTTGGGGCAATTCACCTCCACCAGCCCGAATGGTGGTGCCTCCGTCGGATCAAAAACAACACCATCTGGAGAGGATCCGAGCCAGGGAGCGTCTGGATGGATGACAAATCCTTGACATTTTTAATGTGGGAATATTCCTGAATAGCTACTGGCTCCAGTGCTAGTCCCCTCTTCATCAAGGCTGTCTGAAACCCACCTTTGCGGATGCGTTCTGCAAGGTTCTCTGCAGAGCTGTAACCTCGGACATGACACACCTCCCGGAATCTGGAGGAGGTGAGCCTCATCTTCCTCAGGCTGTGAAACTCTGTGTTGCCACTCTGTTCCCTCGTGGACATCTCGATGGATCTTGCCATGTCGAAAGTGATGTTAAGCGACATTACATTTAGGTGCTGGTATGAAATAGGGCTGCCTTCTTGAACCGTCCCAAAGGCTGAATCGACGAGGGGAACATCACTACTTATGGAGTGTGGTAATTAGCGGAGCAAGGTCTGCCGTGAAGTCCTGGTATGTCAAGTCAAATCATCTTCATTTATATAGCGCTTTTAACAATGGGTTTCAAAGCAGCTTTACAGAGATAAACATATAATTTAAGGTAACAGAGATTGTTTTGGCTTTATAGCGGTTCTTGAATAATGTTATTTCCAGCTAAAGTTAATTTTGATTGATTCACCTCCGTCGAAATGATCTGACTTTAAACGCAAACCTGTGATTAACGCTGACGGCGTTCACATGCACATTCAGAATTGATTCTATAGTTATGTACTTAAAATATTTGTGCAGGTTTGTAATTCCATACAACCCAGCCTAAACAAACTACTTGTCTTGCCTATAAATTGACAGAATTTTGTTTTATTTTATCACTTCAGGGTACGCGAGCCAAAATTCACAACGCTTTATCTGTAGAGTGGGAATGGGATCCTCCATAGGGAGAGGATAGTTGACACTTCAGCACTGCATTGTCATTGGGTCCAAGCGGATCTCCTTCGTCAGATCTGGACACAGCCTAGATCCGGCAGGCTGCGGGAAAACCTCGGGATAAACAAAGACACTAATATTAGCGTAGATGCCATTCTTCTTATGATGTAACGAGTACATCAAGATTTAAGGGAAGTGTTCCCAGTTCCGGCTGACCTAATCTATGCAGCCTAACATTGAATTATAGAAGTCTATAATGTATTATGTGTATGCTAGGTCAAAGAGATATGTTTTTAGTCTAGCTTTGAACTGACAGAGTGTGTCTGCCTCCCGGACAATGGTAGGAAGACTGTTCCAAAGTTTTGGTGCTAAATAGGAAAAGGATCTACCGCCAGCAGTCGATTTAGATATTCTAGGTATTATCAACTGGCCGGAATTTTGAGATCGCAATAGACGTGAAGGACTATAATGCGTTAAGAGCTCGCTCAAGTACTGCGGAGCTAAACCATTTAGTGCTTTGTAAATAATCAACAATATTTAAAAATTTATACGATGTTTAATTGGGAGCCAATGCAGTGTTGACAGAACCTGGCTAATATGGTCATATTTCCTGGTTCTGGTAAGAACTCGAGCTGCGGCGTTTTGAACTAGCTGTAGTTTATTTATTAAGCGTGCAGGGCAACCACCCAGTAGAGCATTACAATAGTCTAGCCTTGAGGTCATGAACGCATGAACTAATTGTCCCGCATTTCCCAATGAGAGCATATGGCGTATTTTAGATATATTTTTTAAGATGGAAAAATGCAGTTTTACAGATACGTGGCTTTCAAAAGAAAGGTTGGTATCAAAGAGTACAACCAGGTTCCTAACCGACGACGAAGACTTAGAGCAGCCATCAAGTGTTAGACAGTATTCTAGGTTATTACGTGTGGAAGTTTTTTGTCCAATAATTAGAATCTCTGTCTTTTCAGAATTTAGTAGTAGGAAATTACTAGTCATCCAATTTTTTATATCAGCTATGCATTTTGTGAATTGGTAAGTTTCGTTGGGTTTTGAAGAAATATACAGCTGAATATCATCAGCATAACAGTGAAAGCTAACTCCATGTTTCCTAATGATATCTCCTAATGGTAGCATGTACAGAGTGAACAGCAACGGTCCTCATCAACCTTCAGGACATCTGGGTCTGGCAAGTCCCCCCGCACTGCTTTGTAGCGCTTGCTCCTTTGAAAACAGTTAAGTCATAATTAGGAAAAAAAGAAACAATAACTCTCAAAAAATAAAGAATCTGATGATGACTGGGTGATATGTAAAAAATATTTTAATTTTATATGTCATTTCAATATTGACGATTAACGTCTGGAAACAGATTGTTATAATCGACATTGCGATACTGGTGAGACAACGTTGATATACGATAATATCGTCATATCACCCAGTCCTACTTGACAGTGAATATTACCTTACACCATCAGCAGCTGAGTACTGTCTTGACTTGGGTTTGGTTGAGATGAATACCATGTTACCCACTCTGCCTGGTTTCACACCCTATCAAGTAAACAAATAAAACAAACAAACTAAACTTAAGGACAGAAGTTGGTTAGCCACCATAACATACCATCACAAACTAACCACACTGATACACCAGACAGACTTCACAAGTTTCTCCAATCCCCTCTTAATGCGATTTAGCTATGGTAGCTCTGCCACTGTAATAGATGTGGTAATGATGTGCTTGTTTTGTCTTCATTGTGCGTTTTAAACAAGGTGAGTAGAGTTTATATCCAATTTAAAAAATAAATGAAACCTCAACAATTTGTGATTAGCCTAAGTTCTTAATACTTACCAGTCTTCGTGGTTTATGCCATCGCTGCTCAGTTTCTGTGCAGCTGAGGACAGGCGGTACTGCTCTCAGTTGCAACGTAGAGTATTTAGTTGTCTGATACAGTAGTGCAACACTGTGGTTGCAGAGAGCGGTTCCAGCCACACAGGAGCACTCAGCCAAAGCAATTTGAATTGGTGAGCTGTCCTCAAACATAATCTATGAATAGAACATGATTTTAGTATTACAATTAGACTAAGTCATTAGATAACAACTGTAAAAAAAACAACAATAAACCAGAACAAATAAGCCAGCATCACTAGTATCTTAAAATATTTTCTTGGCATTATAATACAGTTAGAACAACAGTGTTAGTAAAGTGTTGAACAGGTTAGTATAGCCTAGATTGAGGGTACAACATCAGCTCTTACATCAGACTGAAATAATGTACCCATAATGAACAGGCCTACTTAAACTTATGCTCCAAAGAACAGGAGCAGTAACAACCAGTTTCTGGGGTATCCATGAAAGTATAGTTCAGGTTTAAATAAAATAGAGTTTTATTATTGTTATTCTACATCCACATCACCAACTATAGCCACAAAAATACCCCAAAATCTGACTTGAACTGCTTTAACACATTTTTTCCACCCTACTCTGAGGTCGTGAGGCTTCTCATGCTTCCTCATGGACCTAGAACACACAGCCCTGACGGTCACCCTCCCTGCAGGATCTTTGTTTGACACTGTGGGAATTCAACATCATTCATGCAATGTTAGACAAAACACACTGGACATCTTTTCAACATGGTACAGGACTTTTTTGTAATTGTTCTACACATTGTCAAATAAATAATCAGAAAATACTGTAGTTTATTAAGGTTAAATATAGCTAAACACTCTTCCTAAAAAAAAATGCACACTTACATTCTCATTTTAAGAGGTGTTCTGAGGTGTTCTCCATTATTTTAACCATTCATTAAATGGAATCGGTTCAAAGGAGGCATTAGTTTGCCAATCGGACGTGTAATTAGCCTACTACGGCATGGGGTGCAACACAGAATCGTGTAAATTCTCAATGATGTTGGTTAATATGCGCGAGGGATCGAGAGAGCAAGACAGTTTCAAGGCGATGAGTGCGCGTGCGGGGGCCGGGAAAGTTTAAGTCCATTTACTATTTTTAAAAATATATATAAATAAGCCTATAGCCTATGTTACATGATATTACATATATTCTGCCATATAAACAGCATAGAAACCATAAAGTAATTAGACCACAATACTTGCATCAAGCAACTCTGTTGGTATTTTTATAATTAGTATTAATATATTTGTTACATTTAATTTATTAATATGTTAATTATATTATCAGAATACTGAACATTTAGCATTGTAAGGCTTTTATTTGTGCTTAATAGATAAAACATGGCGCTGCGCATTCGGGTTTTTGGCTGCTATAAATTTGACCTGCCACAAGATGGTGCTGTTTTCGAGACTCTTGATGCTTCGAATCTTTTCCCGGAACAATCGGGAAAGCCTCAGTGCTTCATGAGGCTTCATTTGCTCATCCATACACTGAAGACGCTGGAGGTGGAGACGCTGGAGACAAAGGAGATGGAGACCCTGGAGACAAAGGAGAAGGAGACCCTGGAGATGGAGAATCAATGTAGTGATGGCAGGGTAAGTAGTTCTCTACTAATGAACGAGACCAGACAGTGAACAGAGGTGAGGAGTGTGTCTTTATAGTGGTGGTGATGATAGTGATGATGTGGTGCAGGTGTGTGTGATCAGGAATGACGTGCAGGTAGGAACAGAAGAGAGTGATGGGAAGTGTAATCCAGGAACCTGGCAGACCTGTGGTCTCGCATAGACAGACCTTCAGACTGACGGCATAAGGTCTGGACTCCATTGCTGCATTTCTTGGCCAAGGACCCCCCAAAAGGACGTTTGACTGACATGTAACAACCAATCACAGTTTGTTTTGTTCCGCATCATGTTTAGGGGTGTGACAATATAATGCCGATGTCCCTACAATAACAGACCGGCGTGCATGTAACAAATGACTCATTTAAGAACATCGTGCAAGTTTACTGCATCAATGGAGCCGCGAACTTCACATACTTTTGAAAATCCAGTGTTTAGTTGATCATGGTAATCGCTCATTGTCACAGTTGTAAACACAATGGCTTTTTTTCTTCTTCCACATGGGGTTTTCAAACATTGGTTGAAATTTTCCGATTTCAACCAATCAGATCACGATTTCGAAACTCCTGAAGTGTTTCCAGAAAAGTGTGCCATATGCATCAGACGTTCAGCCAACGGTCCGTGGGTGTGATGTCTGAGGCTGAGACTAGTCAAGTCAAGTCAAGTCAAATATATTTATATAGCGCTTTTCACAATACAGATTGTATCAAAGCTGCTGCACAGTATCAATCAAAACAACTTGATGTTTGTTTATTACTGGAAAAAAAGACATCCAAGTTTGGTAGAGCTGATCAATGGTATGATTGGTTAATTAATTTGAATATCCCCAAATTAAGGACCTGACTAGAGGACCTGTAACACATTACACATCAAGTTAAGGAGCAGGAGCAATAGTTATTTTAAAGTAATGTCTAGAATGTAATACATATACATATCCAACATATACATATACAACATATACATAGTCTCTAATGCTTTATCAGTTTATTCTGATTGAATGTAAAATGTTTAGGAATATACTATGTTAAGTCCTTCAGTTATTAATTACTCTGGAAATTCTTAATGTACAAAGAAAAATTATTACTGGAGATGCTAGATCCTGAGCCAGCCTGACAGTCTTTAATCTGTGATAACTGACATGATAAACAAACTCAAGCCTCAGAAATATAAATCCAAAGTAACAGCAAACCAATTGGCCCCAAAACCACCAAGATATACATGAAAAATGTTGTTAGCACCCAGACTAAAAAGCAATTATGATAAACTTCCCACAGGTCCAGTTTAGTTTAATTTCCGTCAGTCAGCCATAGTTCCAAAATAAATGTAACCAGTCTGCAACTCAGACATGACAAGCCGTCTATCAAGCTGTGTTTATTAACATTTATTAAAGTGCCCCCAACAGAGTCTAACAGCTCATCTTTCTGCCTAGGCATGAGTTAAATACACTAGTATTGTTTATTAACTCACTTGCTAGTTGTGAGTCAATTCCATGCCTGTTCCAACTGGTCCAATAGCACCTATATATAACTACACAAACTGAAAGCACACTTTTGCAGTAGTACATACTAAAGTTTAGCCATCTGCTTTTGCATAATCATTTTTAGATGAGCTGTATAGCTTCAAACCACGAAAACTGGCACCACTGTGGTTCACTTTGATGCCACTTGCTTTAAATGCAAGTCAGGGGGTGAAGCAGAGGGCCCTCTCACTGCACATAAACAGAGCAGTGTTTGTTCCGCTTCCCAGCCTGACCTTTGGAAAAGCATTTCCGAGAGCTAATTGAATAAAGCCTAAATACTTCGTGTTGCCAAAGCCCCCAAATCCCTGCAGACAGCGCAATGCACAACCCTTGAATTATGCTGAAGACTTCCTTAATTGAATTTCTGCAAGGGCTTTAGTTCAATTCCAGTTTTATCAAAGGAAACTTGCTCATTTCAAATAATTCAGTCTTTATAAGAGGCAAAATCTGAGCGGTGTCACTTTCTTCTCAATAGCAGTAGCGCTTTGTGACCTGCACACCTCGTACAGGAATAACCTCTACGCTCCAGCAGAGGCTGTCAAAAAGCATCTGGATCATGATGAACCCAATGCAAGAGCATTGTGTAACACACAAGCTGACAGATGGAGCACTTTGCATTTAAACAGCAGGTATTCCCTGTTAGTGATCATGCAACAATGTTAAGCATGACTTTTTGTATGTTGTTTGGCCTTATTAGTAATTCCACTGAGGAACTAAGAACTTATTCTTTCATAGTTTGCAACCAAAAAGCAGAACACTGTTGTTATGCATATTTTTTTGTATTTGCTTTTATGGGGTTCAAAAGAAAGTCTGTGGTATAGAAAGGTCAACCACAAGGTTAAGAATATTCTCAGAGAATCACAGAGGCACCCCTCAAAGCTGCATTTACTTATATTGAACCCATTCAGAGTGTCTATCCAATACAGACCCGTGAGGTGTGCAAGGCTCAAAAGGAACACTGTAATACTCAGTTATAATTTATCGGACCCCTAAAGTCTTTGTCACAATTACAATTAAGAGAATGTAGGCAATCATCTTTGAGACACTTCCTCTGTCTTTAGAAAGACATATTTACAAGGTTATGAAGCATTACAATATCTAAATAACCAACAGGTCTTTGAAATTTTATAGGATATTCTGGGAAGCAGCTTGAGCATTCTGAATAATGGACTAAAAACTCTGGTCCTCCTATACTTGCATGCCAAAACATCCTTACGTATTAAAGAGACCAGTGGCTGTGTGCGAAAACTGATGACCTAGCCTCAATCCATGACACACGTCCCACCCTGCATCCCATACGTAAGTCCCATACGTTTCTGTACTTTAGATGCATGTTAACACATGCCCTTCCTGCATTCTGAACATTCTTTGATTCTGCTAAAAACTATTAGAATGATGGCTAACACTTACAATCTCTGGAATGACACTTTTTATTGTTTGGGGCAACATTACTCAGATGTTTGGCTCAGTCATGGGCCCATAGGCTCATGGATCTTATCCAGTCAAAGTCTCTCGGAGCATTGGATTTGCAGACTCACGTTGACTCGTGATTCGTGTTGACAGTAGAGGAAGAAGAGAAATGTTGTTTGGCATGTTTCTGAATCCTCTGCATAGCTTCTACCTGCAACAACCACAGGCACTGCAACTCAAAATTCTTGTCAGGTGCTGTTATTATGGGTATGGTGTACAACAGGGGTGTCAAATCATGCTACTGGGAAGTTTAGCTCCGACCCTAATTAACCACATATTAACCAGCCACTCAAGGATTATTTGAAAACTACTGACTGGAGTGTTGAAGCAGGGTTAAAACTAAACTCTGCAGGACGATGGCCCTTCAGGAGCAGAGTTTGGCACCCCTGCTGCAGAAAGACCCTTACGAAAAAGAAGTTTACTTCAAGTTTCATTTACTTCATTTTATGAAGTATACTTAAGTAAAGTTCAAGTATATTTTTAAGTACACTTTATGTGGTAGTATACTCATATCAATGTACCAGTAGTAAACTTGTAAGTGTACTATTTCAATACTGCTTGGTCCCACAATTGGCCCACATTTTAGTATATAAAAGTATATATATATATATATATATATATATATATATATATATATATATATATATATATATATATATATATATATATATATATATTGTACTATAAGTTTAACAGCAGTAAACTTAAGTGCACAACTAGATTTTTCATTTGCACTGTATACAGTATATACTACAAGTTGTTAAACATTTCATTGGGCAGTTTTGATTTTCATGCTTTTTAATGTATAATGATCGGATTATTTTACATTTGCGTAAGCAATCTTCTACCACTTGTTTCTGCTTCTTCAACTGTGATTTAATCCTATCATATAACAGTGAAACCATGGATAGCCGTAAAATTCAGTCAGTGGCGGTTTATAAGATTGTATGCAAAACTATGTGAAAAAATATTTAATAGGCTACTCATTCAAGAGTAAACACAACTACAAGCCAAATATACTTAGCATGCTTAATTATACTTTTAAGCATATCTCGATCAAAAGATTGAGTACATATACTGATAGAAAGGCCTACGTATATTTGGACTAAGTCAACTAAACTTAAGTGCAATTTTAAGCAAATTTCTGAGAAGTATACAAAAAGTAGACTGAAAGTATACTTTCTTATTTTTTAATTAATTCATTACATTTTTTACATTTAATAATTCATTACATTTATATAGCGCTTTTCTACACTCTAAAAATTGCTGGGTTAAAAACAACCCAATTGGCAACCCAGCGCTGGGTAAATATTGGACAGAACACATGCTGGGTTAAATTAACCCAGTGACATTTTAACCCAGCAGGCTGGGTTAAAAAATAACCCAGCATTTTTTAGAGTGTAGGCACTCAAAGCGCTTCACATGGAAGGGGGGGATCTCCTCAACCACCACCAATGTGCAGCATCCACTTGGATGATGTGACGGCAGCCATAGTGCGCCAGAACGCCCACCACACACCAGCTTACTGGTGGAGAGTTTAATATAATTTAGTTTAATATACTAATAGTACACTTGAATAAACTTTCTCGTAAGGGGAGGTATGTGTATAACAGCGGTGTTCGATCCTGCTCCTGGATGGCTGCCATCTAGCAGAGTTTACCTATAGCCCCAAATTAAACACGCCTGAACCAGGCAATCAAGGACCTCGGGATCACTAGAAACTTGTGCTGCGTCCCAATTCGCATACTATCCGTCCTAAATAGTATTCGAAAATAGAATTAGTAAGTCCCAAATCATAGTATGTTGAAATGAGTGTTCCAAAGAGACCCGGATGGTCTAGTATATCTGGTCAGAATCCGAAGTGCAGATCGATGCACACTCTAACGGCTGATATTGCCCACAACCCATCGCGCGCTGGACGAGGATTCGGTTAGAACTACAAACACGAGTGAAAAGTGTAAAAAAAAAAAAAACTACAGACATGGAGGATGCGCGAGTCCGGCGGTTGTGTAGAGAGGTTTAGATAAAGGGGTTTGTGATTAATTATCAGTATCTAACCTGACGAAAATTTTTTTATTCAATCTTGGCTACATTTTATTGCCTCTGCAGCAGCATTGTGAACTTTTGTAAAGATACGTTTAGCCATCAACTTTTAAATGCATCATTACATTCAAATTGCAAAGGAGAGTCTCCGCAAGAAAGACCCACGACTGGCAGATGAACATGCTACAACATTTCTCTCTGAAATGGTAAGAAATTATATTAGATTGAATGGAGAATTTTCACTGTGACGAGATGATTGACAGGGCAGTTTACGGTGATAGGATGCACTCGACAGATCTGTCCGTTAAAGATGACGAAGTAGTATGTCCCAAAGCTTGCCTACTCTTTTGCTACAAACTCAAAAGTATGTACTTTTTTTTCACAAAAAGAGTACATACTTTTAGGGCGTAGTATAAGTAGACGTATTGGGACGCAGCCTTGGAGTGCCTGTAGCCTCTAGACCGATCGACTGTCCTGCACAGTTTATCTCCAACCCTAATCAAACACACCTGAAGCAACCAATTAAGGTCTTCAGGATCACTTGAAAATTAAAGGCAGGTGTGTTTGATTAGGGTTGGATATGAACTGTGCAGGACAGTCGATCGGCAGGAGCAGGGTTGGGGACCCCTGCTCTATACCCTGTCCTTTCCTTGACTGAATCGTTTTTGCACTTCATGACATTCCCTGCTCATGGAGGAAACATCTCCCCAAGTCACAATATTTCCCATGGACAATTAATGTCCCCATTTTAATATTTGTATATAAAATTAATGCCACTCTGAGTTCTGAAGCCACACCCACTGTAACTGTCTTTGGCTACAGCTTACAAACTTCTGAATGAGTAACAATACTTTGTGTTTTAAGGCATCATTACTCAGATGTTTGGCTCAGTCATGGGCCCATAGGCTCATGGATCTCAGCCACTCAAAATTTCTTGGAGCATTGGATTTGTATTATCATATGATTCATGCTGACAGTAGGGGAAGCAAAGAAATGGATGTTTGGCATGTTTCCGAACCCTTTGCACAGCTTCTTCAACTATCACAGCCACTGCAGCCTGACATGTCCAAGATTTGTCAGTTGCTGGAGTTATTGTATATGGGGGCCCAGCAAAGGAAGATGTTGACAGTGGATCTTAATAGTAGATGCATGGTGCATTGCACCACAATATCAATGAGAGATTGAGTCTCTGCTTGTGTTCCCTGTGACTGTCAGTAACAATGTGCTCTCACTCCTTCATACTGTCAGAGCTTTATACAAAAGGTTGAAAAAGCATCTAGTAGTTAACAAGTATTCAGCAGTGTTTCAGACTGTTGCACTCAAATACAAAACACAGGTGTTAATATCTCTTCGATTTATTGAACATGGTTTGTTAATTTGAAGCTGTATCAAATTTCAGTTCTCATTTGCTCAGCTCGAGGTCACTGGAGGGCACCACACTTTCAATGATGACCTGAGGGGGTCCGTTCATAAGCCAAAAATTTATTCAAAACAATCTAATGACATATGTCAGGCTATCGCAGCATTTAAAGTATTTACATTATTATGTGGTTACACAATTTATGCAGTTTACATGCACAAAAAAGGCAATGTTTCATTGAGAGAAATATTTCAGGATGTTAAGAAGCATATTACGAGTAAATACGGTATATTTCAGTGTAGTTTTCTTTGTGAACTTTGCTCATTTGAATGGTCTGAGATTAATATGCACCACCTTAAGGCCCTAACAAATGATCACATTCATCTAATCTTTCCTATCCGCTAGCTAACCAGCCTATAAGATATACGCAGGTTGTCAAAAAAACGCGTCTCTGTGGGCAGCCTAGGCTCTGAGATCTGCACACAAAAACAAATGGGTACAACCACCACTCAAAACCAAAATAAACAGTGTTCCAACCAATCACCGACAGGGGCAGGTTTTGTTTTTGCACTCGTGCACGGCGACTGCACGCAAAGTCAGAGCTGAAGAAGCCAGCGCGTCTATCAACGGACCAGATACAGTGAACATGGAAGAGGCAATCCCCAAGAAGAGAAGGAGGATTAGGGCGAGGGAAAACCGCCGTTATTCGTTAAAGAAACGAATAATAATTGAGAAGGCTTTTGAACGGTGGAGAGAGCTTAAAGATTTGAACATTTTTAAATCAGACGCTGAGGATGCACTGTTTCTTCTGGACAGGTGAGTAGCTATAGCTTCTAGTGCTGACTTTTTCAGATGTGAACTGTGTGTGAAAATATCCTTTAAAAAAAAATATGAGTGACGCTCAACTAAACTTGGATAGCTCTAGCGAATATCAGATTGTAGGGATTTAGGCCTAGTGTGCGAGTTACGTTACGTGCATGCTCTTTTTTTTTCATGATGCACGAAACGGGAGGGAGGGGCGAGCTAACTTGGTTTGTTTGGGATCTCGTTTCAAACACAAACAGAAGTGACGTCACCCACAATCGCTGATACAACCTTTAAGTCAATCAATTTCAATGTATTATATATTAAATACAATGACATTTGTGCATGCCCACATGTCAAGCTTTTCAACTAATTAATTGTACCCCACTAGAGATAAAGAGCTAGAGTTTTGACGCCCCTTATAGTATATTCCAACACCGGCTCATTGGAAAAACTTACCTGTGGCAACATTTGAGCAAAATGAAAATGCGTATCAATACGTACATATCACTTCAGCTTTCAACAGAAATGAACACTAGAGACAGTGAAAACAGCAATCACTTTTAATCGTGTTCACACACACAATTATGATTATATGGGCAGAGTATGAATTAATAAAAACTTATTTTTACGCGGCTCTTATGACCTCCAATACTTTTTACCATATTGTATGATATGTAAACAAATATATTTGAGAGTTTGCAACTTCGCATCATTAACCAGCTCCATGTGTTTGGTTTTACTAATGTAATAAGCTTGCTCGGTAGCTCAGCTGGTACAGAATTGTACTTGTGATGTGGAGATCTCGGGTATGAATCCCATGAAAGATGAGTCACAATAAAAGAGTTCAAAAACAAGCTAAAATTTCATGGTAGCGATTAAGTTTGTATGTCACATTTGCTTTTGTTAACACTATCAGGTAGGTTTAGGCTTTAGTCTATGTGTACGTTTTTTTTAAATGGAGCATTGAGCTTTTTAGCGCCACCCACCGGACATTTCAATTCAGAACTGCAGTGAAACGTACAAACACCAATGTAATATAGCATTGCCATATTCACGTTCATCTGTTCCGGAAAATACTAAACATGCTTTTAGCTCCACTTACTGGACATTTCACTTTGAAACTGTTGTGAAAAGTGCACAAAGCAACGTATTTTGCATTTTGCAAAAATGTTGCAACGTGTAGGCTACGTTTCATTTACATTTTTCTAATGAGCCTGGGCTGGTATATTCCATACACAAACCCAATCTTGCCTAATTACTCTCAATGGATGCTCAAAACTAACAAGAGTCAAATTGCAATCCATAATTGGATAATATGGATGACTTTCTTTGAGAATGAAGGCCTCACATGCGCAGGAATGAGTCATGTTTCAAAGCCATTCCACAACACAAATCAATATCAGCACGATTAGACAGAATTCTGAGCTCCATCTGGCTGCATGTACAGGCCCTTACATGCCGTCCTGAGGGACAAGACTGCTTACATTCAAAGTTTAACTCTGCTTGTGCGCTCACAAGCGAAACTTTCTGGTCTACAACATAGTGAATGCAAAATGAGACAAATGTATCTGTTGAAGGCAGGGTGTATGTTGCAATTCGCAAGTTGTTAATTAGTAATTATTTATTTCTAGCTTTGGGAAAACTAGTGTGAAGAATAGCAGGTAAGTAATTAAGTGCTCATCTTTGAGATTGAAATGCTTCAGTGCTAGATTGTGAGAAGAGCTGGTGAGTGGTTGTCTATAGGTCTAATGGGAATTGTTATCCCGTAATCATGAGGAATGGCAGAAAAAAAAAAAAAAACTTGCTCTGCTGCAGAAATGATGGGAGTTGAAGCAAGATCATGGAAATGTAAAAAAAAAAACAAAAAAAAAACAACCTTTAATGTAGAAAATATAATTTTGTAGAAATTTAATTGCACCCAGTGAATGCCGTTTAACCCTCTGGGGACCAGAGTGTTTTTGGGGCCCTTGGGATGTTTTGACATGCACTGACATTTGTGTTTTTTTCAGTTATTTATAAACATGTTAATGGCAAAGGTGTAAATTCACTCTATATAGCACAAACTTGGCTACCATGAGATCTGAGCAACATGTATGTACATGTTTGTATTTTTAATAGAATAATGTTTATGCGTGGTTATTGAAAAAAATAAAAATGAAAGTTGCTGAAATAAGACCACAAAACACATATTGATTATTTCTTCACAAGACTTTTGAAAATTGTATCACATAGCCTAGAATATTTGCTCCAAAACAATGTGAGAATCATCCTGACTACTCATTCAGATAAGTCAATAAAGTCTTTTACATTTTTAATGACGTGTTTTGTTTGAGAAAGCTTTATGCAGGAGGCATGATCTCTCATTAATATGTGTGGCATTCCACACCTGAGAAAGACAAAGACCCTCCCATAATGGCCCTATTAGGTGCTATCAGGCCATATCATTACAGGAGCCTTGCACAAAGAATGAGGAGATTTAAAAAAGAATGGCTTTTAGATTGTTTGGATTTATATAAGGAAAATACAGGGTGCATACGTCTGGACACTTCTATCACACACCCTTCACCATATAGACATGGTTTTATTTCAGTTCAAAGTTCAAAGTTAGAGTTGGAAACATCTTGAAAAGAAAATTGTCTTTCTCCATAAATATCTTAGTTTGATCATACATATTTCAAAGTTGAGGATTCATTATTTTGATATAGCTTGAACAAACACTATAACATCTTAGTTGATTAGTTTATTGACAAAACATAGGGGAGCGCGGGGCACAACCTAACGCGGGGTTAAATGTAACACGGACCTTTTACATAGTTAGTCGGGATCAAGCCGGTTGTGTTTCCACTCTTTTTCTCGCGCTGCCAGAAGACGGTCTCCCGCGAATTTGCGGAAAGTTTTGATAAGATTTCATGAAGATGCTGGACAAAGAGTGTTTTGACACCATGCAAGTAAATTTTTTCATCATAGTTTTTTTTCGGTTTCTGAGTTGGGTGTGTACGTCACCAAATCTAACTTTATATTGCCTTAATAACTGTCTTGTTGGCTAAAACATAGCACCGTTTTGAAACATGTCAGCAACTCCTAGCAACTGTTAGCTAGGCTTAAAATATGTTTTACACAGCGGGGTTAGATGTAGCACAGTGTTACAAACAAGCCGCCAAGTGTACAATGATAATCAAATGAAAACAGGGAGCCACACAACTTCTAGGTTTGAGTATTTATTTATATATTTAACTTTGTTGGACTTTCACAAACAATGTTGGAATTTTTTATTTTTTTTTATTTAGTTTACTATGCATTGATCACTTGTTTCTTTTTTTAAAAATATAGCCTGGTTTTAATGCAATAAACCCTTTAATTTTTTTATTAAAACATTTTATTAAGTTTTTATTATTATTACTGTTATTATTATCAATAATAATAATTTTACATGCAGCTGCCACACATAAATGTAATTCAATTGCAATTACAATATTTGATGATTTTATTTATTTATTTATGTATTGCTTGCAAAACTGTGCAGCCCTTTTCTATGTCTCTATCCATGATATTGATCCATAATAGAAGGATGATTGGATGAAGGATGGATGTATGGATATCTATCTATACAGATGCACAAACAATATCAAACTATACAGATAAAATAGTACTGAATTATGTGTGTTACACACAAGTGTTACAACTAACCCCTCTGTCTGTTACAATTAACCCCGCATATGGGGTAGGTTGTAACATTTGCACTTCTGTCACTTTCAGTGCAACTGTACGAAAATGGAAGCTCCTAGAAAAAAACTTTAAGTGTTCATATGTAGCAGAGATGTGTATGTTGCTTGTGTAAAAAAAAAGATGAATCTAACTTAATTATTTTTTAAATAATTGAGCCAAAACCAAAATGTGTTAGGTTGTGCCCCGCTCTCCCCTACTATATATTTAACATATGAGCAGAAACTCCTAAAAAAAAAGCTTATTTGATGTCTATTTTAGAGTAAAAACTTTATCCAAAACGAGTCAACGAAATGTTGTCTGTTATTTAGTCTGTAACAGTGCGTATCTGTGCGTTCATTCATTCATTCTCACACACACACACACACACACAAATAACAGAGCGTATCTGTGCGTTCATTCACTCACACACACACACACACACACACACACGATTCACATTTAACAGTATGCTATTTTTCCGTTTACAGACACTACGTTATTCTATATCGCGATTAGAACAAAGCACTTGCAAAAAACACTTACTTCTCAGCTGAATCTGTTCATCCTCGAAGTGAAAATAAACCCAGTGGTAAATGTCCCAGGATTGTTCCTCATAGCCGCGCAAGACGACAGTAGATTAATCTGACTAAAACATATAGTGTGTTTTCAGAGTTTATGGGCGTTAACGCGTCTCAATGTGTTGCTTCCAATGGCGCCACCAGGGGGCCACCCCTGGCCGACTCCTGGCCACCCCAATGGCCAGTACAAATTTTAGTAGCATCAGTTATGCATTTCATAAATAAGTCAAAAATATTCTTTAGTGAAAGAAGACGGGGAATTATGTGTCGTGACGTGCTTTTTAAGTACCAAACGGTTACAGTAGCCTATACTGTTTCAGCAGCTTTTTGACGTGTCTTTGCCACGTTTTGACAAGCAGGGATGCAACAGCGCGCTTTTCGGCGCCTCCCGATTTTTTCACTTCAGTTTGGGTGACAAAGTAATCTGAAGTCATTCCATAGCTTAATGTGAGGGACAGAAGTCTATTTACATCATTAAAGTATACGAAAACTCGTTTTCCCTCCTCTGCGGCTGTCAATCATTCTCCATTCATATTCAAACAGCGGGCGCGCCTCTTGGATGCACGGTAAAACTCTCTGGTATATTCACATTATAATGCATTATCTGTAGACAAAAGGCTGTAGATTTGCATAAAATTACTTTATTTTGTTGGAGTTTGTTGCTGTTTTTAAACGACTCACTACCGTGTGCTTGCTAGATCACACACATCACAAGGACTATGAATCGGCATCAAACGCACAATAACTGGAATTCAAAACTGTGAAACAAAGGAACAAATTGCACTAGGATTTGTGCGCTGGACAATTCTTCGCTTTGTGACGTGAACTTTTAAATGCGCACTTATGGAGCGCAGCGCTGCACACTGTGACTCCATGTTGCTTTGAGCACATTCTGCACCCGCGAATCCCGCGATGCACATACACGCTGTGTGCGCTCTGTTTTTCATGTTATCATGGGTTTGCACTGAAATATTGTTAAAAGCCAATAGAGGGTATGCGCATGACGTCACCGTCGGCCGGAGTGAATGCGGTCACGCCCACAAGTGGCAAAAAGACTGAGCGGCGGCATTTGTTTTCAGCGTGAATGCCGTGAAAATCACACAAAACACATCTAAAACGGGAAAGAGCTTTGCGATTGACTGTACAACTAGATTTGACCAGAAATCTGAGTTACTGTATATTTTTACAGACTGCAAAAAGCTACAGAACAGACTATATTCTGCATAATTGGATGTTTTTAAATAAACACTGACAAAAAACTATACAAGTTTTAGGGCTGGACGATATGATGATATACAGTATAACATTAATGTAAGTGATCACTCGGATTTAGACCTATCTATATTGTATTTATATAAAACGTTTACAGGCAAATTTTCTTTATTTCCCCGGCGTCGAAATCAGGCACATATAAATGTCAGGAAACACGATTCCTGGCTGCATGTCAATATCCATAGATCACTGACTGGATCTTTGATAAGTTGCAAGGAACACTATATCGAGTCCAACTTTTAGTTTAAACTGATAATAGTTTGTTTTACTCGCGTTTTCGCAGTTTCCCCTATTAACTCCAGTCACGCAGCAGCTCTTCTGCCACTCAGTCCGGCTGAGGGGGGCGTGTTCCAGCGGGGAAGTGACGTTAATGCATTCCCTCTATATATTTTGTTATACCTAGCCTGCTCAATACATTTACAATAGGCATAATTTAATTGCATATTATTTCTTTGTAGTGTAGGCTATATATGCACTTCTGAATTCTTGACATTCATATATAAATATAAAATTGTGAAATGTATGATTGCCTGATTGAATTTTATAAGAGAACTAATAGTAATTTGTTTTTATTAACATATTTAGATTTTATAAAATTACTTTGCAGATTTTTTCAAGAATTGCTTTTTGCTGCTGATTTATACACTCATTAAGTTAAAAATTAATAATACATTTATGTAATATTTAAAGATGTTAAATGTAATCTTACACTGCAAAATAATAACTTAAAAAGGATTAAATTCATCACAATTATGTAAGTATCTGGAAATTTGCCGCTGGGCGAGGGCCCTTATATATCATATCTATATAATATATATCATTATATATAATATAATATATATTAGTAGGGCCCTACTAATATCATTAGTAACATTAAATATAACACAATAAACCAAAGTATATCAGTAGGAGTTTCCTTAAGTCTTTCTGATAGTTTTCTACAGGCCGGTTTACTACAACAGATACAATTCTGAAATTATGGTTTATAGTTTTGGTGTGCCACCCCAAAATTTTAAGTGGCCCCATCTGGCCACCCCTATGAAAAATTTCTGGAGGCGCCACTGGTTGCTTCACATATTTGCGTTTGAATAGCGCGTGCTCTCCGTGGGCGTGTCACATTACCAGAGATAATCAGCTGAGAGAACAATAATGAGACGGGCTGACACGTCTCTCTTTTTATATAGATGACATAAACGGAGAATAATAATTTTAGTTTTGAATCGGATCATTTAAAAGTACAAACTCAAATGATTTAAAAGATATATTGCTCAAGTCTGGGTGAATAGTATTAGCTGAGTTGTGTTGAAGATTAGAGACGTGCTCCAGAAAAAAAGTTCACGGTGACCGAGAGGCAGAACGCACACCCTGTTTATTTTCTTTATTTTACAAAAGCACAATATTTTATTTCGATTGTATGTGGGCACATAAAAAAGTAGACATTTAACAGATTATTTTCTCATATTTCTTAACTCTATATGAACAGAAATTATGGTAGTACTTTAAGTCTATTTTTCTGCTATGTGAAAAAAAAACGAGCAAAACGCGCCGGCGCGTTTCTGGTCCCCAGAGGGTTAAACGCGGTTTTAAAGCTGTTTTTAAACAGTTATTTTTTATTCGGCTGAGAAATAAATATTGCAGATGCTAAAGCATTTGTAACTTTTATTATATTGCTCTAACTATACACAGCTTTTTTGCTTTAATGTTTCACTAATTTAATAAGTGTCCATAAATACCATACACTGATTTAACACCAGTTTTAATGTCTAGAATCCCTTCCACCATAAAAGTAGTTCCACAATGTATTCAATGACTCAGGTTTTCACATACTTTGTGTATTTGACCATTTAGACGCACACAGAAAGCTGTCAGTGTGTGAATACTGAATTTCAGTTCTCTTTGGTGGCATATTTCACTTGTAATAACTCTTAACATCAAGCTTGTTCCAATCTTTAATACTTATTTGACCATAGTTCTTTATTGCTTTAATATGTCAACAACTCAAGCAAGATAGAAATGATATAATAAAAGTTCAATCAATTCCCACTTTATGTCATCGTCACGGCGAGTGATGAAGCAGACAGGTGAGTATAATGTAACGGAAGTTTATTATGAACAGTAGCACGGAAACCAGCAGATGTAAATGGTGAGTTGAACACAATGAAGAGAGTAAAATGGAACTTATCTGATGAATAACAGTATTGTCCTTCACAGGTAGAGAACTGAGCGAGGCTGATGAGTCACAGATGATAGCAGGTTTGTGAAATGGGATCGGAAGACGAGGACGGCAGGTAAGTGGAACAGGTAAGGATCGAGGTAGAGTCTGTGGCTGTGTCCGAAATCTCCACTCAAACCACTACTCCCTAACCCCTATGTAGGGGGTAGGGAGTAGAGCACTATATAGTGAGCTACCAGCATAATAGAAACACCACTTTCGGACACTACTCGATGGTCTCTCAGCGCCGTTGATTACGGGATTACTGTCGCACTATTTAAACGCGCCATCATCTGTCAGCTGGTGCCGAGCCAGTGTGACCTTTGGTTTTTTTTTTTGTTTTCTCTTTCTCGACCCGGTTTGTCCCACCCTTCATTAGCACACACACACACAAAATGTGGTCGGCAGAGGATCAGTCTTAATCCCTTCCTCACAGACAATGTGTCCCAGGAATTTTACAGATCGTCTCAAGAGAAAACATTTCCTAGGAGCCAACTTTAGATTGTGATGTGTCAACCGCAAGAGAACCATTTCGAGGCGTTGAAGAGCGACTGACTCAGATGGGGCAAACACCATCAAATCATCAAGGTAACAGAGAACGCTGGTGAAATTCTCATCTCCAAAGATAGACATCATCATTCTCATGAAAGTGGCTGGGCTATTCGAGAGACCCTGAGGAAGCCTGTTATACTCGTGAAGACCAAATGGGGAAGAGAAAGCAGTGTACTTTGTGTTCTTCCTCTACAGGAACATTATTATACCCTGAGGTAAGATCCATGGTAGAAAAAAACATGTTGCCACCCAAGGCAGCCAACACATCGGACTGATGTGGTAATGGGTAGGCATCTCTGACAGTCCTCGCATTTAACCACCTGAAGTCAGTGCAGATCCTGAGGTCGCCATTCTTCTTCCATACTAGAACAAGAGGGGACGCATAGTCACTGTGTGACTTGCGGATAATTCCTTTTTCCTCCATCTCGTTTAATGCTGTCCGCAGTTTTGCATACTGGCTCGGTGGTATACGCCTATAAGGAAAACGGAAGGGTCTATCATCAGTGAGGTTAATCCGATGGACAACGCCTCTGGCCTCTCCACAGTCCATTTTGTCTCTTGAGAACACTGATTCATACTTCTCAATAAGGTATAACAACTTGTCTTTCCAGAGGGCTGATACTTCACATGACTCCAAATCCAGTTCACCAAGAACCAATTCACTCAAGACACGCTTCATCTCTTCGCTGGATCTAGGTGGTAAAGGTTCCTCAGTACACTGCAGATTTGACTGAATCTGCGTCGGTAAAGGCAAATCGTGCACTGCAATACAAGGTGACACGTCAGCAATTTTTGCATTTCTCTTCAACACCACTCTGTGATCAGTAGGGTTAATGACTTTCAAGGGGATAGAACCATCTCCCCATAGTGGTGTTCCCCCCACCCTCCCGACTAGAATTTGCCTTGGTCTCGATCTGGACTCCGTTGGTTCCACGATAACAGTGCTGCCAACTGACAATACAGAAGACTGAGGTAGCTTACACCAAACCAGATGTTCAGTCTGCGGCTCTAATGTCACACTCCTCTGTAACTTTACCGTACCGACTTTCTCAGGTATGGATTCACCTCTCCACCTTTCGGCATTTGTGAAAAGGGACAGAAACATACAGCACTCATCGCTCTCATTGTTGCTTGATTTAGACATGAGCCTCCAGTAACCATCAGTCTCCCTCAGTTGCATCAACAGTCTCTTGATGACATTTGTACCCAAAATCATCTCTTCAGTCTGCCCAGGCACAACCAAAACAGGAATTATCATGGAGCAGCCATACACAGTAGCTTTAAGATTATAGACTGCCATAGGGGCAACATGATGGCCACCACAACCAACAATGACAATATCTTGTACTGACTGGCTTGTCAAATCTGGGTTACTTCTCAACAACCGTTCTTCAGCAGACTCACTTAGAGTACACGCCATTGATCCACTATCAAGTAAAGCTTTGAGAATGAGATCAGTCTCAACTGAAACGGATGTGTAGAACAAGCTATCAGCTCTTGGAACTCTCTGAACACCCTGAAAGATGACTGTTTTGTCCGAAGGTATATCACTAAACATGTCACATAAAGACTCACAATCCCTCACATCATCAAAACTGGAAATGGGAGCTTCACTCTCAAGATCTACGTGATCCTCCCTCACACGTAGATCATCTAGTTTGACTGTTGGTTGCCTGAGGAAGTAGTCTTCCTTTCCATCGGGCACCGATTTCTGGGATGGTTAGGTGAAAAACACTGGAAACAGAGCCTGTTGTCTTTACAGTGAGTAAAAGCAGAATGTGATGTATCCTTGCACACCAAGCATGGTGTCTCATTCAAGCCTGGAATTCTAGACATGCTGTTTCTCTTCCTGTAATCCTTGCTGACCTGTGCATTCCCACTATTACTCATCAGAACTCTTTCCAGCATATCGATCACCTTTTCCAAAGCCATATTTTCTGACTGTTTTGACTGAAGGGAATCCTGGTCAGTTGTCACTGGGCAGGGGCCAGGACTTACTCTCATCTCATTCACAGAAACTTTCTGCTCACATCCAGTCGGCTTATTTCCTTGAGACTTTTCTCTGAATGATACTCGTTCAGGATCTCTTGTACTTCATAAGCCGTCCATTTGTCGATGGTTTTAGAGCGAAATGTCAGCGCTAGATCTGAATTTGGACAATTTCGAATGAACATACGTGTGACCTCAATCAATTGATTGTCCAGTACCTTACCCTGCTGTCTTAGACACTCAGCTGTGATGTCAGCAGTACGGTTCAGACGCAACCAGTAGTCAAAGGGATCCTCTTGAGGTTCTGGGAGAGTAGTGTAGAAATCTTGCAATGGGATAAGAGAATACTGATGGCAACTGAAATGCTTCCGTAAAATGGTGTAGATTGCATCAGGATCTGTACTGACATTCAAACCACTAGACAGCATCCCCACTTTAACAACATCCTTGGCTTTGCCGCTCAAGTGAATTAAAATTTCCTCACCCTGCTCCTCAGTAGGCAGAAGTCCCTTTCTTATGAAATTTTACATGAGCTCCACCCACTCATCAAGGGTAACCGTGTCTGATGCGTTGCCTCTGAAGATTGGAGGATCTTTAACTTCCCTCTGGCGTACTACTTGAATCTGCGATGCACTCGATGTGGAGCTTTGCTCAGTCATGCATCCACCATTGGGGCTATTATGAATATGCCTAGATGTAACATCAATCTGACTGCGCAAATTCAAATGTTCAAGAATACTGTCCACCAGTTGCAGGCCTACTTGCTGTACTATGCTACCCATCTGATTCATCATGTCACTAGTAAGGACTGGAGTTGATGTGCTAATTGGCTGCGTACTTTCAGAACTGCTACAATTTACACGATTAGTGTTCTCATTAGCATTTTGAGCAGGACTCGCAGTAGCTCCTAACCCCGCACCATTGCTAATGTCTGGGAAAGGAATTGGTGTTGCTAACAGACCTCTCCCTCGACCAACACTAACTGGAGTGCCCATATATCTAGATCTAGTTAACCCGGCGGGGTCCATAATCAGGCAATAAAAACATAAAAGTGAGAAAAGAGAAAGAAAAAAATATTTCCACAGAATTTAACAAATGCAGTAATACCTGAATCAAATAATAAAATCAAACCACATCAAAGTGTCTATGCAAGAGTCTCTTTCCAGTGTTATTTTTAACTGTGAAGCTTATCTGAAAGTCCTGTGCAATGAAGAATGAAGACAGGCCCGCCGGTCCGATGTTCAGATGATCTTCGACCACCTCGACTGAAGTCCTGAGTCACGGCACCAATGTGACCTTTGGGGTTTTTTTTTTTTGTTTTCTCTTTCTCGACCCGGTTTGTCCCACCCTTCATTAGCACACACACACGAAATGTGGATGATATCGGCTTTATTCTCCTGCACACAGAGCAGTAAAAGAGAGAAGATGGTGAATTGTAATGTTGTTCAAAGCTCCACCCACAACAGTTCTCTTCAACTCTGCTGCACTCACAGTAAACATTACTCATTCACATTATATATTGTACTGAAAACAGTAAACAAAATTGAAACAAATCTGAAATGTAATAATCTCTCCAGAAAATTTACATATTTTGTAAACAATTCAATGTTGTCTTGTCTTAAACTTTTTTTTGCTTTGTGATCATATAACACTGATTACACAGCTTACATCATCCATTTTATATTACACTTAATTGCATGAATCCAATAGAAATAACATATGGTGTTTTTAGTAAAACCATGAATTACATACGTTATAAAACACAGTTCGTACCAAATATTTCCTAACAATACAAAAAAAATATACAACTTCATGAACAGTAAATTATTAAACACTATATGCTAAACATTTACCTGCACACAGAGCAGTAAAAGAGAGAAGATGGTGAATTGTAATGTTGTTCAAAGCTCCACCTATAGAGGGTATGCGCATGACGTCACCGTCGGCCGGAGTGAATGCGGTCACGCCCACAAGTGGCAAAAAGACTGAGCGGCGGCATTTGTTTTCAGCGTGAATGCCGTGAAAATCACACAAAATACATCTAAAACGGGAAAGAGCTTTGCGGTTGACTGTACAACTAGATTTGACCAGAAATCTGAGGTACTGTATATTTTTACAGACTGCAAAAAGCTACAGAACAGACTATATTCTGCATAATTGGATGTTTTTAAATAAACACTGACAAAAAACTATACAAGTTTTAGGGCTGGACGATATGATGATATACAGTATAACATTAATGTAAGTGATCACTCGGATTTAGACCTATCTATATTGTATTTATATAAAACGTTTACAGGCAAATTTTCTTCATTTATTTCCCCGGCGTCGAAATCAGGCACATATAAATGTCAGGAAACACGATTCCTGGCTGCGTGTCAATATCCATAGATCACTGACTGGATCTTTGATAAGTTGTAAGGAACACTATATCGAGTCCAACTTTTAGTTTAAACTGATAATAGTTTGTTTTACTCGCGTTAACGCAGTTTCCCCTATTAACTCCAGTCACGCAGCAGCTCTTCTGCCACTCAGTCCCGCTGAGGGGGGCGTGTTCCGGCGTGGAAGTGACGTTAATGCATTCCCTCTATTCGAAATACATTTCACCTCATTAGAAAGCACATGGAAAAATGACGCAATTAGGAAAATCGTAGAATGCATTCAAACAGACATAAAACGATAGAAATAGTCATAAATATGAACAGAAAACACTCTTTACAAATCAATCTGTGTATATTATGAGCAATCCCGCAAGTAATTGTCAACCATTCGAGATAAAATTATATATTTTTTACTTTTAGTGCGGCGCTATTACAGAATCGACTCACCCACAACAGTTCTCTTCAACTCTGCTGCAGATCACACGCACACAGTAGTAGCCTATAGCGCCACAAGCGCCGCCCATATGAACCGCAACCCCATTGTTGCAGGATTTATTTAAAGAACTCTCAACCTCTAATATTTATCCCGTCACACCAGCTCTGGGCTAAATAGATTTTTTTTTTTATAAATACATTACATCATATTGAGCTTATTTCTCCAAAATTGTAAAATTAAAAGTAATTTCTGGCCGTTTCTGTTATAATGCGTTACTCCACACATATTATAACTTATAAACATAAATAAATTTAATACACATATATTTTCATTTTCGCGCCACACCGTTTTCACTTGCCTGTCGACATAAGAAAAAAAAAAACAGATCTACGTTATCAAATATCTTGCTCATAATACTCTTAATAAAACAGCTTTTAGACTCTGTGGAGATGCTACTCAATATTTATCTTTTTTGTTTGTTTGTTTTCGTGATTCAGAAGATTTCGCGGATTAGCAAAAGAAACAGGATTTCTAGACAGAAAACGAACATAACTTACATTTGTATGACAAATTCGTATTGTTGTCGCGCTGATCTCCTTGACGTCCATCCGCCTTTTTTACGATCAGCGCAATGCATGATGGTATGTAGGGCTTGGGTAAGTGACCATCAGTTGTACACTACTTTTCAAAATGCATTCTGGGATACATTGAGTGGACTATATAGGATATAATAATCATCACTATACATTCGGACAGCACTACAAAATGGCGAGCTCACTATATTGTCCACTATATAGTGAGTAATGGGAGATTGTGTCCATGGGAAGACGAGATCAGACAATGAAGAGGAAGAGTGGTGCAAGTGAATGTTTATAGTGAACAGGTGACGAGGTCCAGGTGTGGTGATTAGTAATCAGGGGAGAGTGAACGAGTGGGTGGAGTCTGTAGATCTGGGGCCCGTTTCAATAAGGAGGTTCAACCAACTCTGAGTTAAAGCTTGAACTCTGAGTTGACTTACCCTGAGATGGGAAACTCTGAGTTTTCGGTTACAGAACAGCTGAAATGAGTTAGTTCAATCAACTCTGAGTTGACTGACTCGGAGTTAAGCGCGTGCACCACAACTATAAAAAGCCATTATCAATGGAGCGCAGATATTACGAGTCACCATGGCAACAGCGCCAGACAAAAAAAGGTGTGCATATTTCTCACCAGCAGAACTGGATGTGCTTATGCAAGCATATGCAGAATTTGAACATGTATTTTTAAAAAAAAGCAACACGGCTGCAGCGGCGAAGGAGAGAGAGTTAGCTTGGGAGAAAATAGCTGCTCGAGTCAATGCGTAAGTTTACATTTTAATTACTTTTATACAGTGTTGGGTGTAATGAATTAAGTTACTAAGTCATCTAAATATTGTAATTAAATTAAAGACTATAAAACAATTCTGTAAAAAACAATAGTGGATTTAATATCAAATTTTAAAAGGTATATTTTTAATGTAACTTTCTCCCTAGTTACACACTTGGTCAATTTAAGAATAATTGATGCAATTGTATATTGTTTAGTTGAAAGCATTAGAAGTGCAGTTTCTTGTCTCTCCTTGTATTTTTCAAGTGGTTGAGGTTGATTTGGGATTTAGAAAGTACTTAATAAGTAAGTAAAACAAATTAGTAAGTAGACCAATACTTTCTAGAGATAGTAATTATTACATTAATCTAATTAGACTAGTTGAAGATAAACTTTGTAGTTAGTAATTAAGAACTATTTTAGAGTAACTTACCCAACTATTATAATATCAGAGGTGAAACTGGAAGAACAGTATTTTATTAAACCTAATTTAATTTTCATGGATAGGTGCAATCCTGCAGGCATCAAAAGAACATGGCAGCAGCTGAAAATGAAATATAAAAACATACTTCAAGCAGGTAAGCCTTGAGCATATCATAGGATTAGAGTAGCTACCTGGCTTTACAAACATTTGACATATTAAATGACTAATAGCATTCAGTGTCTATCAGTGCAGCAGCATTTTTGACATAGGTCTAAATGTTCATTCTCATTTGACCTCTACTCAGCCAACAGAAAGAAGGCAGAGGCTCGTAAAACAGGGGGAGGACCTGCACCACCACCTCTGACAGATGCAGAAGAGATGGCCCTGAGCCTAAATGCTGGAAGGCCAATGGCTGAGGGAATTCCTGGAGGGACTTCATCAGAGCCAGTCACTCCAGAAGATTTAAGTGCCTTCATAAAATGTAAGAGGTCTACCTACAGTATGTGTTAATTTTTTTTATATAGACTAAATGTGATATTTCCATTTATATTACTTTGGGTTGGGTTTTTTGTTGGTCCCAACAGATTCAGATGGTAATATCTGCCTCTTGGAGCCTCCTGTCCCAACAGTACCCCATACAGTTGTCAGTAGCCTACTCCATACACCATCACAATACACAATTATGACAAATAGAGTACACTTTATAATACTATGAAATGCTCATCTTCACAGGATGATGGGGATGAAGAAACCATTTCTGCTGCCACAGACAGGCCTACAGAGGTAATTTTAATATTATATGTCTACACATTCACATTTATATGTGGAGTAGCCTATAGAATCTAAGTTTATATCTATATAAATGGTCATTCTTATCTCTACCCCCCAGAGTGTGGAAGAACAGCAGGAGGACGGTCCATCAACTTCTGGTGCACAGATGAACACAGTTCAGTGATTTACAGTAAATGCCACAGTTTAATTCTGAATTTTAGACTTCATGATGTAACTCTAATCTAATGTATTTTCAGTTGCCAGTTAAGGAGTTATATAGACTTCTTCTTATTAAAAAGATAGAAAAAAACAGCAAAGAAGTTGTATACTTGGACCGCCAGATCCAAAAGGCAGATCTGGAAATCGACATACTGAAACTAAAGCTAGAGGTGAGTGTATGGTCACAGGTGAATTAAGTATTGAAACTATTATAAAATCTTTTTTTTTTTTTTTTTTTTTAGGAAATGAAGAAGAAATAAATAAATTGCTGTGATTTTGTTTATTCATTATTGGTTGCATTTGTATGAAATAAAGAACACCATAAATTGCTGTGATTTTGTGTTTATTCATTTTTTTGTGGTGGTGGATATCATGTGTATTAATCTGAGAAGACATTGCGGCATATCATATCCCGGACTACCCTTCCATCCTGGAAATCTGCAGGGTTGATAGGGTCTTCCTCAGGGTCTTGTAATTGTAGGGCAGGGTGTTGCTCCCCTCTAATTATGGCAATATTATGGAGAACAACACATGCCACAATAATGTCGCAGGCCCTTTCAGGGGTTACCCTGAGGTGACGTAGGCACTGGAAACGTGCTTTCAACAGGCCTATGGTCATCTCCACCCGGGCTCTCGTCCTGCAGTGTGCCACATTGAAGCGCTGCTGTGGGCCTGGTTCAGGTTCTGGGTAAGGGGTCATAAGATTTGGTCGGCATGGGTAACCCCTATCTCCCAGCAGAAAGCCATCAATCTCTCCTGTAAGAAAGTTCACATTGCTTTAGAGCTGCATAGAAATTCCCCTGTAAGTGTTTAGAGCATACATTGAAATATGTGTATAGCATTTACTTACCCCTTTCCAGTCTGTTGCTCAGGGTTGACTCCCGATAGATTCTTGAGTCATGAACAGAGCCGGGCCACTTGGCCTCCACATTTGTGATTAAATGTGCAGCATCACATATGATCTTGACAGTGCAAAGAATGAGTCATGTTACAGTATTGTGATGTAGTCTTTGACCATTAGAAACAGTAGGCTGTCAGTGTACCTGCACATTAATACTGTGGATGGATCTCCTGTTCACATAGTCCGCTTCATTTTCAGAAGGTGCAATGATCGGAATATGTGTGCCATCAATGCATCCAACCACATTCGGAAATCCTAAAGGGAATTCTAATTATTAGGTTACTTCCAGGGGTCGCAGCAAGATATTCTTAACTGAATGTAATTTATCAGGTTAGCCTCATTTAACCCGATTTATACACCACTGACCTGCAATCCTGTGAAACTCCTCTTTGATGACTCTCACTGGTTTGTGCCCAGGAAACAATACAAAAATTCTCAGAAAGCGCTTAAGAGCGAGGCACACTTTCCTTACCGCTCTGCAAACAGTAGCCTTACTAAAATGTTCTGCATCCCCGATGTTATAAAGAAAACTTCCATTCGCAAAGAAACGTAAGGCAACGCAAAGAATCTGCTCGGATGTAAGAGCACGGCCGCGATGGTTGATGTGTCTGATGTAAGGATGGATGAGATTATGGATGTATCTTATTGACTGTAAAGAAAAACGGTAACGCTCAAATAAAAATGGATAGGGATATGACAAAAAATCCACTCTGGGCCTCAAAATCCTCTCCCGACGTAAATGTAACTCCCTACGAAGTAATACAGCCTCTTCGTCAACAGGATCATCCATAAAAGGACATGCCATTTCATTCCCTTTGATGCGCTCTGCGTGACTGAAATGTGCGCAATAAATATGTTCCCAAAGAATCAATGAGGTGTTTAAACACCACTTCCTCTTTAAAAAAGGGGAGGAGACCAAAATAAACTCTGGGTTTTCTGAAGAAAACCTGCTCCCGACCAGGTTAGGTTCACAGAGTAAGTTGCCATAGTAACTGACTCTGAGTATAAGTTACCTCTCTTTCAGAAACGGGCTTGACTTACCCTGCTTTCTCAGGTTTAACTTACCTCCCTTTCTGAAACGGAAAACTCAGAGTTTCCCTCATTTCAGGGTTAACCTACTCAGAGTTTTCACTTAACCTCCTTTCAGAAACAGGCCCCTGGTAGAGCCGTGACAGATAGAGGCTATATCATCATACTGGTATAGTACAAAATAGAATTTTGTATTTCAAATAGTATTTTAGATACATGTATCTGAAATACTGCCCATCCCTGATTGCATATATTGCTGATTGCACTGTATAAATCTAATAAAGATAAATAATTATTAAAGTTTCAAAAGCTATTCGATGAAGAGCAGTGAGTGATTTCCTTGTCTTTTGTTGTTTGATTAACATTAAAAACACAAACAGGCAGCAGGAATATTATGCTGCTGTCACTTTCAGACACAATGCACAGATCCAGAATACCGATACACATGCGTTCTTTCTCGACTGTTTATGTGCACTTAAGACATAACCTACTATGTTTGCTAGGATACTTCCCAAGACAGGCATGTTGACAATTTTTGTGTGAATTTGTCCGTTCAAGCGCAAGACTTGAAAGAAAACTCAATATTTGCGTGGGCGCTTCGGATGAGTGCACAAATCTTCCCACAGAACGCATGTGATTTCTAATTTGCATCTTGCACTCAAATGTTTAAATTGGCAAGGTTTAAATGAGTTTAGTTTAAACACAGATATCAACATGTACTGTTCAGGTCTAACCTGCACTTGTGTGCTAACAACACCCGGATGATGACAGTGTAAATGAACAAAGTTTAGGGGAAGCCAGAATGCGTATCCATTGACAGTAACATGCATTAGTCCAACTCTGTCAGTCTTTTATTTATTTTCAACAAACCATATTACAGATGCGTATTTTCATCAGATTTAAGATGAACCATGGTGCAAGTGCGTGGGTCCCAGGAGAACGGTACAGTTTTTTTTGTTTTTTTTTACAGAGAACCGTCACATCCCTATTAAGAACCCATGTGCAGATTATTTGACATAACTGCGAACAAAATACAAAAAAACAAAGACCTGACTTGACTTAAAATAAGCATGAACCAAAAGAGGGTACACAAACAAAGCTAAACAAGAGACAATAGGTGCGTTCGACTTCATGCAGCTCTGCACAGACCGATCGGCAGCTGACTTGAAACAGTGCATGCCGGTTAGAAATTTTGTCCGACTTGATCCAGCGCCGATGCCACATGAATGTGACGTAAGTCATCAAAGTACCGCGAGAGCGTTTCGAGAGTAGGCGGAGGACTCAGCCAGCGCAGCTTCTCAAGAGCAGCTGCACAAGCTCTGATGACGTCACAGCTGTTCCACGATTCGCCGGAATCACTGCACACACGTGCGTTTTCTGTTTATTCTCACACCTTTAATTCCACTAAAGCTCACAAATCAGTTTTTTATAACAGTAAATAGTCTTTTCATGTAGTCGCGATGTTATAGTGTGTCATGTTTATCCAAATAAAACTGATTAAAAAACGTTGACTCCACTTCATTGATATAGGCTTATTTTGAACTTTATTCTTGTTCAAACAGATGCTGTATGAAGCAGTAAAGCATTGAATGAAAATGTGTCTGAAATATCTGTGTATTTGGCAAATATTGCATTTATTTCTCTTCAGCTGTGGTAAAGTATGCAAACACCACGTGAGCAGTCACTACAGGAACCAGAAAGTGTCCGACTTCACGTCTCGGTTTTCATCTCCTCCCCGCCTGCACGCTAGCCTGGCTGACGCCAGACCCAATCTCGTTGAGAATTGGGTCTGGGAACCACATGCGCAATTTCTCGTATTTGAGGCGTGGTTTCAGAATGCCCGTCGCAGTTTATTGGGTGCTAAGAATGTCTATCAAATATGCCTGTACGTAGCTCATAGCCAATCGTTTCAATTATACCAGATGACGTATGTCTACTATGACGACTGGGGTCTCGCGAAGCCCCATTGCCTTAGCCACTAACGGGGCTAGTTGATATATCAGACTTTTTCCAAAGCCTGTTGGTAGCAGGGCAAAAACATCATTCTTGTTTAAGAAATGGTTTAACGCCGAAAGCTGTTCTTTTTTCAAAATGAACTTGCATTCTAAACTACTTAGACATTGTTCGAAAGGCTGCATCAAAGAGTAGCTTCGCGTCTTCAGCCATGTTAAATAGATATAAACAAACTGTTTCCGTGTGTCGCATAGATGTCGTCATCGTCTAGCTACTCCCTCCCCGTTCTGTGATTGGTTCCCTAAATGAGGCGAAAAATCTGGCCATGGTATCCAGACTGCCTTTCAGCGTGAATTGAATCGCGCTGCGGTAAGGCAGTATGGGGAAACCCAGGCTACCTGCACGCGGCAACTCTCGCCGATCGGTTACATCCAGCCGCAGCCAATGTCAAACACACCTAATAGTAACATGAGGGATATTTATACACAAAGACTAACGAGCAATAAGAAACACATGTGACCAATCACAAAACAGAACAGAGAAACACATGATCTGAACAACCAATCAGAACAGGCTTGTTCGAATTCATGCAGCTCTGCGCAGACCGACCAGCGGCTGACTTGAAGCAGTGCATGCCGGTTAGAAATTTTGTCCAACTTGAGACAGCGCTGACGCCACGAGACTGTGACGTATGCAAGCACAGAACCGCGAGAGCGATTCGAGAGCAGTCGGAGGACTCTCCAGAGCGGCTGCACGAACTCTGATGACGACACAACTGTGTCACGATTGGCCGGATACACGCATGACAACGAGCACGTGTGCTTCTTGTCAATTGTGACACCTTCAGTTCCACTAATGCTCACAAATCTGTTTTTTAGAACAGTAAAAGCTCTTTTCATCTAAAGGCGATGTTATATTGTTTCATGTTTATCAAAATAAAACTGATAAAAAAACGTAGACCCCACTACATTGGTATTTAAATAGTATAGGTTTGTGTTGAACTTTATTCTTGTACAAACAGACGCTGTATTTAGCGTAAAGCATAAAGTATTAAATACATTTGTCCATTAGTCTGTGTATTTGACAAATATTGCATTGGTTTCACTTCAGCTGTGGGAAAGTATGCAAACACAGTGCGAGCGTCATTACGGGAAGCAGAAAGTGTCCGACATCACAATATGTCGAACATTAACTGCCATTGTGCAGACAGCACCTGCATCTCGCTGTTGATTTCAGCCCCTGCTTGCAGTTCTCTAAAGGCTTATGCCTGGAAGTATTTCTCATTCTCTACACATAAACCTAGCTGTCTTTATACCCACTACGATCCTTCCTCCTTATAAATTCTTAACTTCATCACTGAAGCACTAAATTACTCAACTGGATCATATGCCTAAATGAGAAATGAAAAACAGCTCTGTACCTAGAGGGTGAAAGCCAAAGTACTGACTCTGTCTGCTCCTTCCACAAGCTTGAATTAGCAATGAAAGTCTGTTTGCTAGTCTGAAGATTATATAATACCAGAGCCTCGTCTGACATGACTTAAGCACCTAACAGCAATTCTTGCAAAGCATATCTGATTATTACTGATAGTGAAATGCACACAACTTGTTTTCCATGTGTTTGTTGCGGTGCAAGAGGAAAGAGAATTGAAATGTTTTACCACACTCTTAACAGAAATGGCATCCCTTATATATCAAGAAAAGGGGAGGGGGCTTAATAAATTAAGCACAGGTGAATGATATCCTCCTAAGTGGATTCAGTCACCCTTCTACACATGGAAAGAATAATTTGCGTAATGTTTTGCTATGTTGAAATCATACCATGAAATCACATTGGACAATTCTTGTTTTTGTGGAGTCTTTCCCTCCCTCTTGCAGCGACGTCTCTTCTTTTCTCTGATGATGTTTACTGCTGTGGGGGCGGGGCAACCTGTCACTCAAAGAGATCCACCAATGGCAAACCACAACCATCAAATCAATCCATCAATAGCAAACCAGAACCATCCAATTAATCCCCTCAAATCCAAGTTCTGCTCTGCATTTCTTTCTTGTCTAAGAAAACGTTTAACCTTGATATACGTCACAATAGGGAAGTAAAGACTTTCGCAACAACCGTTGAATATGTGAATACTTAAATGTGGAATTTTAAACAATGTAGATATTGCAAACCGGTATTATTTCAATTTATTTCGATAAACCTGTTTTGTAGCACAAATAGTTCTACCGTTTATGAACTTTGTTATTCTTCTAGTTTTATTTACCTAAAGCAAATAATGAATCTTTTGTCTAGTACATTCAATGAAAATACCTTACTTCTGCATTGTAAAATAAGGTGGATAGATAATCTCGCCTCATATCGATGACCAGTAAAACTGTTGAACCTCTATTTATAAATATTATGCCTAAAAATATTACATAATATTAATCCAATTACTTACCGTTCCACTCGGAAGAATCTGTCACACGTTTTATGCTGGAAAAGTTACATCACCAACATCTACAGTCGGAAATGGGAAATGCATGAAATCAAGCCACAACACAACTAAAACAAGCCACAACAAAAGGAAATCAAGCCACAACACAACTAAAACAAGCCACAACAAAATGAAATCAAGCCACAACACAATGGAAACAAGCCACAACACAATGAAATCAAGCCACAACACAACGGAAATAAGCCAAAACACAACAAAAACAAGCCACAACACAATTAAATAAAGGCTCAACACAACAAAATCAAGCCACAAGTTTTCCTTGCCACTGTACTATAATGTATCCACTGTGGCTTGTTTCCGTTGTGTTGTGGCTTGATTTCATTGTTTTGTGGTTTGTTTTCGTTGTGTGGCTTGTTTTCATTGTGTTGTGGCTTGTTTTCATTGTGTTGTGGCTTATGTTATGGTACGTGTAAGTAAGCATGTAGTTGCAAAGTTACTAGTAAGTAGAATGTCTGTTGGGGAGCATCAAAATAAAGTGTCAGCAGCAAATATTTAGCATGACAGTCTACTAATACTCTACGCACTCCTATTGGTTTATGATTTGATGGTTTTCGTAGGAGAAGTTGGATCGTAATGGTCATTAATCGGCTGTTGACGAACATGTCAAACTAACGATTAAAGACTTTAGATTTTGAGCCAGGATATAAAAGGAATCTTTTAGGATTCTCAAAGTTTGTCTCAGATGGCCAAATTGTGGCCAAAATCGCACAGTGTGAAACTGGCTTAAGACATAGTTTTGGAAGTACTTGTTTAATTTTTGAACGATGGCTGAATCTTTTAAAAGTTTCTCTGAGTCTTGCTGTGCTAATATTGACTGATGGCCTCTCCTGAGCACATGACCCATGTTATGAATATGCATGAGCTCAGGACAGGCAATGCCTCAGGAGTGGAGTGGTAGGAGGTGAAAAACAGAGGGATGGAGTGATTGATGGCTAAGTTTTGGGACATAACGTCAGTTGCTCTACTGAGCCAGAACGGTCCCCCTACTAAACTAAAGGTCATGATTTGAAGCCTGGGAAATCTAACAGTCAATAAACGCGGCTGCATAAAGCGTTCTCCCTTCATCTCGCTCTCTTTGCTCAAAATGGCTCTTAGTCGAGTTGCTTCGAGGCAGAACAATGCAAAGTAAGCAAGCACAAATGCATATAGTTGTCTGTCCATTAAAATGTTGGTATTATATAGGCAACAAATTACGTTTACAAATTACATTACATTTACAACACAAACCAGAATGTTTTTTTTTCCCCCACTATTGATCTTTTCACCATTTTCAGTCCATTTATATTCCTTATAAAGATTTTTCCATCTGTCATTTTAGCATTTACAGATACCTGAAAGCACTCAATCTACCAAATCTCAATCTACCCCAATCTAAAGCCTTGTAACAGTTGATCCTACAAGAAAAAGTAATTTGTATCTCCAGAAGGAAGTACTTGCAAAACACCAAAACAGTTTTAAGGTATATAGTCTGTGTAAATGATTTGCAGCTACAGAGTTTTGTCCTTCAGCATCTGAATTGCATTCAGTTATTTAGGGTTCAAAACAAACCTAAACCTGATTGCTTAAGGAATGTCAATACAGTGCTGCCTTGCAAACAGTTTAATAATTAATACATATTTTTAAATAATGTCTTTTTAAATAAAAAAGACATGTTTAGACACTACTGCACAACTGTAAATGTACTGAAGGAACCGAGAGAGAGAGAGAGTAAGCAGGAGGTAGTGCAGCGCTCAGTGTGTCATGAGCTGTTCTTAGCAGGTGTATTCCATCTGCATTCCTTCCTCACATGCTCTGCACAGCAGTAATCTATTTATTGTTAATATCTCAGCAACACTTCCCAATATGAAATGCATTAACATTCTTGATGCAGAGCCATTCTGGACTACCAGCTGAGCCGAGCCTAACATATTCTCCAAATACATTGACATAAAGATAAATACATTATATGTTTGTTGAGGACATAAAATGCTTTTCTTTTCTATTCTTTTTTTTCTTTTCAAAAGCACATCAATACAGCATTTAAAGGGTTAGTTCACCCAAAAATGAAAATTAAGTCATTAATTACTCACCCCCATGCTGTACCAACCCCGTAAGACCTTCGTTCGTCTTCGGAACACAAATAAAGATATTTTTGATTAAATGTGACAGCTGGATCACTCCTACATAGGCTCCCTAAGGGAATGAATCCTGACGTCCCAGAAAGTCAATGAAGAAAATGTTTAAATATTCCATGTCACAACAGTGGCTCAACTATAAGTTTATCAAGCGACGAGAATACTTTTTGTGCGGAAATAAAACAAAAATAACGACTCTATTCGACTATTCCTTTTCTTCCTTGTAGGCCTGAAACGAGACTTCAAGAGATTTCCACGACGCATGCGTGAGAATTGCGATCTCCTTCAACTACTTCAGTTAAGTTCTCGCGCGTGCGCGTCGTGGAAATCTCTTGAAGTCTCGTTTCAGGCCTACAAGGAAGAAAAAGAATAGTCGAATAGAGTCGTTATTTTTGTTTTATTTCCGCACAAAAAGTATTCTCGTCGCTTGATAAACTTATAGCTGAGCCACTGTTGTGACATGGAATATTTAAACATTTTCTTCATTGACTTTCTGGGACGTCAGGTTTTAATCCCTTAGGCAGCCTATGGAGGAGTGATCCAGCTGTCACATTTAATCAAAAATATCTTCATTTGTGTTCTGAAGACGAACGAAGGTCTTACGGGGTTGGTACAGCATGGGGGTGAGTAATTAATGACTTAATTTTCATTTTTGGGTGAACTAACCCTTTAAGATGATCTATCTATCACGTCAGTTCAGAAATGAAATGTCTGGTGAGTGGCACTTGTTGGTGTTTTACTGCATTTAGTGTTCATTTCAGTGAATTGTATATTGACCTACAGTATAGTTATGTTTTTGGAGTTTTGTAAAAAATGAGATAAAGGCATTTTTGGGATATAATGCCGCGTTCCAGGCAACCTGTAACCCGTGTTTTTCCAACCTTATACCCGTGAAAGTGCACTGTAACTGCAGTCAAACCCGTGACTTCCCACCCGTGAACTCGTACTAGATCTATGTACTCCCAGTTACGAGCTCTGACGTCACATAGCCTGCGAAACCATACAAAACAACAATGGTTTGTTTACATCTAGCTACCACAATTCCTTGCACTCAGGTAGTTTGGCGTGTCTGGCCTGGAACGCTACAAAGTCGTGAGTCGTGGTTTGAAGTCGTGATTTACGTGCTCAAAAACCTGACTGTAACGCAGCATAACTGTCAGAGTCATGTTCATCTGTTCTGTTGTTTTGGTTATCTGTCACGTCTTCCTTGTTCAGTTTTCCCGCTCCTCGTTTGTCTTCAGTTGTCTCACCTGTTTAGTTAATTATCAACATCTGTGTCACCTGTTTTCAGTTCATCAGACCCAGTATTTAGTTCCCTTCAGTTCAGTCAGTCCTTGTCGGTTGTTAGATGTACTTGTCACGGGATGACCCGAAACAAGCTGAACTAAAATTTCGCGGCAAATGTTTCCCCATCTGAACGGCCCCGGTGTAACACCAAGCCAGTTCCGGCCGCTCGCGAGTCATCGGAAGAGCGGCCATTGATGAGGAAACGCACAACAGGTGTGCACGAGAGCCCCGCGATCACTGATGGGGACACGTAAGAGGAATCTGGCTGATAAAAAAGGGATCGCTGAGACTGAAGGGGTGTTCAATTCAGCTGGAGAGACAGGGCGGTACGGCTGGAGCTGTTCATGGGCTGGCGATTGGACTTTTTATTCATTGCATCCAAGGAAGACCATTGAGGAGTGTTATTCTAACTGGAGAGAGAGGAAGTGGGTGAATTGGAAAACGTCGATGCACTTGAGAAAGATAAGTACTCATTGACTTTGTTCAAAGCCTCCAGTAGGCTACTGTTGTTAGATGGATATGAGGAATGGAAGATGTTAATGGAGAAAGGAATATTGTGTAAAACCCTGTCTTGAAGAAAACTGGGTCGTGATCGTCTGCTCTCTTCTCTCAGTATTTGTGTGTGCATCACCTCTATCCCACGCTGTTCCAGTGTGCTTGGACAAAGTGGTGAAAATTGATTGTAATCGTGTCCCTCCCGGGTCTCCAGTTCACCCCGACCCCGTCCGGAATTGTGGCAGAGGAGTCAGGTTAGAGTAGGGGCAGTGGCCTTATTTTACCCAGTGTGTGGAGTGCAGTGTTGAAATTGATGTGTATCACGGAAGTTTGTTGAAGTGGAGGATTGAGTGTGGAACATAACCTTGCTGTTGCTCACAACTGACTCTCAGGGTGCTGTCCAGTCACAGGGGAAGGGAGAAGACCAGCTCAGCGTGAGGGTGTGCCGCTGAGGGTAATGTAAAGCCTACCCTCCACAGACTGGAATAGGTCTATCCAATTGTAAGCCTTTGTCCCGTGTTATCTTGCAGTTCGCCTAAAGAGAAACCATACCGGCCTACTCACCTTGCCTTGGCTGGAGCGAGTCCATTCAGCGTATGCCCCTGTCTCGCCACTTGCAGTTCGTCTGGAGAGGAGCCATACCGGCCTACTCACCTCGTCTTGGCTGGAGCGAGTCCATCCAGCGTACGCCCCTGTCCCGCTCACTCGAAGTTTGTCTGAAGAGAAACCATACCAGCCTACTCATCTTGTCTGGCTTGAACGTGCCCATCCAGGTATATGCCCTTGTCTTGTTGCTTGAAGTTCGTCTAAAGAGGAACCATACCAGCCTACTCGCCTCATTTGGCTTAAGTGTGTCCATCCAGCTATATGCCTTTGTCCTGTTACTTGACGTTCACCTGAAGAGGAACCATACCGGCCTACTCCCCTCGTTGGCCTGAGCGTGTCCATCTAGTGTATGCCCCTATCCGTCACCTGCAGTTCATCTGAAAAGGAACCATACCGGCCTACTCTCCTTGCTTGGCCTGAGTGTGTCCATTCAGCTATATGCCCCTGTCTTGTTACTTGATGTTCGTCTAAAGAGGAACCATACCAGCCTACTTACCTCGTTTTACTTGAGTGTGTCCATCCAGATATATGCCCCTGACTTGTTACTTGAAGTTCGTCTAAAGAGGAACCATACCGGCCTACTCGCCTCATCTGGCTGGAGTGTGTCCATCCAGCGCAAGCCCTTGTCTCGTCACTTGAAGAGAACCAAGAGAATTTTAGTTAGGATCTTTCCCTTTTTAAAAAATAAGATTATTTTTTACTTTACTTGGTCTGTTGCCTCGTCTATCTGGTCTCTGTAGCTCCTTGAGGTGGTACTGGATCCTAGGGGTGGGTGTGGTCCCAGTTGACCACCCCGACCTGTGACATACTCAGAGTGTGTGTTATCCTGCCTGTCTTCCTTGTACCTGAGTTTGAAATTATTGTAAGTAAAGTTTATTGAATTTGGAAATTCGACTTCTCGTCTTCCTCTGCATACACCACCCTTGATAACCATATCTTTCTGTGATATCTGTCTAGAATTTATAAAAAAGTCAATTTCAAAAACGTCTACAGTGAAAGGGGTGACAATGTAGAGACATGATGCGGGATATGATGCCTTAGTGCATTTCAGGCATGGATCAATAACAGCGATTTCCCCTCACCCTCAGAATAAGGCCTTTTCTGTCTGTTGTTATGCTCAAAACACCACAAGATTTCCCAGTATGTTTAAAAGAGAGAATTGCCCTTTTTTTTTCCCCCCCAACAGCTCAAATATACATTTTCTGAAAACTATAAACCACAAACTCATCGTCGCAAACCTCAGACCTCTTTCAAAAATATATGAAATTGACTTCAGGCTTTGCCTTCAGATGGCACACCATCAAATACAGTTAAATGAACACCCATAACACACTGTGAGACACAATAAGCTCTTGCTAGAAGGAAATGACTTTCTCAGAGAACTTTTTCAGAGTGCTTTTTCAACATTTCAATATCACACTGTTGTAATTACATAAATTGCAGAACATGAGCAGTAGAAATAACACTGCCTAAATATGCAGCCTTCCTTCCTACCTTCCCTGAACGCTTCTCTAGCAAGGAAACGGATCTGCTCATGCACGAGGTTAAAGCGCAAGCAGACCATCTACGGGGCAAGCCGGATTCCACCATTGCTTTATGTACACAATAATTATATTTAACATTTTAATCCTTTTATGTGTAAAATTTGGCATGTTTTTGTGCTGCTGCGCGTCCCTGTGTTTAATAATAAGCAGAGTGTATGTGCTTTGTGCACCCACCTATAGGCACATATTACTAATGCGCCCTTTAAATAACAAAAATAAATAAATACTGCGCCATTGACTATAGACCAGGTTACAGTTGGTCAATGGCGCAGTCTATTTAATTTGCCTCAAAATATAGCAACGCGCCAACAATGCGCCTGAACACACCTCGTTTTCAAACCAGCACGCCCATGGGCGCACAGATGGACGCAGATGCATTTGCAATTTAAACAACGTGGCGCAGAACGTGAAAATGATAACTGCGTCGGGATGAAACTAGCAAAAAACACTTACGTCGCGCCTGGCGCCGGGTGTATGATAGGGCCCAGAGACATCACAGGAAACTAGGCTAAAACAAACAAACTGCTTTTTAAAATTGTACAGCTCCTTTGGTGTCCAGGGGGGATATGGGCTTTAATGTAAAGGGGACCCAAAGCGTGACTGATTTTTCCTATGAATATCAATATGTGTAAGCTTAAAGAAAGCACTTATAAAGCACTTATTCTCATAACACCTGTCTTAACTTATTTAGTGTGATACAGTACGGTAGCCTACATGCCTACAAGTGAAGTGAGCTCTTTAAGTATATAATTAGATGCTTATGCTGATGCTATATGTATGTGCTCTCCCTCGTGGCCTATTCCTCTGTTGTGTCTAAATGTCTAACAGCCGCTGGCATCTTTATCTCATTGAGTCTGATGACCCCCTCAGCCTTGATGGAGGGAAGATATGAACTGTTTTTCTCTCTAATCTTTTCGTTCTCAGTGAGTGTTTATGTCAGTGACCCGAACTGTGCAGCCTCAGATGTCAATTAAGAACACTGGACCCATGAATCACCGTGCACCTGCATTAACACAGATAATGAAGCTCAGGCACTTAATGAATTGTATTGTACCATAAGTCTATTGTAACATAAATAATTGGATGATGTCTATTTTTGGAAGCTTTTAGCATACCACAGGTTGGAAGAAACCAGTTTGGTCTTCGCATATCCCTGTTACTGAGTTATTGTGTTATGAGTTGGTTTTCTTAAAAAAATTGGCTCTTTGGCCTGAAAAAGGTTGACGACACCCAATTTAAAACCTAAGGTACAATTGTGAGTATACATATTGGTTGTATTTATTGTACCAAATTATGCTAATAAGTGATTGATTGCACTTCCACTCTAAATATTGGGTTACCAGGAGAGACCAGTGCAGCTCAGTCAAATTGGGTCCTATTTTCGGAAAATACAAGCTTGAGTACATTTTTTCCATCTATAAATTCGTTATTGTTCTGTATATCGTTTAATTTTATGCAAAGCAGCATACAGGGGCGCGATGTAAGTCACCTAAACGAGTTTCGCACCTAAACGTCTTTTCGCGTGATGGAAACGCCTGATGCCTTGCATAAAATGTTATGATTTTATAAAAAAAAAGCTTAAAAGAGCTTAAATATATGAAATATGTATTCAAAACTGCACTCACCTAAAAGGATTATTAGGAACACCTGTTCAATTTCTCATCAATGCAATTATCTAATCAACCAATCACATGGCAGTTGCTTCAATGCATTTAGGGGTGTGGTCCTGGTCAAGACAATCTCCTGAACTCCAAACTGAATGTCAGAATGGGAAAGAAAGGTGATTTAAGCCATTTTGAGCGTGGCATGGTTGTTGGTGCCAGACGGGCCGGTCTGAGTATTTCACAGTTACTGGGATTTTCACGCACAATCATTTCTAGGGTTTACAAAGAATGGTGTGGAAAGGGAAAAACATCCAGTATGCGGCAGTCCTGTGGGCGAAAATGCCTTGTTGATGCTAGAGGTCAGAGGAGAATGGGCAGACTGATTCAAGCTGATAGAAGAGCAACTTTGACTGAAATAACCACTCGTTACAACCGAGGTATGCAGCAAAGCATTTGTGAAGCCACAACACGCACAACCTTGAGGCGGATGGGCTACAACAGCAGAAGACCCCACCGGGTACCACTCATCTCCACTACAAATAGGAAAAAGAGGCTACAATTTGCAAGAGCTCACCAAAATTGGACAGTTGAAGACTGGAAAAATGTTGCCTGGTCTGGTGAGTCTCGATTTCTGTTGAGACATTCAGATGGTAGAGTCAGAATTTGGGGTAAACAGAATGAGAACATGGATCCATCATGCCTTGTTACCACTGTGCAGGCTGGTGGTGGTGGTGTAATGGTGTGGGGGATGTTTTCTTGGCACACTTTAGGCCCCTTAGTGCCAATTGGGCATCATTTGAATGGCACGGCGTACCTAAGCATTGTTTCTGACCATGTCCATCCCTTTATGGCCACCATGTACCCATCCTCTGATGGCTACTTTCAGCAGGATAATGCACCATGTCACAAAGCTCGAATCATTTCAAATTGGTTTCTTAAACATGACAATGAGTTCACTGTACTAAAATGGCCCCCACAGTCACCAGATCTCAACCCAATAGAGCATTTTTGGGATGTGGTGGAACGGGAGCTTCGTGCCCTGGATGTGCATCCCACAAATCTCCATCAACTGCAAGATGCTATCCTATCTATATGGGCCAGCATTTCTAAAGAATGCTTTCAGCACCTTGTTGAATCAATGCCACGTAGAATTAAGGCAGTTCTGAAGGCGAAAGGGGGTCAAACACAGTATTAGTATGGTGTTCCTAATAATCCTTTAGGTGAGTGTATATAAAATATGCTATACTGTAAAATATGATCAAATATAAATGAATTATCATGCAAACCAGAGGTTATTTATTTTAAAAGTTTTGAGGATTTAAGTTAATCTGTAAACATTAATTCATGTATGAAGTAAAATAATAATAATAAAAAGCTAGTACTATGAATCAACCCAGTATAATCAACCCATTATGCGGGGTAACATTAACCCAACATTTGTTCTGTCATATATTTACCCAGCCCTTGGGTTGTTTTAACCCAGTTTTTTTAGTGTACTCATGCATCCATACATTGATTGTGGAAAAATTGTAAAATTGAGGAGAACCTTATTGTCAGCCCAAAATCTATAAATATTAAAGGTACAAAAATATGTTTCCATGCTAAACCTAATCTTATTTTGCCTTATTTTTTTTATTATTTTCTACTTATGTTTGATGTTTTTATTAGATCCACCTCTGCTGACCCTGTTACAAAAGTTAAAGTTTTGGATGAATGTTGCTAAATGATATGTGCACAGTCTCATTAATCTGAAAGACTTGGGTAGTGAACATCAGGTGGAGTTATGATGTAGCCAAGAGTGGATCATGTACCATGGCAGTGATGTCAAGAATCATAAAGTCTGCTGTTATGTCATGCAATTCCATGCACAATGGTGCATAAATGCTTCATAAGCTGTCATGTTTGCTTAATGCATGTTTAACCATCAACAGAACACATATATATAAGTCATAATTGAGGTTATATCCATGCCGTTCTTCATGGAAGGAGAAACAAGCGAAAGGGCGATTTATGAATCAATGATCTATAGAACAGTGAGCAAATTTTATTTTATATTATTACTATTATTGTGATAATGACCTGAACCTGGCTGACTGTACAGGACATTACGTTACATTTTACATGGCTACTTATAAAATAAGTAAATCAATAAACTATAATTATTTTGACTTTATTTGTACTCTTTTTCAATAAGAAATATAGTCCATATGAGTGTAGAATAGTAATTTATATCTTAAATATCTTATCACTTCTTCCATAGAGACATTTGTCTTCTTCTATGTCTTCCAATGTAATATGACTTAATCTATTTTATGTTCTCTCCTATCTGGCTCTTTGTATCTTAGTTTGTTTTCCCATTTTAAGTTGGACGTGATATGAAAGATAAACGTAACACTAGTATGTTGCCATGGACAGCTGTGGAATATAAATGGAGCTCTCTATAGTGTTACTTCAAGGTTTTAATTTTGTTTATATGTCTATGTGGTGCTTTTAATATGCTTTGAGACAACCCAAATTCAACACCATTGCTGAGCATTTTCTCCCTAAAACTGCAGTGAATCGAAGACAGTCTCAAAAACGCGGTTTGAAATCACTGGTGTTTCTGACGTCACTCACAAACTACCTTGTAACCAATCAGGTCAACGTGTGATCGTCAATGAGTGGATCTCTGAGCTGGAGTGAGTGAGTGGAGGTGGAGCTAATTTGCATATTCATAGAACCGTGTATACTAAATGAGGCAAGGGTGTAGAGTTACATTCAAGCTATTTTAAGGCAGTTTTTTCAAGGAAAAAAAAAACTTAAATATTGAAATATGTCATTTTGGTGATCAGGGTTTTAAGGGATACAATTATTGACTACAGGTAGCCTGGGAAAACCCAGACAACTTCCGGCAAATTTAGATTTGCTCTGCAAGTAAGTCTGGCAAAGAGCTCATTCAAGCCCATTTCTAATCCGTCGAAATCACGACACCAATCAGAAACGTTGGGGCGGGCATTACACGATGACGACAGCGCAGCGACGGAGAAGCAGATTCTGTACATTTACAAAGATAGATGCCGCCGTGGAACTAGACGCGTGACGGTTATAGTTGAACACCGTCATTACAACTCTATAACCGCCAAAACCATGTTATTAAAATATTTTTTTCACAAACATTTTTTATCATAGAGAATGTTTAAACACTAATATCAGCTTACAAGGGAAACGGAGGCAGAGTTAGTGGTGCTTCGAAGGCTGCTACTGCTGGAGATGATTCGGGAGAGGTCAGTGCACTCCCTCCCAAGAAGAGAAATCTTGGAGATCTCCTTAATAAATGGAGGTCTGAAATCTCTGCCCCTTTACCGATCAGAGCGCGCGCTGACACGGAGTAAAGCCTTGTTTATACTTCTGCGTCGGCCCTACGCCGGAGCCTTTACGCTATAGACTACGCGTTGGTTTTCATTTATACTTCTGCGTCGTTGTCCGCGTTGAAGCTCAATTACGCATGCAGAGGGAGAATGTGAAACCCGGAGAGCGGTTCTAGCAGACCAATCACAGCGCTTGCGGTACGTGTAGAATTGACGCGTTGTTACATTTTTGGAGAGGTGGACGTCGGGGTACGCCGAAGGGTACGCGCGCTATACACACAGCCTACGGCGTGAGTTCGACACAGAAGTATAAATTGGGCTTAAAGCCTTGTTTATACTCGACGCGTCCGCACGAGCGCGAATGTGCGCGTGGCAAAAATGACGCGTTCGGTGCTAAGACCGGCAAGACCCCATTTCGCTTGGCTGTGTGCACGGCTTTTTTTGTAACAGCGCGCCCGGCGCCGTGTCCGAGGATGGACGACTTCAAGGCGAATCTGCCCGAGTATGTAGGCTACTACGTCTCACCGCACCGGCACCCAGTTTGCCCGTCTAAATTGCAAAGTTTGTTTTGTTAAGGTTTTGTTTACTGTGTGTGGTTTATTTAATGGAAAGCACGTTCACTTCTAGTTGTCTTGCTGTTAATTTTAAATAAACGTAGAGCAAGTAGCTAATCAGTGTCTGCTCGTTCATTCAAACTAAGTTGTAACAGACAAACGTCGCTCTGCATACGTCATCTCATTCATCGCTCTGATTGGTTTTAGGTCTATCCAATTGCGCCCAGAGGCATTTGAGCTACGTCCGTTGGTGACGCCTCTTTGGAAATGATTTGTCTATGAAGCTTTGCCAGACCATAACTCAGTTACAACTGAGAATGGTCTGGTTTTAACCAGGCTAGACAACAGGGGGACTTTAATATCAATTATAGTTATTTTTGCGATCTTACACTCCTCCTGAAAATATGTAAGCATTCTTCTGTTGAGACCAAAGGAAATAGTTGACTGTGATTGACCAATCAATATTAAGCATTCAAGAGAGCAGCGTAGTAATATAATTTAAGAGCCACATGCCACATCTCAGGTCACTGATGAATCCTCATTAGTCAAAGCCAATCCAAGTGCTTGTCTACTTGTCTTGATATAATTTGTCCTCAATTATACGGTAGACGCTTTGAGCCATATTCATCTGTTCATCTAAACTGTGCTGAGGCTAATCCTTTTCTGTCTTCGTGCCTTCAAAATGTGTTTGGCTAATTGATGAAAGCATGCAAATTTTGCGGCCAAATTGTTTTCCTTGTTCAGGAAGCACCAGAGGCGATTTAAGCATGAGGACTCAGTCCCCTGCCATCTCCTGATACACCAGCGACATAATGTGTTTTTTGTGGTGTTGTTGTCTTCGGGATTCAGTTTCCTCAAAACTGTCAGCCCAGCGATGAAAGACCAAATCAGCTCTCTTGGCTGCCATCAAAGCAGAACATCCAACATAAAGAAAGAGGGAAAGAAAGGAGAGGGAAAAACAATAGAGAGTGATTTACTCCCAGTGCTCATTATAAACATAGATTTGTTCTTATACGCAGTAATTCACTTACTGCGACTTATCATATAAATGTGAGACGAGACTAAAACAAAGGCCCAAACAATTGGCAGCGCAAATAAAAAAAAAACGTAAAAAAAGAGATTCCTTTTCCTTTTTTCAGCAAGCCCGGTCTTACATTTAAAAATACAAATAGGCACTTTAAGATTAATAGTTAGTGGCTCAAATTGATGTTTCTATTTATCAGTTCTGAATTTATGACCTCGTATCTATTGCAGTCCATCTGAAAGCATTTAACTTAAAAAGTTTGCTGTTAGGGTTTGATGGCCTTGTTGTTCCATCGATCGTTTCTTTTTGGCAGTTTATTGTGTTTTCGTTTTCATCCACTTACTGTACAATGCCGCATTACTGTTATTACTGGCCTCACTTATAAAGGAATCCAAAAGGCATTCTGTCTTGTAAGGGGCGGAGTGACATGTGTAATAATCTACAATGGGCTCATTCTGTCATGGCCTTAAGTAGTGGACGAGAGCAGAATGATGAAATGAAGGGAAGCCAAGGGCTGAGGTCCCATGAGCTGGCATGTGAGTTCTGCGACTTCTTGTCGCGGCGGATCCTAAATGCACACACAAATGGAGACAGCGGGCTAGAGAGAGAGGCTGTAGGGAAATCAGTGAAGAAGAGGTTTATGAATAAGAAATGAGATACAAGCAGAATCTCAAAATACAGTATGTAATTTAGAGATGTTAGTAGCACATATAAATGTTCCATATTGGGGACTGTGATTTTGCCAAGTAGGACATGTTCCTGAGACAACATCCTAGTTTGTCCTGAAACAACCTTCCTGTGAGCTGACAAGATTTTTTGCTTAGGTTAAAGGAATAGTTCCCCCCTATAAGCTACTTTTTTTTCTCTCCATGGAACACAAAAGGAAGGAACGCCATGCTGCTTTTCTACGGAGCCCCTAAATGGATGAGGTGGTAGAAAACATTTGGGTAAAATATATCTTTTGCGTTCCCACGCAAAACCTGTTGTGAGCTCGGACAGACACTTCCTGTTTATGAAAAGTGTTTTGTGATAACACAAAAGTTTTGCGAAAGATTTGAAAACGATTTTTTTCTCCCATCCCAAATATTTTCCACCACCACGTCCCTTTAAGGACTCCGTACTTTTCCCCACATACAACAACAGTTAGTGAGTTTTCTCTATAAACATTTTATATTTTTTGGAAGAACTATTGTTTTAAAGTTATAGTTCACCCAAAATGAAAATCATCATTTACTCTCCCTCAAGTCGTTCCCATAAAACAATGGTTAATCTTCTAAACACAAATTAAGATATCATTTATAAAACCTAAGAGGTTTCAGTCCCTCCATTGAATGCCCAGCTTAACAAAACTTTTACGCTTCATAAAAGTTCATAAAAGTTCATAAAAACATCATGAAAGTAATCCAAGTGGTTTAATCCAAGTCTTGTGACATATGATTACTTAAACGATGAATGTCTATTTTTTACATCTAAACAATGATTGACACATAAATAGTGAACATCAAACAACACTAGACTTAAACTTGTGTGAATAAACACTTGATGCACAAAAAAAAAAATACACATACATTTACCTAACATATTCATGTGTGCATTGTCAGGGATTGCATTAGTTTTCAATAATTCAATGCAAAGTTGACAACAATCCCTTACTGAATCAATGTACTTTAATGTGTGTTACTCTTTCTAATGTTATGTCAGGAGAATGTCCTGAAACACTGTAATTTTATGGTCTGTACTGTTATTTTTAAAGAACGTCAAAATATGGTCTTGCACCGTCCTCTTGGCAATTTTTGAAGAGTGCAAAAATCTAACAAACACTTGCATAGCCTTGTGTGCAGGAACTGGATTTCCTTACGTCTATATATACCTGTATTGACCAGTGAAATACTACTTGTGGTTGCTGAAGCGCCTCGGCTATTGTTCGCCAGCATGTCTCTTCCACCCCCCCAACACCCCCCCCCCCACCCCCCACCCCCCCACCCCTCTTCTCTCCGTTGCATAATTCCTGGACCAATACGAATTTCCAGCACCATAACCAATTTCCTTTCGCCATATTTGAAAGCTGTGTATGGAAGAGCTTCTGTGCTCCTATTGGTCAATGTCACAGATGTGACAGAACCCGTCATGGAGGATTGTAAAAAAATAAAACAATATAGTATTTCTGTCGGGACATCGTGATGCAACACACACATTTGCTGCATCCCAATTCAGAGGCTGCATCCTTTGAAGGCCGCTGCACAAAGAAGGCCTTCCCAATTTGAAGGCTCCTTAAAATGCGTCCTTTGTTTTCCGTGAAATGAAGGATACAACAGATGGATCCTTCATGGCCTTGCCTACCTAAGAATTCATTGCGGTTCAAATGTTGAGTTATATCTTACTAAGATGCAATTATATAACGTTTATACTCTTTATCATGCAGAAATGGACAATGGTGAACATATATAGACAGTTTGTGAACCCTGTTTTTTTTTTCAGACAGTTTAATATAACTTTCAAAAAGTGTAGTACAAACGACAAGAACAATCCTCTGTATGCTAGACCGTCCCATTCGTCTCAGTCCGACATTCGTGGCATTCGAAGTCCGTGTCCTTGGAAGGATGCATCCTCTGAATTGGGACGCAGCTTATAAGAGATACAATTATCAATTCTTGGGTTCTGACGCCGATCGTAGTCAACCACCACGACATCCTACGTCAAACAGATCATGCCAAAATCGGGCTGAAATCGTTTAGTCCGAACCCGGCATAACAATGCTTTTGAAAAATCACTCCCGTCTGGCTGTTTTGTTAATGCTTTTGTCACATCACGACCCATTTTTATGTTTTGATGTGGACAGACAAACTGAATCTTGTCACATCACGTGTTAGCTTAGAAACATGGTTGTTTAACAATTGGGTGGAAGGACCAACAATACATGGTATCACTTGGCAGAATCATCAAATTTATGTTTTAAATGTTCTTCAGAAAGACTTCCAATTATTAATTTGCATTTACGCATTGGCAGACGCTTTTATCCAAAGCGACTTACATTGCATTTCAAGGTACACATTTACATTCTTATCAGTTCTTGCTTTCCCTGGGAAACAAACCCATGACCTTGGCGTGGCAAGCACCAACGCTCTACTGTTTGAGCTACAGGAAAGCTTATTCAAGCAACAAACAATGGTTTAGTCTTTGATCTGCATCCTGGGTGTTTTAATGTTACTTTTATTGACCACAAGGTGACACCAAACACTCACAAAAATACCCTTGAGATTAATTTGGCTACCGCTCAGAGCTTCAATTCACTGCATCATATGGATTTAGTGCTTCACTATATTTAGCTTGGGGAAGAAAAAAAAACAGAAAGGAAATTAAAAACACTTAAATGGGAATGCTGACAATAATTTATTTCTTGATTTCATCCAAACCTTAAAGCTATAATTCCCCCACACTGCGGTTAGACATGTCAGCATGTGTGCGTGTGTGTGTGTAAAGCCTTGTGTCAATACATCAGTTATCACAGCTGACTGCCTCCTCAGCTCCCCCTTTTTGACACCATGCCATTTTCTGACTCTCATCTGCTGAAAGAAATGAAAGCCAAATATGAGAAATAAGGGACTGCCGCAACATGCATAGCATTCTATAATGAGTGTTTGGTGCATTTTCAGAATCAAAAGATCCATCTATTTTTTTGTAGGTAGAACCAACCGTATTTGTTGCGCCCCCTCCTACCATTTCAACCCAAAGTGGGGATTCTTGCCAGCAAATTCACATTCTCGGATAATGAAGATGTAGTCCCTGCTCACCTGGCAGTGCCTGGATGGTGGGAGGTGACAGACGGGCGACGTGAGCTTCCATATGGCCCCGGCATCCACAAGAACACCCTCACCTCACCTTCAACACTCCCATTAGCCGCCCTGATCCGAGACCTCCTCACCTTCTCCCTCTCTAATCGCGTCGCTAACGGTTTTATGGCACAGACACTGCTCCTGGATCAGTGGAAAAAGCCACGCTCCGCTTGAAGCCCGCTCCATTACAGGTCTCAGTTGGAATCGTTGAGGTAAATGAGAATCAGATGATGGATCGGGGCATGTGGGGGGATGCTGTGGGCGGTATATCACAGCCTGTGTCCTCAGCATATCCGTGTCGCTCCACCTCTCATTACTGTAATGAACTCAAGGGTGTATGTGGGCACTGCAAGGGACCCGCAGGCTGCAATCTGTTTGATTAGCGCAATTTACAAATTACTCAAGTCTCTGCTATCGTCCTCAGACCATGGCATTCATCACAGACCGTTTCACTTACAAGATTACGATTCGAATTAAATAAATAAATAGCCTAATGCACGGCCGTGCATAAAGAAAAGGGAGCTGCGTATAGCGACGAATAATCGGCTACCATGTGCCTCTATAGATAAGGTGAGATTTGCATGAAAGGATACAATGTGTTTTATGTAACTTGCGTGCATCCTGCAATTATCGTTAGCAAGGCAAATTGATGGCTGGATCAATAAACAAGCAGATAAGATTTGAAACATAATTATAAAAATAAATAATTTGCGTACCAGTCCTTTATTCCCGCTTGTTTGTGGGAGCTGCGGCATAGCTGAAATATGCAAATTAGTGTTTGCATATGTATAGATGAGTCAGTGTTTGCTTAATATGTAGAAAATGCATCTGCAGGCTAATGCCTCATTTACATTTTTTTTTCTCTCTGTCTCTCTCTATAGGTTTTAAAGGCACATCTATCAACACGAGTGACAAGTCCACTTCAGATAAAATGTTCTTGGGGAAATGTACAGACATTCTCTGTGTACAAACTTCTCTGTTTAAAATAAAAATAAAATCTTTGTGCAAATCAATTGACACGTGATTTTTTTCAAACTTTTTACAAGATTGTCACAAACTATCTGCATGTAAAATACAAAAGTGTTTTCTTTAAGTTGATTGTCTTGTAAAATAATAATAAATATAGTTACATTTAACAAATACAAACAATAAAAATAAACAGAAATTACCCTTTTAAAAGAATAGTTCACCCAAAATTGAAAATTATCCCATAATTCACACACCCTTAAGCCATCCTAGGTGTATATGACTTTCTTCTTTCAGCCAAAGATCTGAGTTATATTAAATAAGATCCTGGCTCTTCCCAGCTTTGTAATGGCATTGAAGAGTGTCCGAGTTTTTGAAGCCTCCAAAAAGCACATTCATCCATCATGAAAGTAATCCATATGACTCCACTGGGTTAATAAATGCCTAGCAATGGGTTTTTGTAAGAAAAAAAAACTCCATATATAAAACTTTATAAACTATAATCACTGGCTTCTACTAACTAACTACTACTAACTACTAGTCTACTAACAACGGCTCGCTCTAAAATGACGTTTTGGAATTTGCAACGGATGCTTGGGATATGCGTAAGAAATTAGTCCTACATACAAGAGCGTTTTAAGGAAAAATAAACTGACAAAAGTCTTGAACCACATGATCTGAAGAATGTTTTGAGGTGTAGTAACCATAGTATAAGCGAAACAATTTACTCCAGGCCGTCCAATTATTGAAAAATAATGCACAATTATTTTTCGAATAATTCAAAGGCCCGTCGTCAATTATTCCTTGCATAACCAGTTGTCAATATTTAGTTGGTTCTCTCTTGTTTTTTTTGCATAGTGTTCACATTTTTTTGTATGAGAGTCCGGCCAAAAATGATGTCCGCACAATATGGCATGTTTCATTGCATTAACACCAATAAAACGCACCATGGTAAAAAAATGAATGCATAACACATTTATATAGTGTGAATTGTGAATTGAGTTTATAAAGTGTGAATATATTTCCAAGGCCGGACATCACCGTTGGTTATTCCTATTATAGGAATGGCCAAAGGTGATGTCAGGCCTAGGAAAATCTCGCCATATATATAAAATATATATGATACAGTATATATCATAAATCAGTGGGTATCACTGTCAGCTGAGCCATGAGTCCTTTCTATGCAGAGTTTGCATGTTCTCCCCTTGTCTCTATGGGTTTCCTCCGGGTGCTCTGGTTTCCCCCACAATCTAAAAACATGCAGTATAGGTGAATTGTAGATGTTGTAGTTTCTATACCCCAGAAAAAAAATAATTGCCAAGAAAATGTATGGAGTATCTCGCATATGGAAAGAGAAGGCCATAGAATCACCATGAGTCGGATACGACTGTAATGGTAGTATATTAATATAATTTCTGCAGGTTTGGACCTCCATACCACATAAAACGTCTGGGTGGTAGTGAAAAAGAAGCAGCCAAAGTTTGCCTCCCAAACAGGAGCAAAATGATGAAAAAAGCTTTGAAAAATGTCTCAAAAACAACCATGTATTTAAGAAAAGAAACCCCAATTTGAACCCGATGCATTTGCACATGAGATTTACCAGGCTTATCACTGTGGCACTGGGAATGCCTCATGGCAAGGTCAACAGACCAGCAGAGTCAGCTGGATGCTTTTTTCCGCTTGCTCTGCAGGGTGGATGAGGTGTCCAAAACCAAACATGACCATTGGGCAGTGTTTACATCCTTAAAAAAGGACATACTCCGTTATAATGAATTGTTTAGAAGGCACATTTTTCTGCCTCCATGACTTCAGCGGATGAATACAGACAACACTCCACTATTATGTATTCAGGAACACTGCAACTGTTTGAATATGGGGCTAATGGATCTTGTGAAAGCACTAAGATCTCCCTATAGAAGTCTGGAACATATAGCTTTTACTGTTAAACCAATCTGTCATTGTACGTCAGTATTTTCCAGTAACTGGTTCTCTGGTTTGGTTATTCAAGGAAAACCACACCATCCAATCGCAGAGTGAATGAATCCAATAAATTCTGCTCATCTCCCTTGAGTACATTCAGAAATACACTGAGCAGACAGCTGTCAGTGACATTTTGTATATTTGTAACTACAGCTCAACTTGACATTCATGGGCAAAGTAAATTAAGCCCTAATGGATGTCAAAACCAAACAGAGCTGGGCAGAAAATCTCAAATATTAAAGCTTGAAGCAAACCGGACAAAGAATGCAGATCGTGAAATGCACTCTATGTGATGAAAAATAACAAGGTGTAAAAATAATGGTTAAAAATAAATGGAAAATATAAATATATTCAGTTTAAATCCAGTCCTTGAAGCAAATGATCCATGATCCTTGAAACCAACACAGATGTACAGTAGAGAGGATCACATACTGTAGATTTTGTAAATTCGCTTCTGCAGTGAGCTCTTGTTGTCAGCGCTGGCATCAGCTGTCTGCCACAGGATGTTATATATTGTGGCTTCATAAAGCATTATGCATGCAAAAAGACTTATTCAATCACATGACTACTGGCAAGGTTATACCAGACTACAGAAACATGAGATACTTAAATATCTGAACAGACCTGTTGCACTCATACATATGATGCAATTGTAATGGCTTGAATTAGTCAACGAATACATTCTTGAAATATGCTTATTAACAAAGTATCTCCTATAGACAATTAAAGAGACAAATAAGATATTTATAGTATGTCAATTGTTGAGATAATTAATGAGATTAAATGGAGAGCTTGCTTCTCAGATTTGTCTCCACAGAAATGTACATCATCTCACATAAGAGATTTCAATCATGTCAAGACTCAAAATTTGGCAACCAAAAATTGAAGATGTCAATAGGAACCTAAATATTTTGCATCAAAACCTTTCAAGACCAAACTTTTTGAGATATGATATTGACATTCAATTTAAAGAGGCCCTATTATTCTTGTTTGTCCTTTCTTTAGTGTGTAACGTTGCTGTGAGCACGAAAAACGTGATTTATTCTCTATAGCAGTGCTTCTGAACTACCTGAAACACCTCCATTGTAGTCTTGAGTTTTCTTCCGGATACATAAACACGTCAGATTATTCCTCATTTAAATAATTCCCGCCGAAAGCATATGGGAAATAATGGGGGCGAGGCCTGGTCGAGTTGCGTTAGTAATGTGTTGAAACATGCGGTTATGATAAGGGGTGTGACAATTTCAAAGCAAGCACAAACCGGTTGACCAATCACAACACACTGGTCCAGCCGGCCAATCAGAGAACATTGCAGTCAGGAACTAAACAGAGCGTTACTTACAGACTGGGAAGAGAGGTGCTGCAACAATGTCAAATATATGAAAAATAAGGTGTTTTTTTATCATTAAATCAGGAAAACCTATTCTAGTAGACCACCAAAACAAACAAAGAACATAATATGACCTTTACAAAAAAAAAGTTGGATAAATGAATCTGATAAGGAGAACTTTGTAAGATATTAAGGCTTGTCTTCAGAGATTGTCTTCAGAATTTGAGGAGAAAGTTGATACTTAAATGACACATAACTGAAATGAGCTCTAAAGAGGATCCTCTTAGTAATAAAATCTTACTCTCGACTGTGTAAATTATTTTTAAATCCACTGTCCTCAAAGTAATTTACCAAGAAAATCTCAATCGAATCTACTTTCATTAAGCCACAGACCAATAGGACTGGATATCACTTCTACTGTGTATTACCTTGTGGTTATTGTTCATGTAAACATATCTGGGCTCATGAGGGTTAGATAACAAACAAACAAACAAACAAAAGCCTGGGTTGGTACAATTCCCAAGAATTTCTCCGGCATTGATTCTATGGTCACCATCCAAGTGTTTTGTCTCAGTCTCATTTGTGAAGTGCCGGGTCATCAACGGGAATCAGGCTGTTGTGCCGCACAATACACAGAGATATTCAAGTGAAACACTTCAAGGGCACGATTTCATACTCTTATTGAAAAATGATATAAATTATAAAAGACATGGCATCACTTGAGTACTTGTCAGAAGATGAACTTGAGCTGAACTCTGTCCATGATTTCTCTGAATTTAAAGGCTGTCAAATTGAGAGCTCTCATATGGTATCTTATGTGTATCTTTTGCACCTTTAAAGTGGTGCCTTGGTAAAGAAAGAGCCACTTTTACTTTAAAACATATAAGATATATATGATGAAACACGTCAAGGACATCTCCAGGTCATATTTCGCCTCAAAACCAGAAGAGATAAATTAGACATTAAATCTGTCTCAAAGAATATGAAGCCCATTTTAGGGCCAATAAGACACTTTTTTTTGCACTGACCATTGCTGGTATTGTTAACTAAAACTATTAAACATATGTTTTAATTCAAATAAAGCTGAAATAAAGCTTTACAAGATAAAAATTTTAACCGAAAATTAGAAATGTTAACTTGGCGTTCAATAAAAAAAAAAAAAAGGTTTTGTTAAAATTAATAAAACTAAAATTGAAATAAATTCAAGCTAAATAAAAACAAAAATATATAAAAAATTAAAAAAAATTAAATATAAAAAATTACAAAGCACATGACAACTTAAGCTACAATTCAAAATGTAAAACAAAATATGAATAAAATATTAATAAATAGTTTAGGCCTAGTAGTATGTAAATAAATAACACTTATTGTGACATTCTCCAATGAGAGGTAAATAATAATAACAATAATAATACATTAAATATATTAATACTATAATAGTGCAAAGTATTTACACTTATTTCTAGTACAAGTAATTGTCCAAATGTATTACAGTAATGATTTGTGTTGCAAATGTGAAACTTAATTACCTAAATTTACCACACTTCATTATTTTTTTATTTATTTTCATTTGTGGGATGAAATATAACCTGGAGGTGTTTTTGGAGTATCCACCCATATAAAGTATGTGAACCCGTCAAACGTTTTTTGTTTTTTTTTAACAGTGTTTTCAGTAGCCATGAATAGAAAGCTGGTCACAGTGAAGCGCAGTTGCAGAACGCCATGAAGAAGATTTCACAGGAGGAGAGACAGCATGGCCTCTCGTTGAATAGCTGTCTGCTGTGATAATTCCGCAAATCTCCTCCGGTTCACAAAAGTGGCTTGGTTCCAGAAATAACACTTGCGGCAGAAGATATTCATCTATTTTTCACAACAGAGATAGGGCACGCTGTCACAAAGAGTGTAACGCCTCTCCAACTGATACAACAAGCGATTCATAGTGTTTACCTGTCTAGTCAGCCAACTTCTTAAACAAATATAGCGTTTCTGACATTAATACTTGTGGACTGTACCATTTTACACTGACTCACAAGGTCAGGTCCCTTTGGCAAATTTATTACACCTTTATAACATATCATCATGCTCTGACTCACTGCTCTGACCGGAAGCCTGGATGCCCTCCGAACGCTCGCTGACATACATGATGGTCATCTGTCACCGTGGGTCTAAACCAGAGGGAAACCTCTGGGGAGAGGTGCCTTTCGGTTCAAGAAGCTTTTAGGCCCGCATTGCTTTGAATATATTCAGCAGCTTGCTTCCATCTCGGTTCCTCTGGAGCACTCCTGAATCCCTAAGCCGCTGAATGTGAGAGTCTTCCCATAGCATTCCGTGTCACTTCCTGTAACAAATAGCTTGAAGCAGCCCGTTGTGGCCTGGTGGAAGTCTTCAGTATCTCTTGTCGCATTCAGTTAGCTGATTTGCGGTTTGAAGGTGGGGACAAACAGAATTAAGGATGCAGCAGATGCCAGCTAATGCTTCACTGGGAAAGGGCACGGATGAGGCACGAGAAAAGCAAATGGAGGAATTTCTTTAAGTTCCATTTCCTCACACATTATTGAACAGAGAGGTTTTCTTTGTTTCTGGGACTGTAAAATGCAAGTGTACTCAAATAAAATTTCAGCGTCCTTCATTGAGAGATTAATAGATTAAGATGTAATGACAACATAACATGGATACTTATTACTTGAACAATGAGAAGAAGAAAAAAAATGCACACCAACACTTGGCACGTGAAACATAACTATATACAGGAACAGGGTTAGAAATTAACTTTCCATTTAGAGTCAATTTTATGATCTTTTTGGGGACATTTTTTTAATGATCTTATTAAATGTATCTGCAGGGGCGCGTGCAGGATTTTATCTCAGGTTATTCCACGGCTCAGTGGAATACTTGATTCTGATTGGTCAATCGCACCATCCAGCGGTTTGTCATTCCTCGATTACAGCCATTTTGCGACTATTGTTTTGTAACGTTACATTGTCGGATTATAAGATACAAACAGGTACGATTTTAAAACAGTTTTATCTCAAATCATTATCCCCATTATTACAAATGTGGTGAAATGCTGTGTAATAAGTTGAATGACTGTACCGTATCCCTTAAATGTCCGTCTTTGAACTTCCGCAGAAGCTTTGCGTTAAAAGAGCTAATAAATATTTCGACTCAGATCAATATTTCATGTCTAATTATTTACTTATGTGGCAAGTAGCCATGTTATAAGCGGGATAATGTACATCCATGGTTGTTATCTCAGAACTAACCCCTTCAGGTTGATGCACAGATCACCCTGTCGGGGTTTATTCTGAGATAACAACCGGCTGGGTGTACATTATCCCTTAGGCATCACGTCATCCGTCCCTCCAATAAGGTCAATTTTGCTGTACACAAATAGCAATTAAATCGATTAATGTTTTAATATCATACGTGTTGCGTTCTGTTGTGTCTTGGTGCTCAAATTGTCGCTTTCCTGTTTCCTGTACACACACTTGGGTACGTTTACACAACAACTATGTGCTAAAAACAGATTTTTTTTCTTTGTACAGATGACAACATTATCAAAACGATCCCCGTTCACACGGATCAGACAAGTACTTGGCAATGTCTCTTTGTAAAGAAAGTGTACGCGCCTCTGCACGTATATTACACATATAGAAAGGATCAGGTGTCGTTTTTGGTGCAACACATTTAATAGGAGAATATTGCAAGCAAATCTGCAAATAAAGATATGACAGCATAAATCAATCACATATGGAGCGTCTCAATTGTGTACTAACTAAACATAATTGTATCAGAGAATGTATAATAAGGGGAGAACTTCCACTCTCAGTAAACTTCCGGCTTCTGAACTGGTTGCAGTTCCACTCTGGTTCCATATGAGGGCGCTCACAGGACGAGTGCAGAATGAACGGAGGTCTATGGAGCTATACCCCTCAAAATCCACTTTTCTCAGGATATAATTTGTCGTCTAGTAATTTGAATGTTGTATTCGAAACAAAATGCAAAGAAATTACACATTGTTGGGTGTTAGATTTTTTAGAGTCACTTATTTGCTTTAAAAAGTCAATGACGTCATACACATCGTACGACCAGAGATACTGCTTTATGGCAATCCTTCAGTCACGTTGGTGCTTTCGCGCTCTGCGCTTTCTTTTCTCTCGAGACAGCTGACACACAGGTAAATAGACCAACCATCTTTCACAGACCAACCAGCGTTCATTAGCAGAATGCTAGCGTGTTATGGGCAACAACAACTCAACCTGTAAGAAATCGAAAGGACATAAGTACTCGTTCATTCAACTCTCGACCTATGTTGAACTTGCAAAACCTACAATCAAATCTGAGATTTCTCAACGGCAATCGGGTGAAAGAGACAAATTTAGCCGTCTAGCTCCATAGACGCCCATTCATTTTGTACTCATGGGCGATCTCCCCCTGTGGAACTAAAACCAAAATTCGGTACAATTGGACTTAATGTGGCCAGGCTCTCCGTAGACGGGCTCTGATTGTATTAAGTTTAGTGACAATGATGCAATGACTGGTAGGCTACTGCTTTTATTAATGCTTGATACAAATTTTACAATTTCAATTCAATTATTGTGGTTTGATTCCAATCTTGATTCAATATCGATTCATTTGGACAAATAGTAGCTACAGTAGATACATGTTTATTTTTCTCAAGAAAGAAATTCTCATATACGTAATGCTGTAAACAGGCTGCAGAGAGCCCTGTCAGCTGGTATTATTAAAGGTTAAAAATAACAACTCAAATTGAATATAATGTATTTTTTATTATAATAACAACTTTATAATATTTTAATGATATAAGTAAAAATATAATAAATATGTAATAGTGCACATATTTAGCAAAATACTCATTTATAGGCTACTAATACTAAATATATTATAAAATACAAATTTTTCTAGCCAACTAACGTGCTATGGTATGGAAGTAAAATAATGTCAAATGTTTTTGAAACAAAAAGCATGTTGAATTGCACCAATTGAAAAAAAATATGCATTGCGTTAACCATGCTTGCATTTTAATCCATTGTATTTTTAAGGCTTGCATTTTTATGGGCTGAAATTCAACATGGTTGAATATTTCAGCTGTGAATATTTCAATTAAAAACATTTCAAACACATTTTCAATATTAAAAATTCAATAATCCATATTCACCTTTCATATTTCACTTCCAAAATTTTCAAACTGTTTAAAAATACAACCTATAATATTCAACAGGGAAATTTCGGGCCATTTTATTTCGCCTTGAAAATTCGCTTCCACAAATTCAGTGGTTCAAATTCGACAGTAAATTCAACGTCGACATCCAGGAACTGCAGGAAAAGCAGTAGATTACCGATCATAATCTCCATCTGCTGTAGTCGGCTTTACCAGCAGGGGGTGCACGCGCGTGTTGACAAGCACCAAAGCAACAGGAGAGGCCTTCACAAAACGTCATTTGCTGAAATGGACAGAACGATGAGTACGAGTTATAATTTATGTGTGTGGAAAAGGTTGATTAAGACACAAAACACACGAGCGTTTACTCAAGTGTCTTATGATATTATTTTTACCCCCGTGCAAAGTAAGGTGATTTGTCCACTGCAAAACTAAATTCTCTCGCCGTTGGCATTGATATTGTTTTAGTCACTATGACGGAATACTACATTGATGGCTGGGTTTTGCATGATGGCAAAGGCAATTTTATTTAAATATAGCATCATAAAATACAACCAAATTACAATTATAAATTAAATTCAGCAATTATAAATTAAAAATTACATCTCTACCATGATATCTGGTCATCTCTGTGTTATAACGTGAATTGTCTCCGCTATTATCCAGGGCTGCGTACAGTGGGGGTATTTGTCATCTTATTTTATATCTTTTTGTCCATTTGGAGCGCGCGTCACGTCAGCTATTAGCGTCGGGCCTGCCACAAGATCTCTCACTGTTTACATGAACCAGACACTCCGATGAGAGCACATAAAGTGCAATCCATCTCTTATTTACCATTTTTTCATCTTATCGTATATTTTATTCGCTCCTTTGCCCGTATTGGAGCGCGTCTCGTGGCTCTTACTAAGCGTCGGGCCAGCCACACGATCTTTCAATGTTTTAATCTACCAGACACTCCGATTGATACACGAAAACACAAAGCCAATGTAATCCTGCTCTTAGTTACCCTTCTGCCATCTTATCTTATATTTTATGTGCTCGTTTGTCCCATAGAGCGCGTTTCGTGGCGCGCCAGCCACAAGATCTCTCCCTATTACAGTTGCCTGATTCTCCGATTGACATTCTGAAGGAGAATGATTTTGACCACTCCATTACGTTTAGTTTTTTTTTATAAAGCCATTCTTTAAAGTGAATTAAAGTGTTTAATAAATTGTATCTTAATTTCAATCAATGTTTGATCAACCAATTCCCTGGATTTAATACATAAGAAGCAAAGCAGACATATAGGCATAGGCATAGCAATAAAATCATGAAATTTTTGCATTGCACATTTCTCACAGGCATGATAAATACATCAAGGTAGAAATGTCTAGCCTACTTTTAAACGAAACAATTCAAAACGAAAATAAATAGACTACTCTCAGATAATGTAATCCGTATGAAATGAGCATTTCTCTCGGGGCGTTCACTACTGCGAAGATGGCTCCAATACGACGCGCTCTCCATTATGGACAAAAAGAGCGAATAAAATAAGATGACAAATAGATAAGCTACATAAGAGCAGGTCAGGATTGCACTGTCTGTTTGCACATGTGCATCAATCGGAGTGTCTGGTAGATTAAAACAATGAGAGATCGTGTGGCTGTCCCGACGCTAGTAAGAGCCACGAGACGCGCTCCAATACGGGTAAAGGAGCGAATAAAATATACGATAAGAAGAAAAAATGGTAAATAAGAGATGGATTGCACTTTATGTGCTCTCATCGGAGTGTCTGGTTCATGTAAACAGTGAGAGATCTTGTGGCAGGCGCGACGCTAATAGGTGACGTGACGCGCGCTCTAAATGGACAAAAAGATATAAAATAAGATGACAAATACCCCCACTGTACGCAGCCCTGGATAATGGCGGAGACAATTCACGTTATAACACAGAGATGACCAGATATCATGGTAGAGATATAATTTTTAATTGCTGAATTTAATTTATAATTGGGTTGTAGCTATTTAATGATGCTATATTTAAATAAAATTGCCTTTGCCAAAACCCAGCCATCAATTTAGTTTTCCGTCATAGTGACTAAAACAAACAATTCACTCTGTCTCAGTGTATTACAGTTTACATTACAGTTTAGTGGAATTGCACTAGCATGGTTTAAATCATACTTATCTGACCGTTATCAGTTTGTAGCAGTAAATGAAGAGATGTCTTATCGATCACAAGTTCAGTATGGCGTACCACAAGGCTCAGTACTAGGACCGCTGCTGTTCACTCTGTACATGCTACCATTAGGAGATATCATTAGGAAACATGGAGTTAGCTTTCACTGTTATGCCGATGATACTCAGCTGTATATTTCTTCAAAACCCAACGAAACTTACCAATTCACAAAATTAACGGAATGCATAGCTGATATAAAAAATTGGATGACTAGTAATTTCCTACTACTAAATTCTGAAAAGACAGAGATTCTAATTATTGGACAAAAAACTTCCACACGTAATAACCCAGAATACTGTCTAACACTTGATGGCTGCTCTGTCAAGTCTTCGTCGTCGGTTAGGAACCTGGGTGTGCTCTTTGATACCAACCTTTCTTTTGAAAGCCACGTGTCTAGTATCTGTAAAACTGCATTTTTCCATCTTAAAAATATATCTAAAATACGCCATATGCTCTCATTGGGAAATGCGGAACAATTAGTCCATGCGTTCATGACCTCAAGGCTAGATTATTGTAATGCTCTACTGGGTGGTTGCCCTGCACGCTTAATAAATAAACTACAGCTAGTTCAAAACGCCGCAGCTCGAGTTCTTACCAGAACCAGGAAATATGACCATATTAGCCCGGTTCTGTCAACACTGCATTGGCTCCCTATTAAACATCGTATAAATTTTAAAATATTGTTGATTACCTACAAAGCACTAAATGGTTTAGCTCCGCAGTACTTGAGCGAGCTTTTAACGTATTATAGTCCTTCACGTCCATTGCGATCTCAAAATTCCGGTCAGTTGATAATACCTAGAATATCTAAATCGACTGCAGGCGGTAGATCCTTTTCCTATTTAGCACCAAAACTTTGGAACAGTCTTCCTACCATTGTCCGGGAAGCAGACACACTCTGTCAGTTCAAAGCTAGACTAAAAACACATCTCTTTGACCTAGCATACACATAACGCACTATAGACTTCTATAAATTCAATGTTAGGCTGCATAGATTAGGTCAGCCGGAACTGGGAACACTTCCGTTAAATCTTGATGTACTCGCTACATCATAAGAAGAATGGCATCTACGCTAATATTAGTGTCTTTGTTTATCCCGAGGTTTTCCCGCAGCCTGCCGGATCCAGGCCGTGTCCAGATCTGACGAAGGAGATCCGCCTGGACCCGATGACAATGCAGTGCTGAAGTGTCCACTATCCTCTCCCTATGGAGGATCCCTTTCCCACTCTACAGATAAAGCGTTGTGAATTCCGGCTCGCGTACCCCGAAGTGATAAAATAAAACAAAATTCTGTATCAAAATTTATAGGCAAGAAAAGTAGTTTGTTTAGGCTGGGTTGTATGAATTATAAACCTGCGCACATATTTTAAAAAGCACATAACTATAGAATCAATTCTGAATGAGCATGTGAACGCCGTCAGCGTTAATCACAGGTTCGCGTTTAAAAGTCTGATCATTTCGACGGAGGTGAATCAATCAAAGTTAACTTTAGCTGGAAATAACATTATTCAAGAACCGCTATAATGCCAAAACAATCTGTTACCTTAAATTATATGTTTATCTCTGTAAAGCTGCTTTGAAACAATCCATTGTTAAAAGCGCTATATAAATGAAGATGACTTGACTTGACTACAGTTGTTTTACTAAAACTTAATATCAATGCCAACGGCGAGAGAATTTAGTTTTGCAGTGGACAAATCACCTTACTTTGCACAGGGGTAAAAATAAGTATCATAAGACACTTGAGTAAACGCTCGTGTGTTTTGTGTCTTAATCAACCTTTTCCACACACATAAATTATAACTCGTACTCATCGTTCTGTCCATTTCAGCAAATGACGTTTTGTGAAGGCCTCTCCTGTTGCTTTGGTGCTTGTCAACACGCGCGTGCACCCCCTGCTGGTAAAGCTGACTACAGCAGATGGAGATTATGATCGGTAATCTACTGCTTTTCCTGCAGTTCCTGGATGTGACGTTGAATTTACTGTCGAATTTGAACCACTGAATTTGTGGAAGCGAATTTTCAAGGCGAAATAAAATGGACCGAAATTTGCCTGTTAAATATTATAGGTTGTATTTTTAAACAGTTTGAAATTTTTGGAAGTGAAATATGAAAGGTGAATGTGGATTATTGAATTTTTAATATTGAAAATGTGTTTGAAATGTTTTTAATTGAAATATTCACAGCTGAAATATTCAACCATGTTGAATTTCAGCCCATAAAAATGCAAGCCTTAAAAATACAATGGATTAAAATGCAAGCATGGTTAACGCAATGCATATTTTTTTTCAATTGGTGCAATTCAACATGCTTTTTGTTTCAAAAACATTTGACATTATTTTACTTCCATACTATGGTCATTAAATGGCTTTCCTGAGGTAAATATATGTGACAATGTTCTCCAGCTGTTTTATTGACCTCTTTCCGCGGTTGAAAAACACTGATTGATTGATATTATGCATGAGGCATTTACATTGCGATACGTTTTACTATATCTTTCAAAATACCTATTATTGTTTATTCGTGTTTATTTACTATTAACTAATAGTAAATAGAGATGATCGGTTCACTGCCGCTTGAACTGAGGCGCTACAGCGATCTATCACATTTAAAAGCGCCAAAACGGTATTTATTGTTTGAATTTCGTAATACAATTGACAGAATTTGAGAGCTGAGAATTAGTTTCATATCAAAAGGAACCTGCTCTGTCTTGTCTGTCGGTGTCAGTGTCCTCTTTGCTTCGCGATTTATCTCTGCGTGGGAAAATGGATGTGGCGTGAGTGTGTGAAAAGTGTCAATTGCGCGAGTCTCACGCTGAATGCGTGAGAGTTGGTAGCTCCGATTTAAACCTACATCTCATTATTTTTCTGTTAAACACTTTTCAGAGTATATAAATGCTCTGTCCAAGCATGACTTGAATACTCTAATTCCACTATGGTACTTTAATTACTCTTTTTTTGTTCCTAAATCGAGTAAATCACGTCGTTTGACTTTTTATTAACTCTAATGCTACCGCTGCATACAATTTGCACAAAATGGCGGACACCAGCGAACTCCACGTGTGTTACTGAACTCGCGTCACTTAAACTATTCATTCACCCATCAATATCACAAAATAACTATAACCATTACTGTGCATAATGCATTTTTATCTCTGTGCACAATACCGATCCTTGTGTCCAGTACGGACTTTCACTACCGTTGTTTGTGCTCACGCAATATCCAGGAGTAATTAAAATACTGTTTTGTGCTCAAAGCAAAGCCTCGTTAACACATCAAAATACTGATCAGAATTGACCATGTTAATTTTAGTTAATATTACCTGCAAATAAAGATATGACAGCATAAATCAATCACAGACGGAGCATCTCAATTGTTGTGTTTTCTATCTGCTTGCTTCTCAGCCTGTTCTCACGTCTCTATAGCACACATTGTGTTTTATCGTGCAATTTATACGCGAAAATTAGTTTTTACGTGCATATGATACGCAGTTTTCGCGTGCATTTGATAGGCAGTTCATTTGCGTGTAATACACACGCACCCCACAACACTAATTCTACCCAAACGTATAAGTACACGCACCCCACACCACTACTAACCCCTTCAGGGTTCAGGGTAGGCTTACCCTAACCAACCCATGCGTATCCTATGCACGTAAAAACTCATTTTCACGTATAATGTGCACGATAAACACACTGCGTGCTATAGAGACGGATTTAGTGTGATCGGGTTGTGCTTACAATAACTGCCGTTGTATGACACGTTCTTTGAGCAGAGTTTAGCGATTTGGATAATTTATGCCTCTGTATCGATCTGAATAACATTTATTGCAGATTATTAAAGTAGCCAAAGTAAACAGGAGCCCAAGATACACTTTGAGCACATTCAGACATTTACCCTGGATAAATTACCACCTCTGAAAATAAATATATATAGCTCTCAAATTTTTAAATGAGGGGGGTCTTCCGTTTTTATGACTGTTCTTCATTACACTAGGGCCACACATACACATTCTTTTACTATAGTGCACTCGAGCCTAACACACATGCCTATAGACACAAATTACATAATTCATAATTTTTTGTCTGATTTTCATTCTAAGGATGTTAATCTTGATTATACTGTATCATTACTTTGTCTTCTGGGTAAATTGTATCTTCACAAAGCCAGAAACTCACTATAAATCCACTGTAATCCCAGTTTAAGAATGTTCTCCTCTGATATAAAGTCCCGGTTTACTTCCTTTAACACAAAGGATTCTAATACATGTATCATTCATTGATTCTTTTGTTAGGAACCTTTAATTTTTCATGATGACATAATGTTATATTGTGTTGATCTGTATAATTCTTGCACGCATGTGCAATGACATCACCGTTTTCACAGATTCGCGTTTTTGTAGTTTACACAGAGATGATAAAGGTGTAGTTTTCAAAAACCTGCACTTTGAAACCCGTTTTCAAAAGTTTGTGTTTTCAAGCCACCAAAACGCAGTTGTTTTGTAAATAAACGACCGAAACGCATAACAAGTCTTCGGTTTTTAGTTGAAAACGTTGTCATGTAAACGGCCCCTTCGAAAATCTGATATACACATAACTGAACACTCGGGTGTGCTTGTGTAGATACATGATTCGTGACTTTATTTTTTTACGTTTACGCTAGGGGGAAAACCTCTTTTCCTCGAGAGAGTGAAGCCAAAAAATTATCCTTAATTTTGAATTATTGCAAAACGCGTTGCAGCAGCATACAGACATAGGCAGGCGGCTCAGCGTGCCTATTGGCTGTCCTGCGGCAACTGCAGCAGCCTATCGAGAGCGGCCCTTTGGTGACGGTCCAATGGGGGCGTTTCGCGCGCATTGTGTCACGCTCGCGCCCAAAGGGGCGTGGTCTAGCCCTATAAAGATAGCTCGATGGGCTGATCTCACTGATTTTTCATCTCTTCAGCGAAGCGGACGGACGCATCGCTGGATCCTGAGTGAAGAAGCCACGCCGTTGAAAAAGCCTTCTGCAGGACGAGCCATCTTCTGAAGCCACTGGCCTTATCTCGCCGCCTTCAGTCGCCACTTCCTGCTACGCTATCCGATGTCTATATCCTTTTACACTCTGCTCACTGTGTGTTCGCCCCCGCGACTCACTTACTAAAAGAGCTGCGTCTTTTTAAAGATGCCATCCTCGTGCCGAGCCGCACTCAGCGGCGGGGGCCGCCTCATCTGCGTTTCCTGCCTGAGAGAGGATCATGTAGCACTCGCGCTCGCTGACGGCGGCTGCCCTCACTGCGAGCTATTGCCTATGGTGACTCTGAGGACTCGCCTGGCATATTTCTCCGAGTCTGCACTCCCGCCCGCTGTAGTGCTGCGCCGTAAAGTGCCATACTCAGCGGGTCCCCGAGCCTTCTCCAGCCCGTGAAAGCTCGCCAGTTCGCCCGCGAGTTTCGCCAGCTTCACTCGAGTCACTCACAGACGGTCAACGGCCGCCGCGTGCCGCCGTTTTCGCCATTTATGACGAAGAGATAGCTGCATCTGTTGAGAAGGCCAGCTGAGCGCCTAGCTTTCTTTACTTTATAAGAAAGCTACCCCGCCCCCACCCCCCGTGGGCATGCTTCACCGGCGAAATAGGGAAAGAGTGTGTTTTAGTCCCGCCGAGGCCGGACAATCTCCATTTCTCAAACGTTTCCCAGCTCCTCTTAGTTGAGCGGCTGAAAATGTCAATATTGTAGCAATGAGCCTGTTGTATAACACGCACATCTGCAACATATGCCGACACACTAAACTGTGACGCTCCCTTATCTGCTCGAGCTAATTTAAACTTACGTTGTTTCCCCCCTGTGGCTCAGTGGCGAAACACAAAGCTGTTCGCGCGGGAAACCCGTGTTCGACCCTGGCTCTCGCAGCAGTTAAGAAATTTAGTCTCGCCAGGGCCAGACTTCCTTTCGCTCGTTCAGTTCCAAGAAAATGCGACTGTTCCAGTGTAATTTGCAGTAAACAGCCCGCTTGCCTGCACGCAAATGCCGTTTCCATGGCGACCCAGAAAAATCATAAGCAGTGTATTTTCTGGTATTCCGGCCACAGCCGATGGTGTTATGAGTGTAATAAAATGCCCACAGCCCAGTGTTCATTTCTACACACAAACACAGCCCGTCACGGTACAGGGCTCGCACAAATGAAATCGACGTATGTCAATTGTGCATTAAATGTAGTGAATATGCCCACGACCAAGTGCCCACAAACACTACGTGTACCATGGTTTCTGAAAAACGAAACCAACACAAATACAGTCAGTTCAGGCAGACGGTGTTTTTCAGTGCTGTGAATGTGCCCGCTACATTCACCCACAGACATGTTAAGCCCCACGGTGCTCGCCCCGCTTGCTCTCTCACAGCAAACTGCTATAATGAACGCGAGCGAGGCCAAGCTGCCCGCCGTCACCGGCACTCAGGCAGACGGTGTTTTTCAGTGCTGTGAATGTGCCCGCCTCGCCGTGCCCACATTCACTCACAGACATGTTAAGCCCCACGGGGCTCGCCCCTCTCACTCTCACAGCAAACTGCTATAATGAAAGCGAGCGCGGCCAGGCTGCCCGCCATTTCAGGCGCGCCCCCCGCCTCACTCACTGTAAACACAGTGCCCATTCTGTTAGCGCACGAAAGCTCCCGTGTCGTATGTTACGATCAGAGCCCAAAACCTATTCTACCCCTAGCCATTCACGCAAACGCGTGGGCACAGCTCCCGGGGTTTCAAATTGGGTGCTGAACATTATAAAAAGAGGCTATTCGCTGCAGTTCGATCGACGCCCTCGCCGCAGCACGGCGCGCGTCCAATCTACGGTGAAAACAAGTAGCACACCTACTTTGAGCCGAAATAGCGACCTTATTGAGCAAAGGGGCAATAGAGTTTTTTTCTCAACCTCAGAGCGAAGGTGGCCTATACAGCAGATATTTTCTGGTACCGAAAAAAGACGGGGGTCTCAGACCCATTCTAGATCAAAGACAACTGAACAAAGCGCTTATGAAACGCCAGTTCAGAATGCTTACAACCAAGAAAATCCTCGCACAGATTTGCCAAGGGGACTGGTTTATGTCGATAGATCTGAAGGACGCTTATTTCCAGATACAAATAGCATCACGTCACAGGCGATTTTTGAGATTCGCCTTCGAGGGCCAGGCATATTAATACACAGTCCTACCGTTCGGACTGTCTCTTGCACCCCGTACATTCACGATGTGCATGAACACGGCGCTCGCACCCCTGAAACTTCAGGGCATGCGAGTTTTGAACTACTTGGACGATTGGCTGATTCTAGCTCGATCTCAGTCAGAGCTCATAGAACACAGGACCGTGTTACTCGAACACCTCGAGAAACTGAGTCTCACAGTCAATTGGGCGAAAAGCTCGCTGGTCCCCAGTCAGAACATAATTTTTCTGGGCACAGAGCTGAACTCCAGAGCACAGAATAGACATTCAGCGCTCCACGAAATCCTTCCGCCGCGGCGCTTTAGTCCCGCTCAGTAGGTTTCAGAGAATGCTGGGCTTGATGGCCTCAGCATCTTCAGTACTTCAGCTTGGCCTGCTTCACATGCGCCCGCTGCAGTTTTGGCTCAAAGCACGAGTACCACCTCGAGCTTGGGCTTCCTGTCTGCTTCGCCTCAGGGTCAATCAGGAATGTGTCACAGCCCTGAAACCTTGGAGAGCGACCGACTGGTACCAGTCTCGTACCAGTCTGGTGTAAACCTGGGGACTTCCTCGAGTGTACAGGTGGTGTCCACGGACGCCTCCACCTCGGGATGGGGAGCGCTGCACGAGGGCAGACCGTTCTTCGGCCTATGGTCAGAACGAGAAAAGCTCCTTCACATAAACTGTCTGGAAATGTTGGCAGTCGACAACGCGCTGAGGCGCTTCTGTCCCCGAATAAAGGGCTACCACGTCTTAGTCCGCTCGGACAACATGTCGGTGGTATCCTACATAAATCGCCAGGGCGGCGTCAGGCCTCGAAACCTTTTCAGACTGACAGAGCGCATTCTGGTCTGGGCTCAGCACAATCTGTGCTCACTGAGAGCGGCACACGTGCCTGGCCTTCTGAATTTGGGGCCAGACAGACTGTCCAGAAACAATATACCAGCTGGGGAATGGTCTCTGCACCCGCAGACAATCCTCCTGCTGTGGGAGAAGTTCGGCAGAGCACAGGTAGACCTATTCGTGTCCCAGGAGAACGCTCACTGCCCAAAATTCTTCTCAAAGAACAAGAATGCACTGGCCCTCGTCTGGCCCAGCTGCCCGTTCTATGCTTTTCCCCCAGTTTCGCTCCTGCCTCAAGTGTTGGAACGAATCAGGAAAACTAGATGCTCTGTTCTCCTTGTGTCTCCGCTCTGGACGAGCCAGGAATGGTTCCCAGTCCTAATGCAGCTGACGAGCACTGCCCCATGGCCGAGTCCGACGAGGAAAGACCTCCTCTCTCAGGCCATGGGCTCAATTTGGCATCCTCACCCGGAAAGGTGGGCCCTGCACGCATGGGCCATCAACCGGTACCCGCAAACCTCCCCGAGGGAGTGCTAAACACCATCACGCAGGCCAGAACACCGTCTACCAGGCGTCTCTATGCCACGTCTCTAAACGTCTTTAAGTGGTCAGTGTTTGTTAACTGGTGCAAAACCCGAGGTTTTCCACCCACAAGCAGCGGGGTAACCCACAAGCATAACGGAAGTACTTTCCTTTCTTCAAGAGCTACTGGATAAGGGCAGGTCCCCATCCACGCTCAAAGTCTACGTGGCGGCCATAGCAGCGTTTACGAAACCTGTGTCTGGCCTGTCACTGTGGAAACATGATCTGGTTATTAGTTTCCTAAGAGGAGATAAGAGGATGAATCCTCCCAGAACCCCATCTATCCCCATGTGGGACCTCTCCATGGTGCTAGAAGCCCTGAAAGGAGCCCCATTCGAGCTGATTCGGACATCGGATATGAAACACTTGTCTTTCAAGACAGTGTTTCTCTTGGCTCTTGCGTCAGTAAAACGCATAGGGGATCTACAAGCGCTATCAATAAGCGCAGCGTATCTGGAATTTGGGCCTAACGACTCAAAAGTCATACTCAAACCAAGACACGGATACGTACCTAAATCCCTCAACACGCCATTTAGGGCCCAGGTTATCTCCCTGTCTGCCCTACCGGTTCATAATGAGGAGGAGAGCACAGGCCTCCTTTGCCCAGTTAGGGCGTTGAAGGCTTACGTATCACGCTCATCTGTTTTCAGACAGACTGAGCAGCTTTTCGTTTCATTCGGCGGCCGCACTAAGGGCCTAGCCGCCTCGAAACAGACCCTATCCAGATGGATAGTTCCCCTGGAGTGCCCCTTGGGTGTTAGAGCACATTCCACCAGAGACATGGCCTCATCGTGGGCGTGGTCTAGTGGGATCTCCTGTCAAGATATCTGTATGGCGGCAGGCTGGGCTCCCGTCTACATTTATAAGGTTTTATAACCTAAAAGTTCCCGCCTTACAAGCTAAGTTGCTGTCGGTTTAAAGTCAAGCACCACCTGCCACATCGTTTGGCGCAGAGTACTGCACTCGCTTGAGCACTGCTCAACGGGCTGTGAGTTTTTTCCCGAGGAAAAATAATGCCTCTAAAAGTTATAAAATAAAAGTTCTCTTCATCCTAACTGTGTGTAGCACTATTATAATAAATAGCCCTTCTTATGGCTAAATTATTTAGAATGATGCTTCTAGCCTCTCTTCTCGGACTCTCTGAGTTCATGGTGATTATGCACTATATGAGCCCAGGGCACCTGCCCTTGGGACCTTGGTGTTGGATCCCCGTATGCACGGCGTTTTGCATAGTGTTCCCCTAGCGTAAGATATTACGCAGTACGAGAGAACCTCTCGTAAGAGAACATACTCAGTTACTAACATAACCTCAGTTCTCTCTAGAAGAGGGAATGAGTACTGCGTATCTTGCCGTGCCTGCTACGCCCTCTCTTCGGTGATGAAAAACCAGTGAGGTCAGCCCATCGAGCTATCTTTATAGGGCTAGACCACGCCCCTTTGGGCGCGAGCGAAGCACCCCCATTGGACCGTCACCAAAGGGCCGCTCTCGGTAGGCTGCTGCAGTTGCCGCAGGACAGCCAATAGGCACGCTGAGCCGCCTGCCTATGTCTGTATGCTGCTGCAACGCATTTTGCAATAATTCAAAATTAAGGATAATTCTTTGGCTTCAATATCTCGAGGAAAAGAGGTTTTCCCCCTAGCGTAAGATATTACGCAGTACTCGTTCCCTCTTCTAGAGAGAACTAAGGTTATGTTAGTAACCGAGTACGTTTTATATATAAGCCAATGTAACGTCTATATTCCAATATTATATATTCTGCTCAACGGTATAAAAACCATCAAATAATTAGAGCAACATTTTATTATTATAAGTAGCATTGTTTTATTTGTTGTTATAAATAGCCATAAAAGATGTAGTTTAATTGTGCAGGGACTTTTTTTTTGCCCCCTTATCTTGAATTTGGGGGACATTTTTGTTCATTTTGGGGGCATTTTTGCCCCAAGCCCTTGTTCATTTCTGACCCTGAAGAAAAACAAACTCCTCCTGACATCACACAAAAAAAACCTAAAAAACTAAAATGTAAACAAAATCAAGAACTGTGTAAAGAAAACATCAAAATATCACAATCACAGTAATAATTCATAACCCAGTGCAAGAAAGAAAGAAAGAAAGAAAGAAAGAAAGAAAGAAAGAAAGAAAGAAAGAAAGAAAGAAAGAAAGAAAGAAAGAAAGAAAGAAAGAAAGAAAGAAAGAAAGAAATTTTGCTATGAGATGCATTACTTGAATTCCTAAAATAACATAATAAAACTTTTCCAGCATTATTTTAGATTGTGCATCAGGGCCAAACCAACAGTCTCTGCATATGTGTTCTAGAGGACATCAGTTATGAAGTGCAGGCTGAAAATAGCAGTCCATCATGTATGTGGTCAGTAGAGCTGCTCAAAACAGAGAAACGTTCCCTATTCCAGCATGCTTCTCCATACATGACCTCCTTCTTTGTCGAGGGTGCAGAATGGCGCTATGCTGTAGCATTATGCAATCATACCTGGGAGAATGGAAAAATCTTTCACGGAGAAGAGGGTAGCGACTGGTCGGTCGAAGAAAGAGGAGATTGTTGGAATTTCAGGTTAATGCAAAGGACCTGTGTTCAGTCAGTGCCTGCAGTTAATTTAAAAAAAAAAGCCACAGCAAGCTTGGTATTACTTGGGGAATGCTTGTGATATTGCTATATTTTTCATTTGAAAAAAAAAACAAACAAAAAAAAAAACAGACTTTTTTTAAACGTCAGATAAAGTTTTATCTGTTAACGTCATTATGGGCGGCAGTGGCTCAGTGGTTCATGTAGGTTGTCTACAAACCGGAAGGTTGGTGGTTCAATCCCTGGTTCCACCTGACCAAGTGTCGAGCATGAGCAAGACACCTAACCCCAGCTGCTCCCGACGAGCTGGATGGCGCCTTGCAAGGCTGACACCGCCGTTGGTGTATGAATGAGTGAGTGAGAATGGGTGAATGTGAGGCAAATTGTAAGGCGTTTTGGTGGCCATTGGGTGTGTGAAAGCGCTATATAAATGCAGTCCATTTACCATTATGTAAACATAACAGCACATATATATATAATCTATACTCTAAGAAAGAGAGAGTGCTTGTTTTCTTAAACAAGAAACAAAGTGAACAAATAGCTTGGGTAACACTTTACTTGAAGGGGTGTGCATAAGACTGACATGACACCTTCATAATCATGACAGGACACATGTCATGAATATGAAGGATATTTTATGCATGTTTATGACAACTGTCATTAAGTGTCATTCGCTCAATTATGACATTTTTAATGCAAATATGACATTGTTTGAGATGTCTTTGTTATGACACCTTTACATAAACCTACATAACCTATCATAAATATGTCATAAACATGACATAGCAGATTAATTATCAAACTTAAGAAAGCACTTAGCTTTATGGGTTAACATTACATTAAACTGTCATGAGGTTGGTTTTGACATTGGCTGTCATGAGGCCATTATATCTGTCAATAATATTTTTCTTGACCTCAACTACAGTGGTACAAATTTAATTTGTCATTAAAATGTTATATTGGCCTTATGACAAACAATGTCAAAATCAACCACCTGACAGTTTAATGTAATGTTAACCCATAAAGCTCAGTGGCTTCTTAAGTTTGATAATTAATCTGCTATGTCATGTTTATGACATAGTTATGACAGGTGGTGTTGTCTTAGTAATGTCAAGTTGTCATGACAAAGACACTGACAGGTTATGATGTATTGGTTTATGTCAAGTTGTCATAACAAAGACATCTCAAACAATGTCATATTTGCATTCAAAATGTCATAATTGAGCGAATAACACTTAATGACAGTTGTCATAAACATGCATAATCCTCCTTCATATTCATGACATGTGTCGTGTCATGATTATGAAGGTGTCATGTCAGTCTTATGCACACCCCTTCAAGTAATGTGTTACCATAGCTTGCTATCTTAAACTATTGACAATATTGGTACATACTCATTACATGAACACTTATCACACACACGATTTCAGGTATGTGATCATTTTCAAGTTCAGAAGTGTACAAGCCTTCACTAATTATTAGAAAACATCATGTTAAAATAAAGCCATAGCCAGTTTTTCGAGAATTAATCCTGGAAAAGGGGGGAGCACGATATTTAGAATATTGCGTTTAAATAACAGTTCAAGGAACATTTCATACTGAGTAACTTTTTTTGACATTTTGCCAGATACTTGCTTTATCAAACAATAAAAAAAGCAAAAGCAGCAACATTACTGCTGTTTTTCGTTTGTGAATGATTCTACATTTTTGAACAAACCTGCTGTCACGATAAAATCCAAGGAAGACTGAGATCATTGAAACAAGTTTGTTTAAAGGGGGGGGGGGGGGGGGGGGTGGGGGTCCTCAGTCAAATTATTATTATTTTTTTTGGAGAAAATAATGGGTTGTTTTCCCAGCAAAGTTTCAAAAATTAAGTTGTACGTTTGATTGAGTATTTCTGTTCTCAATATACTCCTGGTTGTCACAAGTTTTGGAAAGTTTTTTCGAGTATGGGCGCGTATGACGTCAGATGCGCCGGAATTTCCTTATACGGTCCTAAGGCCACTTCTCTCGGAAGGGCGCGCGCGCAGCTGTAGAGCGATAGCCCTGACCTATGCCCATCAAACCGCTGTGAGCATCGGCTGCGCTGCAATATGTCACCATGCAAAGAAGTGTGTTTTCGGTTGCCAAGGCAAGACAACACTGCACAGATTCCCAAAGAATCAAGCGTTAAGGGACCAGTGGATGGAGTTTGTTTTTCCAGAACATCAACACAGTTGTGCAAGTGTTCTAACTTGTTCCATGCATTTCGAGGATGATTTTTTTTATAAATTAGGCCCAGTTCGAAGCCGGATTTGCTAATCGTTTAGTTTTTTTTCATGGATTATATTGCTTTAACACGCAAAACTGTGTGAATTTCGGTCTTCGTGAGTATCCTTTAAACACAGTCGGTTATGTATTTAATAAGCATAAAACACATGTGACAGTATAACGAACACATGATCTGAGTACTAGCTCTTAAAGCTACAGTGTGTGATTTTTACCCCCATCTAGCGGTGAAAAGGTACATGACCATCCAGTGAATATTAGTTTCTGTTCCTCTCAATTTCGATTTCGTTTTAACTCCTACGGTGGCCAATGAAGTCCAAGGTTAACATGGCTTCCAGTACGACCTCCTCGACACGGTGCCATCGAGTGTTAAAACGCGAAATGCGAAGCTTGATGTCCCTCTTTGGCTAAAGTACTTTCAAGATGGAGGGGCAACATGGCGACCGACATTAGAACCAAGGGGGTAATCCATCAGCCGGAAGTTGAAGCTGCCTCTGGGGGCCGCCATTGTAGCTGGCTATCACCTGCTGTTAGCATCCCATTGACTCCCATTCATTTTGGCGTCACTTTAACAGCGAATAACTTTACATCTGAGGCGTCCAAAGACTCAATTTGTCCATTATTTATTTCTAAAGAAACACGACAATGTATAAAAGGCTCCATTACTTTGTATCTTACGTTATGGCCCCGTAGAAGCCATTTTTGTAAAAATAGGCTAAAAATTGCGTCATAACCACTCGACTGTCCGTCGCACAGTAGCGAAGTTACCGTATAGACAGGAGGAGAAGCTCGCACAGTCTCGCAGGCAGTCTTTTACTGTCTAAAGTCAGCCAATGGCATAGATAGACAGAGTCCATAAAAGCAACGCGACAAAATATTTAAACAACGTTTTTGAGGAATTGGAAATAATTCGATATGTGGCAAGTGAATACATATGAAGTCTAGGGGTGGGGGAAAAAATCGATTCTTAGATGCATCGCGATGCGGACGTGGACGATTCTGAATCGATTCACAAATGTCAAAAATCGATTTTCAAAAAAAAAATTTTTTTTTTAAGATATATATTTATAATAACTTAATATTGACGGAACGCAAAAGACGGAACTCTGAAGCGCGAAGTGCAGTGCCTGCCCGGACCGTCTGTGGCGTGCACATAACAGAGACGCGATGGCGCGCGAGATCCAAACACACTCGTTAAAAGCTGACGTGTGGAAATATTTTGGCTTCTGAAGTTGAAGGGGGAATGGAGCTGGACAGTCAAGAGTCACACTAGTTGTAAGCTTTGTAGAATAAAACTAAAATATTTCGGAAACAATACAAATATGAGAAGCCATATGACGCGTTTCCACCCAGAGGAGGAAAAACACTCGGCTGTACCGGTCGTTGTTATACTATTAATTTACTACAAGTATGCTGCTAGTTCAGGCACACATTTATTTTCCTGTTGGTTCTTTGCAATGTTAATAAAATCTATTGTACGTTAATTCTTTATGGGTCATTACTTACTTTTAAAGCAAAGTATTTAGTCACACAAAAAGATTCAGATAATCGATTTAGCATCGAATCGCAGCCCTCTGAATCGTAATCGAATCGAATCGTGGGGTGCCTAGAGATTCCCACCCCTAATGAAGTATAACATTTATCCACGAACTTTAAATTATTTATCTACTACTACACCTACGGGGGATGGGGAAATTAATTATCAGGAAATTATACAGGCAATGGAAGAAGAAAAAAAAACATCTCAATGTCTATCGCGGTTAACGTTGTTCCTTTATTTATTTACAGATCTACGCTTGAAGATGAATGTGATCCCGTTCGGAAGCCATATGTACAAAATGCCTGCATAACGTGAAATAAAGAAAAACGGTTTTGTTCAAGTGTTTGTGACCATGATTTATTTGCCAAAACTACATGATTTAACACCTTTAAATCATGATTCTCACAATTCTTTATATATTGGAATATTATATGGTCATGTAATATTGAATGGATACGAAAATGACTCGAGGGGACAGTATTTTATAGTGTGGTTCCTGGGCTCATACTAAGAAGTATTTTTTGGATGGGTGATTATTCTGTTTGATGTAGAAGGAAACGAAAAAGAAGGGAAAAAATTATTTGCATATGTGCCTATATTTTAATCGTTTTTTGTAATTTTGGAAGATTGTGCTGTAGCCTACATGCATTTATTTATCTGTTATTTTTGATTGTATTATGTGTGTGTGTGTGTGTGTGTGTGTGTGTGTGTGTGTGTGTACTAGCCAAATATTTAAACCTAATGGATATATACATAAACATGTTCAAAATAAAATAAACTAACTAACTAAAATTAGGCTACTAGAACTGCAGATAGGCTACTCAAACGATTACAATCCTAAAGTAGGCTATTTTAAAGTCGATTTTAGCCACTTCTTTTATCATGTCATATTGTAATTATATAGCGTAATATGTTATATTAAATTAATTATTATAATTATTAATTGTATTGTAATATATTAATAAACATTATATTATGTTTTTACAATACTAAACGATTTGATTTCCAAAACACACACACGCACATCAATGTGAGTTTACTCTTTACTCTGATGCGTCATTGACCGTTCGAGATTAGCTTGCTTGCGCCTGCTAGTCAAATTCCATTATTTCTGGAGAGCCGTGATACTTCGACCTTGGAAACTTCTGATCATCATTCAGCTACTAGAAGATTTACAACTGTCAGTCAGGTTGCTCACGTGACATCTACGTCATCAAGCTCAGTTTGAGCCTGCGCAGAACGCTTGGCTATCAGGAAGTGAGTGCCCATGTTGGGCTTCAACTCTCTCCATTGAAATCAACGGGGTCGCTGTGTCCATTTCTTTTACTGTCTATGATTAGAACCCCTCACCCGTATGTATTTTTAATGGCATATTATACACTCACGAGAATACTTTATTACTTGAACGAAATAATATACATTAATGAGCACATATATTTTTGAAAGAACTAAGTGTTTTTAGCTAAGAATAAACTAAAAAAGTTACAGAGTGTAGCTTTAAAGTGACGGCAGCCATGTGTCTGTTTTAAATTGTTTAGTCAAAACAACAAAAGATAGCTTTAAGTTTAAGGAATCAGATTAGCATATGTATTTAATTTAGTCAGGACTAAAATACTACCCAGTGTTATTTTCCATTTGATTACTTTATTCAGTTTCTGTGTTTTTCTGAATACTAGTATTATACCTATTAAAAAACTTTTCTCTTTATTTGTATCTTTATTCTATTGCATTTATTTGTGCTATACTTTTTAAAATTTAATTAAAAAATGTCAATCAAGCTTCCTTGTGTTGTGTAAATTCTTAACAACAATATTACCATTGTAAAAATGCAATGAGCGCAAACTTTTCGGTGAGATAAATGTAATAATTTTTTGGAGGGAAAAATACCCGACCCCCAACTCCCCCATAAAATTAAAAAAATACCCCCCATAATTATTATTATTGCATATTTGGTACTAAACTCTTTTTTTCTCAATGAGACAACTTTTTGTGCTTTTTCTGTCCTCTTTATTTGGTGCTTTTTCACTAGTTGATGTGGAGTAATACTGTTATAACCGTCTCGTATTTTTAATGCAAAACAAAGTTATAAAACACAATAATGGGGGATTCCGCTTGTCTAATAGCTGTTCAAGAAGGAAAGATGATGCCCAAATGAATATACACTATATCCGTTTTTATACTCCTATGCAAAGAACAATAATTGTCAACACCCAAAAAGTAATTACAAGAAAAAGCAAATAAACTACAATAAACAAAACAATGTAACAGATAGTTACTTTACAGGAATTGGTCATTGGTTGCATACTTCAATGAAGTGTAAATTGATGCGTGTAGGTCTTATCTGCTGGTATAGATCCTCAAACAATGTCCAAAGTCAATCTCTTAGTAGATTAATAATCCAACCATTTGCGATGAATTGACTCCAAATGATAACAATTCTCACGCATCTGACTCTTCCAAATCAGGAACAGTCATATGTAATCCAAAAGTCCCAAGCTTACATCCCAAGCTTTAAATCCATATTTATAGTTGGAGACATGCAGTGCTAAAGTCATTGATAATGAGTCCTTTTTAAGTTGAGCTGGAAATGGAACATTTCCCAACCAGGACATAGCACAAATACAGCTAAGCCATGCTTCCTACTTCTGCTGTTCTGCTAACTTCCTCTACAAACCCATCTTTACTTAAGGAGCACATTTAGGAACCATAGCACCCCTAGCGGTGTGGAAGAAAGATTGCTGATAAAAAAAAACGTGGTAACAAGCTTGTCTGTTACACTGTCCTGCCCAGTTTCACAGACAAAGCTTGAGCCTAGTCACAGACTAAAATGCAGGTTCTAGTTTCAACTGAAAGCAACTTGCACTGACATATTACTGTTTTTTTTGTTTATGCTTTTACGCTGATTGATTAATTAAACATTGATCTCATTAATTAGCAGATCCGCCCCAATGATGATTAACGAGTCATCCAGGTGGTACAGATTTTTGTTTGGCTTTAAAAGTTCTGGTTGTTTTGAAACTTTATCTTGTATTCTTACATTGATTTTCTTAGTGTCTCAGTTTCTGTTATAGAATGGGTTTGATTAAAATGACTGTTTTGGTGGTTCTTTATCTTCAATTGGTATGGCATGGTGAGTTTATTTATTTAGCTTGTAGTAAGTATACTTGTCTGTATTTTTTTTAAATATCAATGTGCTTCTCAGTTTTGGCTCTGCAGTTGAAGATGGATCCTTGGTTTTCTCCTTTTTTGTGTTTCTTAATCTAACATGCTCTACTTGGTTATTTTGTTGTTAGCAAAAATTATTTCTTCATTTCTGCAGACAATCAAGTTGTGAACGCCATCTGCAGCCAGGATGATGCTCAGGGTTCTGGTTCTGTGAACGCCACCTTCAGCCAGGATGATGCTCAGGGTTCTGGTTCTGTGAACGCCTCCTTCAGCCAGGATGATGCTGAGGGGTCCGGTTCTGTGAACGCCACCTTCAGCCAGGATGATGCTCAGGGTTCTGGTTCTGTGAACGCCTCCTTCAGCCAGGATGATGCTCAGGGTTCTGGTTCTGTGAACGCCTCCTTCAGCCAGGATGATGCTCAGGGTTCTGGTTCTGTGAACGCCACCTTCAGCCAGGATGATGCTCAGGGTTCTGGTTCTGTGAACGCCTCCTTCAGCCAGGATGATGCTGAGGGGTCCGGTTCTGTGAACACCTCCTTCAGCCAGGATGATGCTCAGGGTTCTGGTTCTGTGAACGCCACCTTCAGCCAGGATGATGCTCAGGGTTCTGGTTCTGTGAACGCCTCCTTCAGCCAGGATGATGCTCAGGGTTCTGGTTCTGTGAACGCCACCTTCAGCCAGGATGATGCTCAGGGTTCTGGTTCTGTGAACGCCTCCATCAGCCATGATGATGCTGAGGGGTCCGGTTCTGTGAACGCCACCTTCAGCCAGGATGATGCTCAGGGTTCTGGTTCTGTGAACGCCTCCTTCAGCCAGGATGATGCTGAGGGGTCCGGTTCTGTGAACGCCTCCTTCAGCCAGGATGATGCTGAGGGGTCCGGTTCTGTGAACGCCTCCTTCAGCCAGGATGATGCTCAGGGTTCTGGTTCTGTGAACGCCACCTTCAGCCAGGATGATGCTGAGGGGTCCGGTTCTGTGAACGCCACCTTCAGCCAGGATGATGCTCAGGGTTCTGGTTCTGTGAACGCCTCCTTCAGCCAGGATGATGCTCAGGGTTCTGGTTCTGTGAACGCCTCCTTCAACCAGGATGATGCTCAGGGTTCTGGTTCTGTGAACGCAACCTTTAGCCAGGATGATGCTCAGGGTTCTGGTTCTGTGAACGCCTCCTTCAGCCAGGATGATGCTCTGGGGTATATTTCTCTGAACACCACCTTCAGCCAGGATGATGCTCAGGGTTCTGGTTCTGTGAACACCACCTTCAGCCAGGATGATGCTGGGTGGTCTGGTTCTGTGAATGCCACCTTCAGCCAGGACGATTCTGACTATGTGTGATCTGGTTTTGGGCCACACGTCCACTGACAAATTTTGCAATTCTTCCTAGACTAGAGAATGATTAAGGAGTCCTCCTTCCTTGCAGAAGCAGTTTGAGGGAATAGTTCGGCCAATATTAACAGGAGGTTTGTGACTAACTGTCAATCACAAAAAGCACATTAAATGATGATCCATAAGTAGTCTGTGTTTTCATTGATTTTTAAGTTGTTTCACTGTCAAAACAGTCCTCCACAGTTCTGCCATGCCAAAGGCCGTAACTTCGTTTTTGGTCAAATGAGTTTATTTTTGGCATATTTAAGACCTCCTTATGAGCATAAGTATCCTGAGTCAAAAAAAAAAAGAGAAAATAATGGGTTGTGTTCCCAGCAAACACAGAACGTTGTACCAACCTTCTAACAACATGGTCAAAAGGTTGCTATAACTACGTTGTGTGGTAAGGTTGTTACAGCGATTTCACAATGTTAGCATTTGAACCACAGTTCAGGGCCACTGCTTAAGGTTGTGCCTAGGATGTCTGGACGACATTTGTACTCGTCACTGCCCTGAAGCGCGACTCAGCCTTTTAAATTTCAACTGACCATTGGGCCATCATTTTTCATCGAGCAAGGATACGTGAGTATTTCATTAATCTTACCTCTGCTAAATAAGATGTGTAACTAAACAATTATTTGAACATCTTCTGGTCAGGTATGACAAATATTTTAACTTTATGCCAAATGTTATAACCCATAATGAAGAGTAATTGACATTTCAGCATTCCTTGAACAGACTGCGACTTAAGCACGTACTTGTTGCACATGCATTTATTTTTTTCCTTGTCCTCTTATTTGTTTCTTTGTTAGGTTTCATGCTAGTTAACGTTAGTCACTCCCTGTATCCTGTCACGTGAAGCTCCGATTTGCTTTGTTCTCTGCCAAGTTTACCTGTGCCTGCAGTGCCACCCTCTCTGGTCCCGGATTTTCTGCCTGGTTTCAGACTCATGCCTGTCTACTGGTTTCTGGGCTTGCATCTCTCCTCTGGATTTGTTGATGTTTCCTGGGCTGATTCTGGTTACTGACCTTATCACCCAGCTTTCGACTACGGTCCCCTGTCTGTCCTGTACAGAACCCGGTTTTTATCATTAAATGTTCTTATCTGCCTTTGCTTTTGTTTTATTCATTATACTTATAAGAAAGTTGTACACTCTTATATTTAGTGTTTTCTTTTTCACAAATGTGTGACTTTGTAAGTGCAACTTGCCATGCAGTTTTAATAAAGTTTAATTATCTAACCTATGTTCTTTTTACTCTTCAAAAGTGTACACTTGCAGGTTGATTATAATTTAGGCCAATAAATAAGGATAAACAATATTTAAAATGTATATAATTATCTGACTAATTAAAAATTAACCATAAAACATACCAAATGAGGTATATCTAGGATTAATAAAAAATGTTAGAATGTTGTTGAATGTCAGGCAACAACGTTGCTACAGCCCTGTCGCGTCTTACAATTCTACGTTGTTACAATGTTGCGAGCACGTAGATAGCGACGTTGCCATAGTAAAAATGCTACGTCCCAGGACGTAAATGAGTTTGCTGGGTTAACAATAACTTCCTAAAGCCAATGAGAAAACAAGGCTTAACACCAGTTCCTGCTCTTTGGCTTTTTTCTTTTCTAGAGTGCTCAAATTGAGTTGTGATACTCGGCCTTTGTTTAGCTGTGCGTGAATATTCGAAGTTGTTGTGCTGTTCTATTAAATAATATCAGGTTGTATGGTGTTCTACAACAAGGGGTCCGGGATGCTGAAGGGTCCGGTTATGTTTTGACCCCTGTCTATTTAACTTAACATGACTCAAGATTCTGTGAAACAAAGTAAAATTGTATGTCTATTGGAATGGGTTGCCTGGTTGTTTTTTGTTACTTTTTTACAATCACTTTGCTACTATTTTCAGAACCTTGATGTCATTTTTCAAAACTCTAGACACAAAACTCAAAACGGTTATCACTTGTTGTAACACAGGCTGTCTAATGTTCAAAACATTGCATTGTGCATTCACATCTTTAAAGAAATTGTGCACTTGCACAATCATTGGTTCAAAAAACAAATTTACTGAAATACCATTGAAACATAACTATAGATCACCCACACACATGCAACCAATAGTTTCACTGTGTCATTGTTCGTACAATCATTAAATATCGTAAAACAAAATAGGTGATACAGGTTTCATTATGGTCCACATGTACAGTAAACACATCTCTGTGAATGCACTGCAGTAGTAGAGAGAATACACACATAGTGGAATCATTGAACAAACTAATATATTGATGCAAAACACTACAGTACAATCACAACATAGGTTTAATCAAAGCAAAAATATAAAATATTAGGCTACATCCATGGATATTGTAGTCTAATTGGTTCATGCTCCACGCTAATTGGTGACAATGAATCTCGTTATCTTGAAACTTTCATGATTTACTGTAAACATGGAAGATTGTGTGTCTGTTTCTACACAACTATGCACTAAGAGTAATGCAACAGTTACTTATCATTTTGAGCAGTTGTATCAGTTGACAGATCATTGTAAGGAAATAAATAGACACTCATTTGAAATGAAATGTGTGAATTGCCTTTTAAAATAGTAGTACTGTGATGTTAAGTTGTGTCATATTGAACACGTGATTTTTGTTGAATGAATAAATTATCTAAGTTTTATGTGTATTGTATCCAAGCAATTTAGAAAAGGGTTAGAGTTTTGAAAAATGGGCATTTTGATCATTGGTTGTGAGTTGTGTGTCTAGAGTTGTGAAAAATGACATCAAGGTTCTGAAAATAGTAGCAAAGTGATTGTAAAAAACTGTAACTTCATTTTGCTTTTAGATTTGCTAAGATTTTACAGCCACTTAGATTAGTTTGTAATGGCTTAATTGTCATGTGGATAACAGGAGGCCTGCCTTAGTTCAGTTAGGAAATTGAAGGAAATTTAAGGAGGTCAGGTTTGGCCCAACAAATCTTCAGCTGTGAAGTTCAGTGAAGATTGATTCTTTCCAGTTTAATTTCTTTGAAGACTATGATAAGAAAAAGTTTCAGCAATTATATTTTGCAGATATTGCGATATTCATAGTAAATGATTAAGGAGTCCTACTGTCTTGCAGAAGCAGTTTGAAGGAATAGTAGGACCAACATGAATCTAGTTTGCTCTTTTACTCACTCCACTTTTACTCCCCATGATATTACTCTAAAACCTTGTGTTTTCATTCATGAAACACACGGGTGGAGGGGAGGTTTGTGACTGTAACTGTCAAACACAAAAACGCACTTTTAATGATGATGATCCATAAGTAGTCTGTGTGATTCATGTATTCATTAATTCAATGTGTTTTGCTCTGTGTCAAAAACAGTCCAAAAATGCAGAGCCTCCCTTCTACACTGATATATAGAGTTGTTTGCCTGGCAGATGTCTCTTCAGTCTAGTTTTAGACTGATTGTTTCTGGAGAAACCATGGCATGAGAAAATATTTAATTTTAGATACATATTTGGTACTAAACTTTTTTTCCTCAATGAGACAACTTAGCTTATTCTGTCCTTTTTTTTTATTTGGTGCTTTTTCACCAGTTGATGTGGAATAATACTGCACTGCACAGTTTCACAGACAAAGCTTGAGCCTAGTCCCAGACTAAAATGCTAGTTTTAGTTTCAACTGAAAGCAATTTGGTGGTGTGCATCTTGAGACACAACAATGGCACTGACATATTTAATGTTTTTTTTTTCAAGGCACGTTTATAAAAGCTACTTAAATTTCCTAATTGAACTAAGGCTTAATCCTTTCAGTGAACCCAGGCCTTAATAAGAGTGTGTGTTGGTCCTTCATTCAGTGGAGGTCAATCACAAGAGACTTTAGTTCTATGGGGATATAACATATCAGCTTTTATGCTGATTGATTAATTAAACATTGATCTCATTAATTAGCAGATCCACCCCAATAATGAGTTAACGAGTCATCCAGGTGGTACAGATTTCTGTTTGGCTTTAAATACATTTGTTTAGGTGGCTACTGTAGGTGTTTGTTTGTTTATTGTAAAACCAAATCATGTCTTCATAAACCATGAGTAGACGCACACAAATGTTCTAAAAGTCACGCGTGACATGGTGTTCTAAAAACACAGCGCTCAAGTTCAAATCATTTATAATTTTGTATTTTTTTAGGATGTCACAGCTTCCAGATGCTCTCAACATAAAAGCTTCGCGCGCTCGTGATTATTTAGCTCCGCCCACACGGCACGCCTCCACCCGCTCGGATTTTTCCGGAAAGACTCGGTACAGCCTATCTTTCTTTTATAAATATAATAAAACTAAAGACTTTTTGGAGATATGATGGATGCAATATTACTCTATAGGTACTCAAGATTAACATGAGATTGACTGAAACTGAGTGAATGAGGGTATGGCCCATGCCCGGAATGCAGTAACAGTGCTCGCACATTTAGCCCAGCTTCCAGAGATGAATTATGGACTTACTTAAACATGTGTCAATAAATACATCTGCTTTATAGGGTACCCTGACAGCTATGGTCACAGTGGTCATTGAAATCTATAGTTTCTTTGACCATTTCTTTGTTAAAGTCTTTAGGCCTACTTTACTGTTAGATTAAAAGTGTCTCCTCTCATGGAGAGAAACAACATGTTATCTCAATGTTTTGAGAAGAGTCTCCTGTTTATAATTAGAGCCTGAACAAATCCAACCTTGAGGAAGCTGTATGTCTGTGTATGTGTTGGTATTCTTGGCTACAGGTTATGGCAGGGGCGCCGCTAAGGGGGGAAAAGTTAGGACGATTCTAAGGGCCCACAAACTTGTAGGGGCCCCAGAGATCTATTTTATTAATTGAACGGGTGCAGTAGTAGGGGCCTTACCTCATATTTTTTCATGGGGCCCAAAATCCCTGGCCGCACCCCTGGGTTATGGAACAACTGGCATTATTGGAGATGGACTGACTTGTTGTTCTGGACAGGCTGGCGCCCAGCAACGCAGATCTGCGACCTGGAAGGTCACGACGTGCCTAAATTCAGGGCCCGAGTTTCAGCCACATAATCGATGGAGATGCTTCTGTCTATCTAGCCATGTGTGGAAAATTACTATGTTTATCTGTTTCTTAGCCAATCAGAATAATTTAACCTGAAGTAATGACGTAGCTTAGACCTTGGTGAAGGGTATAATTGCTGTGATCTTTGTAACTGTAACAGAGCGGCCTATGAACTCCTTGTGATTCTTGAAGCTGACTTCTGCCTGATGAAACTACAAATTATCTTCAGTATAAATTTTCTTTAATTGACTGCTCTATTGACTCTGGGTCTTCATTCATCATATCTGGTTCTGGGTCTTTAACTGTAATATCCCCTGTAAAATTCATACAATTCATGGTCAAAATGGCTCAGTTACGTGGAAAGGTTTTCTTAATTTAATGTATTGAACTTTTTTTTTATTGAAGCAAAAAAAAAAAAAGAATAAAAAGATTGAACTTGGGGGACAAGTGATGTTGCATTTTTCAGACATCATCATTAACAGAAGTTCAGTCCTTCTTTGCAATTAAATCAAGACATGATAGGACTCTGAGGTCGGCTATCGCGCCGGCGCGATAGTCTCGCTTTTTTCTTATCAGTGCAAAAGAAACTCAAAATACTCTGTTGATTTTGATCTTACATATTAAGTGTTGTACATCATTAGATCCTGATAAGTGTCTATTTTTTTTGTGGATACTCACAATAAAAACAAAGTGTTGTGCTTTTCGCCAAATAAAGAAAAACAAACATGATGCGCGTTCTGCCTTCTCTCTGTCAGTGAAGTCCATTCTGAAACGCGTCCTAAGATTATTTTTAATTCCGCGAATACTTGTCATACAGGCACGAGTGTTTTTCCATAATGAAGCTTGAACTCTCTTCTTTTAAATGAGTTAATTTATATAAAAAAAACAAATATTCTTAGCTTATGTAATCTGTATGAAAAGAGAGAGATGTCAGTATTTTTCTTTCCAGCTCATTATACCTAATTACGCGTTAATGTGCCACGCCCACAGAGAGCGCGCGCTATTCAAACGCAAATGATTTTAGACAAGCCATTCAAACATGCCAGCGCCCACCAGCTGGATTATAAAACACATCGTGTTTAGTAAGTAGGCTATCTTGTACAGCTGTGTACACAGCGTATCCTTTCACTGTGAGGAATATCTAACCCTGGAAAATGTACCAGAAGTGCTGGTAGTTTCATTTCGAGGAGCAACGGATCCAGCTGATGTAGTAAGTCATTTATTCTAGTGCTTTGTTCTAATCGTGATATTGAAGTGTCGGACTGTAAACCGCAAAAAGACTGTTTAAATATGAATTGCGTGTATGTGTGTAGGCTAAATGATGAGTGAACGGCAAAGGCGCGCGCGCTTTGTTTACAGTTATATAGCGCGTGTCTGTGCCTTGTTCATTCACTCTCGCACCTATATTAGTAAACGTTATGTTTACATAAACACATCTTAGTAGGCTATAGCAATATAGTTTGTATGAGTAAAAATAGACTGAAATATGTTGAAATAAAATGTCTGTATAAGCAACAAGCTGCAAATTCACATGTACTAATATATCATACACAATATATTACAGACTAAATATGAATGTTTAGACACGATTTTGTGATTAGTTTTGGATAGCTTATAAAGTTTTGACTGTAAAAAAAGACTATTGTCACATTAAATAGGTACGCTTTTGTTCACCAATTTCTGCTCATAGTTAAATATACTATAGTATGATGTTTTGTCAAAAATAAAGTAGGTATATTGAATTATCAACTAAGATGTTATTATACTGTTTGTTCCAATATTCAAACTAATGAATCCTTACCTTTTTTAATACGTATGATAAAATGTATAGTTTTTACAAAGAAATACACTTGAAATATTGTTAAAATTGTAATTGTTGTTGTAATTGTAACCTATTTGTAATTGGTTACAATTTCTAATTGTAAAATATGTATAGGCTATATAGATCATTTCTTTTGTCCTTGCATTCTTTGGGATCCTGTGACACACCTGTGTGAAAGGGCTAATTAATATGCAGCTCATTATGCGGCACATTATCCGGCCTTTGTCTTCTCAGGTGTGAACACGCCTCCACGCATATTGCCTTTCCAAACCAAAGGTCTCTAATAAAATTTAAATCAGTGTATGTGTTTGTGTAAATGATTAGGCAGGATGATTTTCAGATCATTTTGAAGCAAAAATTCTAGGCAACAACACTGATTAGTCACAAGTCTTGTGGACACATATTTAGTATGTGTTTTGTGGCCTTATTTCAGACACTTTAAGTTTTAGTTTTTTTAATAACCATGCATAAGCAATATTCTCTCAAAAATACAAACATGTTTCATAATTGTTGCTGAGAAATTACGGTAGTCCAGTTTGTGCTTTATTGAGTGAATTTACACCTTTGCCATTAACATGTTTATAAATAACTGAAAAAAGCACAAATGTCAGAGCATGTCAGAACACCTCAAGGACCCCAAAAATCCTTAGACCTCAGAGGGTTAATGCCTATCAAATATTTGAGTGTTTAAACTGGAGCCTTTGTAACGTCACCTCATAATCATGCCACAATGCGGCTAAAAGGGATATTTAGAGGTTGTTTTTATTTATCCATGATAATTCAGTGTGACCCAAATAGAGTTAGCTTGGATCAAGTGGCCTGCACTGTAATTGCAGATCTTCAACAATGGGAGAAAGGTCAAGCCTCAAACAATAGGAAGAAAACCACTCTCAATTCTATCTATATATAGTTAGCCAATTTTCCACATGATTCTTCAGTCTCTGCTCTGTTCCCAGAGTGTGAGGATGCTTTTTATTTTTCCATTTTACAAACAGATGACACTTTCAACAACATAGGACCCATATAACCCCCAACCCATTTCCCCTACAAAAGAACAAACGGATGGACAGACAGACAGACAGGCAGATAGATAGATAGATAGATAGATAGATAGATAGATAGATAGATAGATAGATAGATAGATAGATAGATACATAGATAGATAGATAGATACATAGATACATAGATACATAGATAGATACATAGATAGATACATAGATATGACAGTTAAAAACTGCACCCAAGCAGAACTAAACAGCAGAAATGTTATTTTAATGTGCTGTAAAATGATCAGTTTGAAGAGCTTCACAAATTGGATTGCTGCATACATAGCAGAGGACTGTGTGGCCGTGCATTTCAGAACATTATTAACAAAATCCTTGTGATGGGAGAGAAGAGGGTCATGCAGCCTGATCCCAAAACTTTCACAAGATAGTGGGGAAACATATGTGGAAATGTAGATGAATCTAGAATGCATATGCATAAATAAATATTAAATATAAATAGTTTATAAACTGTCTGAAATGATCTCATGCAATGAAAACACCCTTGTCTTTCACTCCTTATTTGACAGGGATGATCCTTTATTGTCTGCCAGGACAAGTTGTGCTGGTTGAGAGATGAGACAAGAAAAGCCCACATTAACATTCTGCTGGCAGCAAAGTGTCGTGCTCTCGCCATGAAAACGACTAGGAGATCTGTGAATACTCTAAGTCAGCTCCTCAGCATTAGGAAGATCTGTTTTTAAAACCCAACACAGCACTACCGTCCAGGACCTGTCAAGATGCTTTTTTAAAATCTCATCCTCATCGTTTCTCAGAGACGACTTCTGCGCTATGATGACTACTTCAATCATTCTCTCTCACACACACTCACAAGTGATCTAGTATTTGCTAAGAAAATTTTTGGGTTATAGACATTTAAATTGTACATTTAGGTTGATCTGTCTGTGGGTTGTTGTGTTTTTGTGATATTGTGGTCTATTCTTATTTTCTGTTTTGTGCTTGTGTCAGATGGGGACATGTAAAGTGGGTTTATGGACAGTATGGCTCCTTTGTAATTTGTGTGGGTTTGATTTCGATTGCAGTGAGATCCTGCGTGCAGTGTTTTGTTTGTAAAGATATTGAGCACGTGTGATGGATGTTTATAATGGGCACGTGTGTTTGATATTGTTTTGTCGGAAGCCTACTGTGGGTGTGGTATGTAATGGACTACTACAGGTGATCCCCATTGACTGAATAGCTGCCACACCTCCCGGTCATCAAATTCTAGACTCACAGCTCTATAAAAGGGGATTGAAGCTTACCATGGGCGCGCTGTCCGGACACTGATCTCCTTTCCCTACGTGGCTGCTCCTCGGCTGGCAAACGGCACGATCGATCGAAGACACGAGTATACAAAGCACGCAAGTATTCCCCGAAAGGGACGTTCTTTTTCTTCCTCTCGTAATCCATTGCTTGATGCTGATGGTCTAGCGCTCGTTGCAGCCGCTTCTGCTGAGGACCTTTCTTTTCTTGCTGATTCTGTCTAGGACGGAAAGCCACCAAGCCACGCCGGAACCCGGCTGCCTGCCAAACGACTCGGGAGAGTGGGAGAGAAAGGCGAAATTTCCATCCGGGGCAGGAAAGTAGTTTCTCTGCATTGGCCCATGAATGCGAGTTTAAGCTCTGCTGCTTTTCGTTTTGTTTTGTTTCTTTTGTTTTGATGTCCGCAATCTCTCTTGTTTGAGTCGGAGGAGTTACGCTGCCGGTGGCGAAGACGTTACTTCCGGGATCCCCTGCTCTGACACGTCTGCATCTGGCCACGCCTCCAGGGAACCCCGGTGCCTCGTGATCGCCACACTCCCGGCCTGGTTTGACTGAAACAGTCGGCTTAAACAGCAGTTTGGACAATTGTTTTGTTGTTGTTTGGGAACAGATTTGATTCCATTGTAAAACATTTTTTATTTATTCATTGTGGGGAGAACTGCCCTAGTTTTACTGAGTAAATTATAACTAAATAAATTGGTTTTAAAGTTTCCAAAAACATCTGTCTGGCTCTAGTTCCTGGGATTCCGTTAGTGTGTAGAGGGGTATTTCTGACACCTCTTTGTGGCGCAGTCGGCAGGGTCCCAGCAACATGAGCCAACAGAATGATGATGGGCAGTCGGGTAGTAATGTAACAGTCCCACCTATGTCGCCGCTAATTATGCCCTGGTTTTTCAGTGCGTCCTGGGCTCCTAAGTTCACTGGAGAGAGACGTAAGTTTGGAGAATGGCAGACCCAGATGAGAGCCATGCTGCGCGCCCAACCCCTGGATGCCCAACAACAGGTGGACTTTGTCTTGAGCACACTGGATGGAGAAGTCCGACGGGAAGCAGCCCTCCTACCGGATGCTGACCGCGTAGACGGTGAGAAGGTCATAGAGGCCCTAGGAAGAATTTTTGGGGATACAGCCACCCATGCTCAGCGGCGTGCAGAGTTCTATAAATGTCATCAGGGTCCAGATGAGGGCGTCAATCTATTTGGCTTGAGGTTACGAGAATGCTATGCTAGGTGGCGCGCCACAGAACGGAATGATGCCACGGACGAAGATGCCCTATTACGCGACCAATTGGTACTGGGCCTCCGGACAGGACCAGTACGACAGGAGCTACAGCGACTTTTGCGAAGAGATGAGAGTCTGACGTTTCAGGCTGTCCTGAAAGAAGCTCGTGTATTGGAGAGGGAGTTAGACAGCACCCCTGCTGATGCAGAGGCTCATGCTATTCGTACTCAGATAGTTTCTTCTGATGTAAGGGCTGGACGTAAGTCCGACCTGGATGACCTCCGAGAGAGCTTGAAGTCCGAGCTGCGGGATGAGTTGGCAGCACAGTTAAAAACCCTCAGTAGCAAACTGGTAGAAGAACTGCGGAATCAATCCCCCTATGTGGCTCCGGTAGCTAGTCAATCAGCCATTCCTGGGACCCGGCAGGTTCCTCTTCCAGTGCGACGTCAACGTCCACCTCCATCTACCATGAATTATCAGTGGGACGTACATGGCCGGCCAATCTGTCTGGATTGTGGCGAAGCAGGGCACATACAAAGATACTGCCCAAGACGAGGACAGCCAAAGGGTTTTTAGTGACCCCCGTCACAGGGGAAAGAGTGGCGGGGGTGAATGCAACTGAGGGTGGCCCGTCATCAAAATCTGCCTTAATAGGTACCTGCCCTGGAGTAGAAGTAGAAGTCAATGGTAAACGAATTAGATGTCTTTTGGATACAGGTTCTCAAGTAACGCTCTTCAGTGAGACCCTGTTTAAATGCCAACTCCAGGAGACCGTCCTTAATACGATAAATGAATCCAACTTGTTGACGCTAAAGGCAGCCAATGGACTACAAATCCCCTACATAGGTTACGCCATGATGGACTTTAAGGTAGGAGGGGTATGTATTCCCAACAAGGGTGTAATAATTGTCGAAGACCAGTGTTTGGGCAGTGACAGGGCAGTCTTGGGAATGAATGTAATAACCGAATGCTGGAAGGAACTCATGCAGGGTATCCATCCAGGGGTGGTGGCATTCCGGGCTGCTGTGGCGCCAACTGAAGGTAACTTATGGGAGAAGGCATTTGCAGTATGTCGACGAACACAGCAGAAGGGGCCAACAGCAGTGGGACATGGGGTGGTGAAGCTAACTAAGCAGCCTTCTGTTGTTATTCCTCCTCAGACAGAGATGGTCCTGTGGTGTCGAACGAGTGATGAAGTGCCTAGAGACAACTGCACAGTGCTGATTGAACCGTTGGTAGATGAGGAGTCAAGTTGGCGTACAGCACGTACTATTGCTGTAGTACATGATGGCCACTTGCCTGTGAGGCTCTGCAATCCAACTAAGTTCCCCGTAGAGGTCCCCCAGCGTCGGCCACTTGCAGAAGTCACCCCACTGCCACCTGAACACATCGTTGGGCAAAGGGAGCTCATACTGACGCCGGGCAGTCCTGGAGTGGTCGAAGTGGGGGTCAGCACTGTGTGTGCCGGTCCCTCCACCTTACCATCTGGCCTGGAACAAGAGGGTGCTGCATTGAACCAGGAAGAGCGTCAACGCCTACAGGAGTTGTTGATGAAGTGGCGTTCCATCTTTGCGGTGCACGATGAGGACTTTGGCCACACTAATATCGTGAAACACCAGATCCACACCGGGGCTGCCCCTCCTAGCCGTGAGCGATACAGACCAGTTCCACCCTCGCTGTATCCCGAATTAAAGAGCTTGCTGAGGAACATGCTGGATGGTGGGGTCATAAGAGAGAGTTCTAGCCCGTGGGCTGCACCAATCGTACTTGTAAAGAAGAAGGATGGGTCTTGGCGATTCTGTGTAGATTACCGGAGGCTGAACTCTGCCACGCATAAGGATGCCTACCCCCTCCCCCGCATCGAGGAGTCTCTGACTAGTCTTAAAGGTGCCCAGTGGTACTCAACATTGGACCTGGCCAGTGGTTATTGGCAAGTAGAGGTGGACGAGCGGGACAGGGAGAAGACTGCCTTCACCACCCCCCTGGGGCTGTATGAGTTTGAGCGTATGCCCTTTGGGCTGTGTAATGCACCAGCAACGTTCCAAAGACTCATGCAGCGTTGTCTTGGTGAATTTCTGAATGAATCACTATTAATATACCTTGATGATGTCATTGTGTATTCATCAAGCTTTGACCAGCACCTCCAGGACTTGGACAAAGTGTTTGAGCAGCTCAATGGCCATGGCCTAAAACTCCAGCCCAGAAAGTGTCGATTATTCAAGAAACAAGTGACCTATTTGGGACATATAGTAAGCTCAGAAGGGGTAGCCACCGACCCTGAGAAGACTGTAGTTATACAGGCCTGGACTGCCCCGCAGAATGTCCGCCAGGTCCGGTCCTTTCTTGGACTGGTGGGATATTACCGTCGGTATATCCCTGCGTTCGCAAAGATTGCTGCTCCTCTCCATGGCCTGTTGCGAGGCACGGCAACCACCCACAAGACTGCACCTATCCATTGGACAACAGAGTGTGAACAGGCGTTTCAACAGCTGAAGAAAGCTCTGGTGAGTCCTCCCATTTTAGCCTATGCTGATTTTAATCTGCCTTTCCGTTTGTATACGGATGCGAGCCTGGAGGGTCTGGGTGCAGTGCTGGCCCAGGTGCAGGACGGAAAAGAACGTGTCATTGCCTATGCCAGTCGAAGTCTCCAGCCCACTGAAAGGAACGACCAGAATTACAGTTCATTCAAGTTGGAACTGTTGGCCCTTAAGTGGGCAATGACTGACAAGTTTAAAGACTATCTATGGGAAATGGAGGTAGAAGTCTTTACTGACAACAATCCACTCGTGCACTTGGAGACGGCGAAGCTTGGAGCGGTTGAACAACGGTGGGCAGCCCAGCTAGCCAACTTCAAGTATACAATCCGATACCGTCCGGGGACTGCCAACCGTAACGCTGACGTCCTATCTAGACTCCCAGGGGAGCGACAAGAGGTCATGACCCGGCTGGTGGGAGCAAAGTCCACGGTCGGGGAGGATTCTACGGAGCAACCCCTGTGGTACACACGACAACGTGAAGACCCCGATTTAAGTCAGTTCCTCTCCTGGAAACAACAGGGCCAACCCCCTCCTGTGGAAGAACAGGTTGGACTAAGTGTGAGGCTCCAGCACTTCTTACGTGAGTGGGAGCAGATTGAAATAGGCCAGGATGTCCTGCGGAGAGTAACAAGAACAGAGGGGCATGTGGGTGAATCCTGTAGCCAGATCCTGGTTCCCAGTGCTCATACGAAAACTCTGTGGCAGGAATACCATATAGAAGGTGGCCATCCTAGTGCGGAGAGAACACTCTCCCTGCTGAAGAAGCGCTTCTTCTGGTATGGGATGAGACGGGACTCGACTGGGTGGGCTGCTGATTGTCCGAGGTGTGTAGTGTATAAAGCAGGCCCAGAAGTAAGAGCACCTTTGGTGCCCATAGAGACTTCGTATCCGTTTCAGATGGTGGGCATTGACTTTTTGTCATTGGGTCGTCCAGGAGACGCATATCCTTATATTCTGGTAATGACCGATTTGTTCTCGAAATATACCCTTGCAGTGCCCACCAGGGATCAGACAGCCGTCACCACTGCCAAGGCAGTATGGACGAACCTGTTCCAGGTTTATGGGAGCCCGGAGCACATTCTCTCGGACCGTGGGGCTGCCTTTACCTCAGATTTATTTCAGCAGCTCTGTCTCCTGTATGGATGCCGGATGAAGCGTACCACGGCATACCACCCGCAGGGTAACGGAGCCTGTGAGAGATTTAACCAGACACTCCTGAAGCTACTAGGAACCTTAACAGAAGAGGCACAGTCCCAGTGGCCAGCGAGATTACCTCCCCTCCTTCAGGCGTACAATAATACCCCACATGGCACAACTGGCCTCACTCCTTATTATGTTGTGTTTGGAAGACATGCAAGGCTCCCAGTAGACTGGATCCATGAGGCTGGGCCCGTGACCAAGCAACAGACCCTTAACGAGTGGGTCCAGTCCCACCATCAGGTACTTAACCAGGCATGCAAAGTAGTTTAACAACATACCTGGCAGAGGCAGCAAAGTGATAAGACCCGTCGGGATCAGAGAGCCAAGGCATTGGACCTCCTGGTTGGGGAGCGTGTCCTCCTCAGGCACTTCCGTCGGCGAGCCCACGGAAAGTTGGCACCTCGATGGCGACCGACACCCTTTGTGGTAGTTTCCCAACTGCGCCCGGGCCGACCGGTATACCTGATTCGTCCAGAAGGTGAGGAAGGTCCTATTCGTACTGCTCATAGGAATAACTTGCGAGTGTGTCCAGTGTCTTTTCCACAGCTGCCAGCCATTGAACAGGCACGATCCACCCCAGGAAGAAGGAATATTCTGGCCACAGGGGGGTGGCAACAACTGTGGATACAGACCCCTGGTATTCTGGAGCACTCGGCCCCCACCAGTATCCGAGGCAGCTGTTTCAGACCCTCCACTGCACTTGGAACCACCTCAACTCGAGGAGATGGAGGCCACCAGCGGCGACCCTGACTCTCAGGAGAGGCCTAATACAGCCCCTACAGAAGAATCCCTAGGGCCACGTTGCTCCCAGCGATCTACACAGGGCACTCGGCCATTGAGGTACCAAGCGGTGACATAGTCGGGACGACTTATGTTAAAATGGGGGGGTAGCTGTCAGATGGGGAAATGTAAAGTGGGTTTATGGACAGTATGGCTCCTTTGTAATTTGTGTGGGTTTGATTTCGATTGCAGTGAGATCCTGCGTGCAGTGTTTTGTTTGTAAAGATATTGAGCACGTGTGATGGATGTTTATAATGGGCACGTGTGTTTGATATTGTTTTGTCGGAAGCCTACTGTGGGTGTGGTATGTAATGGACTACTACAGGTGATCCCCATTGACTGAATAGCTGCCACACCTCCCGGTCATCAAATTCTAGACTCACAGCTCTATAAAAGGGGATTGAAGCTTACCATGGGCGCGCTGTCCGGACACTGATCTCCTTTCCCTACGCGGGTGCTCCTCGGCTGGCAAACGGCACGATCGATCGAAGACACGAGTATACAACGCACGCAAGTATTCCCCGAAAGGGACGTTCTTTTTCTTCCTCTCGTAATCCATTGCTTGATGCTGATGGTCTAGCGCTCGTTGCAGCCGCTTCTGCTGAGGACCTTTCTTTTCTTGCTGATTCTGTCTAGGACGGAAAGCCACCAAGCCACGCCGGAACCCGGCTGCCTGCCAAATGACTCGGGAGAGTGGGAGAGAAAGGCGAAATTTCCATCCGGGGCAGGAAAGTAGTTTCTCTGCATTGGCCCATGAATGCGAGTTTAAGCTCTGCTGCTTTTCGTTTTGTTTTGTTTTGATGTCCGCAATCTCTCTTGTTTGAGTCGGAGGAGTTACGCTGCCGGTGGCGAAGACGTTACTTCCGGGATCCCCTGCTCTGACACGTCTGCATCTGGCCACGCCTCCAGGGAACCCCGGTGCCTCGTGATCGCCACACTCCCGGCCTGGGTTGACTGAAACAGTCGGCTTAAACAGCAGTTTGGACAATTGTTTTGTTGTTGTTTGGGAACAGATTTGATTCCATTGTAAAACATTTTTTATTTATTCATTGTGGGGAGAACTGCCCTAGTTTTACTGAGTAAATTATAACTAAATAAATTGGTTTTAAAGTTTCCAAAAACATCTGTCTGGCTCTAGTTCCTGGGATTCCGTTAGTGTGTAGAGGGGTATTTCTGACACTTGTCTCAAAGGTTTGTGCATTGCAAAAACAATAATTTTTCTATCCCAAAATGTACTTGATTTGAATATGCTTGAAGAAATGAATTCGGATCACAAGCAAAATACAACAACTGTTGATGTTATCATATATTGCACTTTTAAATCAATAGGCCCTTCACAAGAATAGGAAATTATGTCACGCAGGGTAAAGATATTTCCACTACAGACCTCCAGCTATTATATTAGGCTATTTTCTCAAGAAATGCTTCTTACCTTTTCTGTCATTTTAAAAACAACATTTATTCCCAGTAGAAATGTACATATTTTTTTCCCCAAAGTATAAATTAAATACAAACAATTCTATACACGTCCAATTGAAGCATGTATTTAATTCAAAGCAACAACAACACTTATCCTGATAGAAAAAAAATATTTATATTTCCAAGGGTACCTTACAGTATACAATATAGATTTATGCTATCACTTTAATGGTGCAAAGGAAAACAAGTAGGAAATAGAACATTTCTTAATAAGTACTGCATCATGTTATGCATCTTTATTTTTTGCCTGTATCTTTATAAGATCATGATATCCTAAGATTTTTCATATATAAAACATATTTTAAAACTATGTATTTTTCCAAAAAAAAGATTTGTTGTAGACAGCAAAGAGAGACAGATAGATAGATAGACAGACAAACAGACAGACAGATAGACAGATAGAGAGATAATTTATTTTTCCATTTTTCAAACAGATGACACTTTCAACAACAGATGAAGCTTTCAACAACATAGGACCCAGGGTGTCCAGGGTGATCTGAGGGTTACGGTGTGGAACAACCCGACGAGTCTTCCTCGGGCCACGCCCCCCTCCACATCGCAAGTTGTGGAGCTTTTGGGTGAGCCTGGTTCCTCTCGGGGACCCAGTGTTTAATTCGGGGCTCTGGCGGATGACTCCATGTCCCTCACAGCGTGACATGGCGGGCTTGATTCCTCTGGAGATGAGGATTCAGCTGCGTTGCCTCCCTCAGAAGTGCCAGCGTTCACCGAGTCTGATCCAGAGCTGACGGCCATGCTTCCTGGACCTGCACATCTTGAACCGAACCCTGCACAGGCTTCCATTCAAGATGTTGACAGCCAAACGCATTTTTGAATGCATTCGTCCGTTGGATTGGTTTGCAGCGATCGACCTGAAGGACGCGTGCTTTCATGTCTCCATTCACACAGACCGTTTCTATGGTTTGCTTTCGAGGGGCAGGCATACCAATACACGGTTCTCCCTTTTGGGTTGTCCCTGTCGCCTCTCGTCTTCACGAAGGTCGTGGAGGCAGCCCTTGCGCCCCTCAGGCAGCACAGGGTTCGTATTCTGAATTATTATCTCGACGACTGGCTGATTCTAGGTCAATCTCGAATTCAGTTGTGCGAACACAGGGACCTGGTGCTCAGCCACCTCTCCCGTCTGGAAATCGACTCATTCGCCATGTACACGCAGCTTACGAGCGAGCGCGCACAGTCACTGCTGAATTGCTTCATGGCCATGGCAACAGGGAACTCTCCGGGTGCTAGTCACTTGGGCCTGCCGTTGAACCTTCACCCCGTGGTCAAACCTCTCTTTTCTATGGGCCAGAGACATCTGTATAGCTGCATGCTGTGCGACACCTAACACATTCGCGAGATTCTACAATCTCTGTGTAGAGCCAGTGTCCTCTCATGTACTCGGTCCCAGTGGCCAGTAAGTAGGACCTGCGCTATTCCACTCCACGGACTGGATACGTGCGCTATTTTACTCAGATGAGTTCTTCATAGACCTTGAGTTCCTCCTGCACTGTTGATGCCATCACCAGAGTGCATGCCCGGTTAGTCAGCCCTCGTGATTGGCTGGGTGCCCCCATGTGCATGGTTCCCCACTTGGGCAACCCCCACGTGTGTATTTCCACGGTAAGTCTCCTCCAAGCATGTGTCTTTCCCTCGCCAAGACCTCTCTTGCCATCTCGAGGTTGAAACATTCCACCCTGCGGGCTGGATACCTCTGAGCTCTCCATATGCATCCCGTACTCGGGTCATATGTGTATTCTAAGTCCACCCTGCTGGTAGGCGCTGTGTTGCATATTCCACCTAGGATATGCTACCCAGTGTACCTTTGTATTCTTGCGTTAGCATGGCCCTTCGCACGTGCTATCCTCGCGCACAGGGAGCTGTGTCTTGCGCAGGACACTGGAAGACAGCCGCCGTGGTGAGATTAGATTGGGACCCCCATTTTGTCAGTCACTGACATAACGCGTAGTGATTGACTGAAAGGGAACGTCTCGGTTACGTATGTAACCCTCGTTCCCTGAAGGAGGAAACGGAGATGTAACGTCTGCCTTCCCCTACCGCTGTACCACTGAAACGGCCGGGACGCACAGTCTCGGCTCCTCAGCAGGTAACATAATGTGAGATTGCACTTGCGGCTCCTTATATACCCACGCGGTGGGGCGGAGTTCGTGAGGCAAATCCGCAGACCCATGGTATGTTCATACCATTTACTCGTTTTCTAATTACTCGAAGGTGATAGGGCTCTGAAGCGAAACCCCCATTTCATCAGTCACTCACGTAACGTCTCCGTTCCCTCCTTCAGTGTACGAGGGTTACATACGTAAACGAGACCAATATGTACCCGAGACTGTTAGGTACCAATATGTAACTTTAAGGTAATATGACCCTTTAGGTACAAACGTGTATCTTTTGGGAAGGTACCTAGTGACAGATTTTGTACCTTTCTTTCTGAGAGTGTATGGTAACCCATACTCGGAATTTGTCCTCTGCATTTAACCCATCCAAGTAAGTGTACAAGCATTAGAAGCAGTGAGTCGAAAACACACACACACACACACACACACAAACACACACACAGCAAAAACATGGACACACACACCCGGTGCAGTGGGAAGTAATTTTTATCTGACTTAACGTATTGAATCAGCTCTGTCAGAGTGTAAATGAAGAGCTCAAGAGGTAATACATTTGGACACACAGACAGACAGGCAGACAGACAGACACACAGAATAATAGTAACAGTCCATGTACTTCAGCCTAAATATCAACACATCTAAATGATTTCCTTGACTTCGTCCTGATAAAATCATTTGGCTCCTTCAAAGACATTGCACTGAAGCTTTTCAGATACTCAGCTCTCTTCCTCTGAAGCTGAAGCAATGAGAGAAAGAAAGAGAGAGAGAGAGAGAGAGAGAGAGAGAGAGAGAGAGAGAGAGAGAGAGAGAGAGAGAGAGAGAGAGAGAGAGAGAGAGAGAGAGAGAGAGAGAGAGAGAGAGAGAAGGGAGGGGAATATGTGAAGCCTTCCCTCTAATTTCCTCCTCTCCCAGCAGCGCTAATGGTCTGAAATGTTCAGTGCTAAAAGAGCGGCTCCCAGCAGACATCACTCAATACAGGGGCCAGGGCCATCTCCTGCAGTTCATCTCTCTCAGTCTTGTGTAAATGCATGGGATTCCACCCCTCCTGCTCTCCCTTCACTCTCCCTGTACTGGAGAGTGGGCTTATGGGTAATTGAGGACACTGGAACTCGGCATAATTGGAGCTGTGCGATAATAGACCGGGGCAATCTGGGTGCCTCATTCAGGAGAGAACACATGAAGCAAAGACATACAGAAACCACCGGAATAGGGAGGCATTTTATCTCCATAAGTGTTTATCAAATGTCACCATGGAGGACAGACACTTTTCTAAGAGTTGCAAAGCCAAGGGCATAGAGATATTGAAAGGTGTGTGATGAACACAGTATTGTTTGAGAATTATTGTTTTTTTTTATCATTATTATTGTTGCTCTTCGTGCTAATCTATGCGATCATGAGGACAGTCTTAAAGAACAAGCAGGAGAGTCCAGTACTGCATCGAGGGCTAAGTGACTGACCTTATTTTTCCCGACGATAGGGCCATCCAGCATGGGCGTAAATTTCATCTTACAGTAGGGGGGGACAATAAACGAAAAATTCTCGAGCAATTTTTGAAGGGGACACTACTAATACAGCCAAAATTTTATTTGTAGCTTACTCAAAGGGATAGTTGTTTAAATATGAGTTAGCTTCATAGATTCACCACGCGGTCATATTTTAATTATTAAATGATCTTGTGTCCTCCACATAGTATTTTAGGTTTTGTTTATTTCAGCCTAATATCAGTTCACACATACGCTTATCGCTGTGTTAGTTGTAGTGGCTGGCTTACTATCCAACAAGCTACTGTATTAAACAAGCTACCAAACAAGATAGGTAACATTATAATTGCTGACACAGTGGACTCAATGAAAAATAGATCGGATATCATAATTTTTTTTTGGCATGACTAATTTATTAATGACACAGCATCATTTGTTTTAAAGAGTAAAGAATCACTTCATCTGATGATTAAAGGGAATAAGAACTTGTTCTCTCCCACCAGACTTGTGTGTGTAGGTGAGGTAAAGGCGGAACCCAGGCAGTGGACCAAAGCACTGTAACACCGTGTCCTAACCAGACGCGATGCGATAAGATTCCAGCAACAAATAATTTGTCTCTCCACAACAGACACGACTATGAGACGCGATAAAAATAACAGCCAATCAGATGAGCACGTGGGTGGGCTCCCTCTCACGGCACTAGCAACGAAATGGATAAGTACATCAAATTCATGAATATTACACCATTTCAACATTATTAAAAATACATAGGCAACTAAGTTACTGAAACAATCATCATAGAATACACATGTCTGTTAAAAAGGAGTTGACAGTTTGAACGTTCTTGTTCACTTTTATTTATTTTGAAGATCTGAGGTGAATTGTTGTTTGTACGGCAATGAAAGACACACACAATGAAATTCAATCTCCCACAGACGCTTTTAACATTAAATAAAGCACATAAACAATACCTGAGATTATCATACTTTCTGATGTTGATCCAGCCATGACATCGCAAAAATAGAAACCGTTTCTAAAATAGAATCATTACGTGTCGCTGTCGTGGTTAGGACCAAAACTCTGATTAACATTGAAAATATACCTTTTATCGTGTGTTGCGGCGTCGTGTTTGGTTTTGGACACGGTGTAAGGCAAGAAAGGGGGACTCAAAATGATTCTGAACTTAAACCGTTTGTATTGTTTTATTACGTACACAATTTGTCAGGAACCACTGGAAATAACAGGACCTAAGCGCAGAGAAGAGCGGAGAATGGTAATTTATTAACAATAGGATGAAACAATGTGTAGCAGTTGTCACAGACGGTCCACAACAGAGGTCTAGGCAGGAGACTCGGGCACAGGATTGAGCAGCCCAGTAACCAGCAGTCAGTGCAGTCTCAGGGTGGGCAGGACAGGACTCTACTCAAACACACAGTAGAAACAAGACAAGAACAAAACCACTAAAACAGTAAGTACAAGGCAGGGCAAACAATGTAGTTAAGTAACTGAAAAAACTAAACTCTTACACATAAGAGAGGAAAAAAAAAACACTAAAGTAAATACCTAAAGTAAAACAAGTCCACAACAGGAGAAAGCTACATTAGAGAAATGAAAACCCAGGCTAAATAATCAAAGAGAAGAGCAAAGTAACAGAAACAACAATCCAGCAAAGACAAACAGCAAGGAAGCACAATATAAAGGGAGTGGAGCAAACGAGGACCAGGTGAACACAATTAGTGAACGAGGACTAGAAAAGGGCCGTTTCTCAATACTAAGTGCGCAAACTTCGGACTTGCGTCCTTGGTAGTTCGGACTTGCCAAGTTCGACTCAGGGGAACGAACTCCCGAGGACGAGAGGACGCAAGTCTGGTTATTCTGCAAATGGAACAGCGTCACACCTTGATCGCGTCACTCAGCACACTCTGGCTACTCCGGCAATGGCGCCACCACACGGCCACCCCTGGCCGACTCCTGGCCACCCCACTGGCCACCCCAATGGCCAGTACAAATTTTAGTAGCATCAGTTATGCATTTTATAAATAAGTCAAAAATATTCTTTAGTAAAAGAAGACGGGGAATTATGTGTCGTGACGTGCTTTATAAGTGCCAAACGGTTACAGTATACTGTTTCAGCAGCTTTTTGATGTGTCTTTGCCACGTTTTGACAAGCAGGGATGCAAACAGCGCGCTTTTCGGCGCCTCCCGATTTTTTCACTTCAGTTTGGGTGACAAAGTCATCTGAAGTCATTCCATAGCTTAATGTGAGGGACAGAAGTCTATTTACATCATTAAAGTATACGGAAACTCGTTTTCCCTCCTCTGCGGCTGTCAATCATTCTCCATTCATATTCAAACAGCGCGCGCGCCTCTTGGATGCACGGTAAAACTCTCTCCAATATTATACATTCACATTATAATGCATTATCTGTAGATAAAAGGCTGTATTGCATAAAATTACTTTATTTTGTTGGAGTTGCTGTTTTTAAACGACTCACTACCGTGTGCTTGCTAGATCACACACATCACAAGGACTATGAATCGGCATCAAACGCACAATAACTGGAATTCAAAACTATGAAACAAAGGAACAAATCGCACTAGGATTTGTGCGCTCGACATTTCTTCGCTTTGTGACGTGAACTTTTAAATACGCACTTATGCAGGCAGCGCTGCACACTGTGACTCCATGTTGCTTTGAGCACATCATTCTGCACCCGCGATGCGCATACACGCTGTGTGTGCTCTGTTTTTCATGTTATCGTGGGTTTGCGTACTGAAATATTATTAAAAGCCAATATATTTTGTTATACCTAGCCTGCTCAATACATTTAAAATAAGCATAATTTAATTGCATATTATTTATTTGTAGTGTAGGCTATATGCACTTCTGAATTCTTGACATTCATATATAAATATAAAATTGTGAAATGTATGATTGCCTTATTGAATTTTATAAGAGAACTAATAGTAGTTTGTTTTATTAACATATTTAGATTTGATAAAATTACTGTGCAGATTTTTTTCAAGAATTGCTTTTTGCTGCTGATTTATACACTCATTAAGTTTATTCAAAATTCATAATACATTTATGAAATATTTAAAGGTCTTAACTGTAATCTTACACTGCAAAATAATAACTTAAAAAGGATTAAATTCATCACAATTATGTAAGTATCTGGAAATTTGCCGCGGGGCGAGGGTCCTTATATGTATCATATCTATATAATATATATCATTATATATAATATAATATATATTAGTAGGGCCCTACTAATATCATTAGTAACATTAAAGGTATTGTAGGTAAGAATTGTATAAAAAAAACTTTTTTCCAAATTTGTTTAAACTTTCTATATTTATCAATGCATAATTAAAATGTAAGTACTCTGAAAAAGAAAGTATAAAAATCGAGTGTCTGTAGACCTCTCACGACTGTTTTAAAGACAGCTCATTATTTCCATTCACTCCACCCCCTCCCTTCTGGGCTCCTTCCAAAGCCACGCCTCCAAAACACATGAACGCGCGACTCCGACCGCTGAGCTGAAGACGCATTATTTACCTGAGACGAGCGGAGAGGAAGGAGTGCAGTGCATGTAGTGACATCATGTCAGAATCACATGTAATAAAAAAATCTAACTTTATCATTATGAAGATAAACAAATAAGATGTATTTTAGTACTCACTATCAAGTAGCATATTGATATTGGTAAAGATTAAAATATATATTTATTGATTTGCTAACGAGCTAGTTATCTATAAGGCAAAGCTAAAAACAGGTTGCATGATACACGTTTTTCCATTGCCATCATTTACACTGTGATGAAGATGAATTTCGTGTAACATTCATAACATATGGTGTTCTGCATGTAAGAGTTTATAATGAAAGCATTGTTGACTCTGATGAGGACTACACTCAAGTACCACATCGTCAGGTCGAGGACAGATCCGCGGGGTCGAGGGATTTTTTGTTTAAAAACAAAACAAAGGCGAAAAAAACGTGCAGGTAAACTTCCAGGTGAACATGGTAAGAGTTAGACAGAGGGTAAATATAATTCTAAGAAAAGTTCCTGGATGCGGATCGGCCTACTATCTGTTAAACATGTATTTAGTTATCTAAAGCAAAATTATGCACAATTCAACACTATAGCTATCATCTTGAGCTAGGCATATATATTATTTATCATCTCTCTACTACGGCTCGCTAAGTAATGTTATGTTAGCTATATTAGGCAGCTACGTGTGCTAATGACACATGCTTCATGAAAACATAAAGAAAAAAATATGTATGCTCAAAATACAAAAAGTATTTACCTGTCCAGCAGAAATATAGCCATCCAGGCGTGACTTTTCAGCCGCTTGAGGTCTCTCAGTTCTCACCATCGCTGGAAAGCCATGCCGATATTGGCATGCGTTTTATTTTGTTGTTTATCCAAATACTTTTTGTTCATTACCTTTTCTAGTAACGTTACTGTCTTCCTTTTTTTGCCTGGTTTGCCTTCGCGAACTGCATATGTGAGTTTTGATTGGTCTTTCTAATCTCTGCCATTGTTTTGCTATTCCTAGGTTCCGTGCCTCTTGAATTCCTCAAATCAAACGGATGCGCGCGCAAGTGGGCAGGTCCTGTGTGGCAAAAGGGTGGTTGCTATGGTTGCGAGAGAGTGACAGTCGCCTAAGCCAATCCCTTGTTTCGTCCCGAATGTAAATAATGAGCTGTGTTTAGTGCAGATCAAACGGTCTAGAGTCACTCGATTTTTATACTGTTTTTATCAGAGTACTTACATTTTAATTAGCCTATGCATTGATATATACAGAAAGTTTAAACAAATTTGTAAAAAAGTTTTTATAAAATTCCTACCTACAATACCTTTAAATATAACACAATAAACCAAAGTATATCAGTAGGAGTTTCCTTAAGTCTTTCTGATAGTTTTCTACAGGCCGGTTTACTACAACAGTAGAATACAATTCTGAAATTATGGTTTATAGTTTTGGTGAGCCACCCCAAGATTTTAAGTGGACCCATCTGGCCACCCCTATGAAACATTTCTGGAGGCGCCACTGTACTCCGGTTATCTCTTTATGTATATTTTAGGCAACAATAAGATGAAATATGCAACAACTCTGCCTCTTTTCGTCAACAATAAAACGAAATATGTTATAAAACACCACTCAGCCTCTTTTCATTGAAAGAAATCTTAAACATATAGCCTTATGGCCATATGGTTCAGGCAACGTGTACATTGATTATCTTCACTGCATATATTTATAACAACATGAACATGATCTTTTTGTTTTCATTTAAAAAATATGAAACATTATTGATTTTTTTATTTACATTTAACAAACAGAGACAGGGTTGTGTCATTTTATTGTACATATAGTGAAGAGAATGTTAAAATATAAATATACAGTATATATATACAGTATATATATATATATATATATATATATATATATATATATATATATATACAGTATATATATATATATATATATATATATATATATATATATATATATATATATATATATATATATATATATATACAGTATATATATATATATTTTTTTTTTTTTTAATTTTTTTTATATAAAATAAAATTACACAACCCTGTCTCTTTTTGTTAAATGTCAGTTTTAATGATCAATAATATCTAGCCTAAAAGGTATAGAAGCTACAATGAGAAATAAAGCAAACAATTCAGTCAAACATAAGTACCGGTAAGCTCTCTAATAGGTTACAAAGTTAAAGTTAAATAGCCTAAATATATTAAGTTATGAAACTTCACTTTGCCCTCAGCCAAAACAATTTTTTTGCCATGGAACAAACTAGTTTAATGAGACCAAAGATCGACTTATACACAAGACGAATTATACGTCATGTTTATCCACTAGACTAGAGACATCAGAGCCAGCGGCAAACGTCAGAAGCACTAGCCGAGGAAAAGCTGTTCCAGTCGGGGTTGATGAGCGTTGAACACCCGGGGACCGCCTGGATCTCACAACTCCGAAAACGTCAGATACATTTTTTAAATAGGCGCTATCTTTATAAATAAACCACATATTTGAGCTTTAAACAACTACATTCTTGCCTGAAACACTCTTAAAATTACATTTCATGACACAATAACAGTAGTATTTTGATATTACGCGGGTTTTCTATTGACGCTTGCTGGTTGGTGCGAGATGCATTCTGGGATACCTGGCTGTCTCAAGTCCGCACAAGTCACCTCTCGATGCATCCTCGGTAAACGGGGCGGATCAAGAACACATCCGGGGATTTGAACTGGACTTGGCTAGATGTGAACTTTCAATTGGAACAGTACTTGGGCAGTGACTGATGACGTTTCACAAGTCCACAAGAACACAAGTACAGACAAGAACGCATATTGAGAAGCGGCCAAGCACTAAATGAGGGGGCGTGGTAACTAGGAGGCAAGACAAGAGGAGCACATGGCCAACATAAACAAAGACAGAGCCGTGTGCTCAAGCACAAAACAAACATGGAAACATTAAACAAAGATACAAGTGACAAAGCTGCCAGGGCAGAACCCTGACACAATTATTTTAAAGTATATATTATTATATTATTTACAATACACAGCATGGATTTTAATGATATTTTTAGAATATCAAAAACGTCTAAACAAATTGTCAAATAGGCGCTATGTTTATACATAAGTATTTGTAAATTATGGTGGGTTTGCTGCTCCGCCATGACACTCGCTCTGAGAAATGCTGCAAGCGGAGAGATACAAACGGTGAAACGGTTCCTGTGGTGATACTGGTAGAATATTGCATGGCTGGAAAAGCCTCTCAGCCAATCAGATTATAGAACCAGAACGAACTGTTGTATAAATAAATAAATAACACACACACCCCGTTATCTGAAAATTGTTAACAATTTATAGAGGTGGGAAACAGATTTTAATGAGACATATGCTTTATACAGTGATGTGAATGTTTGCAATGGCAATTTTGTATTTCTTTTTTACTCCTGGTTAACTTCATTGTTGCTATTTGTCCAGTTAAACCACTCAATCTTTCATTCCTCTATGGACATTTAATGAAAGCCAGAAGGCATGTGTGGGCATTAACTACACACATAATCACAAAACTCATATTTCCAGTGACCCTTTGTCTCTATTTCTCAGCAGGAGGAGGGCCACTTAAGTGTTTCGCTCGCAATGCTTTAAATGTGTTTTTATGTCTAATTGGGCAATTTTCTCCCCCCAATATTGCCTCTATAATTGAACCCTGCTCACAGAAAATGAAGTTTGATGTTGTATGTCACCCTTAATAGCGTTTCCACCAACTCCTGAAGAAAAGAAAGAGGATTAAAATAAATAAATAAACGAGAAATGAGCCTGACCGAAGGCTTGAAAAAAGTTTTCTAGGCAAAAATTCCTGGATCCTTAATTTGAACATTGGTCCTCTGATACCAAGCCAAATTATGTTGCCGGCATCTCACTGCATTCTCCCTCTCCACGGGCGCCTTTGTAACCTTGCTGATTAATTTTTCGCAAATGTCACAGTTTACTTAAAATGCCTTCTCATACTTTATGCTTTCCAACGGCAGTTATAAATCTAGAGGGTAGAACTGGAAGTCATAAATCCTCCTATGATGCGTAACCTTCAAAAGATATCCCAGGAAGTTTGACATAACTATAAATTAGTGTCCTCTGGGCTTCTTTTATACTTGGAGATTCACACAGATATCAAAGTAATGTATATTTTTGTTGTGTGTCGGTGCCTTTTAGGGACATAAATCAAAACATTGCAACAGAGTGGAGAGAAAATACTGCCCATTACATATCTTTATTGCTAAGAACATTAATGTGGTATGTTTCAGCTATAGGGAGACGGGGGAGTGTCAGGGCAAATGTCAAACATTTTTATTTTTTGAAAGAAATTTAAAATAATATTTTATTCAGGCAATGATGCTGTAAATTGATCATGATGTTACAAAAGATTTCTATTTTCAAAATGAGAGAATTTCTGAATGATCATGTTACACCAAAGACTGTAATGTACACAAAGTAATGATGCTGAAAATTTAGCTTTACCATCACAAGAATAAATTACATTTTAAAATAGAAAAAAATAGAAAATGTCCTGGTTGCGTATGCAACCCACCGATCCCTGAAGGAGGGAACGGAGGACGTAGTCGATGTCGACTGAATGGGGATCACGCCAGGGAGCCAACATCTTCGAGTACTATTAAACGAGCCAATGGGTATGGCGTGCGTTATGACATCACACACTCCGCCCCCGCAGCGCGGGTATAAATACGGAAGTGGATGCACGCACTAGTTGCTTTTTCGCCGAGGAGCCGAGCGTAACTCGGAGTCAGCGGTGGTCCAGTGGTTGTGGCAAGGGGACTACGTCCTCCGTTCCCTCCTTCAGGGAACGGTGGGTTGCTTTTGATGGTCCCTTTTGAACATTATGTTGTCTATAAGTAACTTTGCAACTACATGTCAACTAACTCGCCTTAGAGTACCAGTACACTGTCTGCTTTATATCTGCTATCTTTTTATTGTGATGGTCCTCCAACAGACATTCTACTGACTATAAGTATCTTTGCAACTGCATGTCAACTTATTCTAACCTTAACCCTACCAGGCTACTAGTACTCTACTAACACTCTAATGAGAGTTAGTAGACATGTAGGTGCAACATTACTTATAGTCAACAGAATGTGTTAAAGGGACCATCAAAATAAAGTGAAACAGGACATTCCCTTTCAGTCGAGAACGTTGGACGTAGTCGACGTCGACTGAATGGGGATAACCATTGAACACGACACTAAAGCTGCCACCTTCCAGTGCCTAGACAAAAGCCTCCAGATCCCCCTGCAATTTAAGGTGGGAAGGGACAGGGCTTAGGCCAGGGAAATCACTGCTGTTCGAGCCCGTTCTCATCCTTTGGCGTCATATAGGTGACGCCATATGACAAAACGTCAAAATACTACGCACATGGCACCCTTTAGCGTGAATATAACACGGGAACCAAGGCGTCATAAAGTTGGCTGGCATCCTTTAGCGTGAATATGAGACGCAGACCCTACCCCACACCTAAACCTACCCATCACAGTGCGTGTTATATTGATGCTAAAGGGTGCCATGTGCCTAGTATTTCGACGTTTTGTCATATGGCGTCACCTATATGACGCCAAAGGATGAGAATGCGTTGGCTGTTCCTACAGGACCACTGGGAAAGCGTTCCCTGTACAAGAAAGGAAGGGACGCTTCGGAAGCCACATCCTGCCCGAAGGGAGGTAACGTGGAGAATACACATATGAACTGGGCGGATGACCGGGCAGTACAACATATGGAATGTCACTGGGGTGACTCCAGCCTATGACGGGGGGAGACTCAACCGGACAGTGAAGGCAGAGCAGGCTCTGCCAAGGGAAGACACGGGCTCGCCGCAGGGCGTACCATTTAAGAATACACATATGTGATCGCCGTAGGGATCACAGCATATGGACCCAGCCTAACACAGGTTCCGCCAGTGCAAACAAATGATAGGCCTGGCTTTGAACGTTCCGCCACGTCCGTTGCTAAAGGGTATGGAGGAACTCGACAGGGTTCGGCTAAAAAAGGGGAACTCAACTGGAGCAAAAAATTGCGCACGTATCTAGTCCATATGAGGGGATTGGCGCAGCAAGCCGACACAACGAACCGGGCTTACAGTGAACTGGCTTCATGTGAAGGGAGCCCATGGGAAGCAGTGGTTCGACTAAGGTGTTGCCCAGCCCCCAACTCTAAAATATCTGACAGCAAAGCACTCTGTGTCAACGCCTAGGCGGGAGCATACACTCCTCGGCGGGAGCTCACCACCTAAGTGGGAATTTCACCAAGATGAAGGCAGCCACATTTTCAGTGGGCCAACCTCGCTTGGAAACAGCCTTCCCTCTCTGCTGATTTCCTTAACAGATAAGAGCTGGTCTGAGGTCCTAAGGCTTGCGTTCTGTGCACGTATATAACCGCAATGAAGCGGACGGACAGAGAAAACCAGGGCTGGGTCTGCCTCCTCCGGGTCAGCACTTGCAGGCTCACCACCTGGTCCCAGTTTAAGGGAGAGGTAGGAACTTTGGGCACATATCCAGGCCGGGGTCTCAGCTCGTGAGAGTTAGCCAGCCCAAATTCCTGGCACAAATTGTTGACCGAAAGCGAGCAAGTCCCTAGCCTCTAGTAGAGACCATGCGAGCAGGAGAACTGTTTTAAAACAGAATTTTTAGCTCACTGTCTGCAGTGGCTCTGGGGCGGTCTCTGCAGTGCAGTAGCACCAGAGATAGGCCCAAGAGGATAAAGAGGGGCGCAGGGATGACCCTTGCTCCCTCAGGAACCTGACGATCAGGACGTGCTTCCCATGCTTCTGTATATGATGTTCGTTATCATATTGAGGGTGAAGGAACAGCCTACTCCAACCCAACTTGCAGGAAAGAGAGCACTGAAATGACCGAACGCCCCCAGGATCTCCACACGGAGAGAAGACTCATTCAACGAATAGGTTCCACTTCTAACTTAGCGAAGCACAACTGCCTTATATTAAGGGAGTGCTTGCAGAAGTGATGGTCACTAGCACATATCCTTGTGGTAGCCACCTGAACCTCCCCGTCCAGTTTTTTTAACGCAGGTGCCATCATGCCCCGTCCCTGAAATGTATTCAGGGGAAGTCAGGAAGGCTGTTGAGGGAACTAGGTCTGGTTGGGCCAATAAGGGGCAACTATCAAGACCTGTTCTACTCCTGACTTAGCACAGTAGAGTAGGGGCAAGCGACATGCGCGGACAAGACAGGAGCACTGCTCAACACTATGATGTGAAGATCACTGAGCTTTAGGAACATCTCTGTTCAACACTTGAGTGTGATAAGTTCACTGAGCTCAGGAGTATTTCAGCTCAACACCTAAGTGTGATAATTTCAATGAGCTTCAGGAGCATTTCTGCTCAACACCTAAGTGTGATGACATTCACTGAGCTTTAGGAGCATTTCTGCTCAGACAGAAAACACAACTGGCAGAGGGACGAGTCCGGAGAGGCAACAGATGTAACTGTGGGGCCCCGAAGTGGTCCCTGCCCAGCTGGACCGCCAGGGGATGGAGTCTCCACTCACCTTCGAACGCAAGAGCACAGAATGGTCTGTGGAGTGGAAGGATAGAGATCTGAAGTACTGTCCTTCAGGTCGAACGCTGCAGGCCAACCTTGGGGACGGAGCATTTGAAAAATGCATCTGTGTTAGTAATTGAACGGAGGCTTTCGAAAAAGGGCCCGTTTCAATTGACACAGGTCCAAGAAGGCCATTACCCACCACATAACTAGGGTACAATGAAGTACGGGTTTAAAGAAACCGGTCTTAATATCGGCTGGAGGAAGAGGCTACATCGCGTCCTTTGCCAGTAGGACTGTGACATGCGCACGCAGGACAGGAGCAACGCTCAACACGTAGGTGTGATAAATATCACTAATCTTAGGAACATCTCAGCTCAACACCTAGGTATGATGAATATCACTGAGCAAGGGCAACAGCCAAGCAAAATGAATCGTAAGCCGAGTCTGCTGGAAGTTTGGGGCCCAGCTGGAGCAGTAGGAAGCATCTTAAGGCTTACACACACCGTGCCAGGGGCCAGGGAACCACAGACGTACCCGAAGTGGGGCAGTGAGGTGGAGGACAGGGACCTGGCTCGGAAGGCCCGGAGGCGGCCCGAAGCAGGGTCTGAGTGTGGTGCACGACACTTACTGGTCTCCACGAGACGGCCAGGGATGCGTGAGAGGGCGGATGACCGGGTCCTCAAACCGCACCCAGCTACCAGGCTGGCGAACAAGAGGGGGCTGAGGGGTGCAAGGCTTTACAGGGTCGCACACCGCCAGACTTGCCCTATTGGGACACAGGAACAGAGGAATTTGCTTTCTTTGAAGTGTGGGTACCGCTTTCTCCGCTTCTTTTGTGAGCCAGCGGTGGAACAGACACACACACACACAAACAAAGACTCCATCCGGCCCTCACCCGGGGGGAGGGAGTGGATCAGTGACCAACTCCAAGAGCATCCTCCTCCATCCCTGAGTGGCCCGCTCCGGAATGCTTTCGCTGTCGCTTGCCACCTGGCTTGGCAGCGCCTGAAGTAGGTCGCCAACCAGCCCAACCTGGGAAATTGGGGAGACCAGGAACCGAACCTTGTCCACACCCGCCATATCAACCAGGCTGAGCCAACGATGGCGCTCCTGGACCACTAAGATGGACATTGCCAGACCGGTCGTGCACACCCCGACACTCGTGCCCCGGAGGGCGAGGTCGGAAGCACTGCGGTGCACACCTATGAGCGCACGGCCTGGGCTACCCTCGTGCATGTCCATGGGTGCCCTGGCCTGACAGACCTGTAGCTGTGCCATTGCACGCAAGAGGAGGCGGCTTGCCCACAGGCTTTGTAAGCTCTGCCCGTTGGAACGGATGAGAACTCACAGGCCTTAGGGGGGAGACGAGGATCCCCCCAAAAGGCAGCGGCCGCCGAACACAGGTGCACCTGTGTTGCAACAGACCGCTCCACTGGAGAGACAGCCTCGCAACCCTTCACCGCTCCTCCATCAAGGGTAGTGAGGGGGAAAAGCTATTCAGGCAGTGAAAAGGTGCAGTCGACAACCTGGTAAGCTCTCCATGCACTTCGGGAAAGAAAAGCACTCGGTCGGCGAGTTGAGAACCAGCGCGGCCCGCCCTGAGATACCAATCCTCCAACCGAGACTGAACGGGACACGGTGGAGGGTTCCACTCGAGCCCGGCAGCCTGAGTGGCCCGTTTCAGCATAGCTGACATTTCTGGATCTGGCTCGGGCAACGTTACGCTCCCAGAAGGAGATAACACAGCCGAGTCGTCATCTCCAGAGGCCAGCTCACCCTCCAATGCTGCTCTCGACATCTTATCCTCTGGGGGAACCTCAATTGAAATGGCTGATCGGTTACCCCATTACAGAGGGACCAGCAGGCTAACAGGAATTCCATCGGCTGCGGTGTGATAGAGGAGTGAGGAGCCCACAGGGAATGGTTACCGGGCGAGACATCCATCACTATCCTCCGATCACCCATCCCACACGGCACCCGGGGGTGGGGCATGGTAATGGGGACTTGCGCTTTGCGGACGAAGGCGAGTCTCGATCTCAACACCGCGACAGTCATATTCCCGCAATGGGAACATGAACCGTCCACAAAAGCTGCTTCAGCGTGCTGTAAGCCCAAACACATGATGCAACAATTGTGACCGTCAGAGAGTAAAAGGGAACGACCGCATCCAGAAACACACGGGTGGAATGACATCTTGAAAAAGACGCAAACGCACCCGTGTAGCTCTTTCAGGAAATAGGACCCATCACCAGTCCCAGAGCACACAGGGGAATGACCACACACAGGGCAATGACCGCGGCAACACTGAACAGTGAACTGAAACAGTGAAGCACTCACTTTTCCGCCCTCTAACCAGTCGTCAACACACACAAACATTTAGAAATTTGTTGCTTCTTGGTGGTGAGTGATGGGGGGTCCTTAGGCCCCAGGCTCCGGTGCACTTCGTCTTATCGCCTATAGCCCATTGTAGTGTGTCTTGGCCAAGAGGAGATCAGAAACATCTTTTTTTTTTGTATCATATTAGCCTTCATTCTTTTTCATTTATTTATTTTATTTATTTATTTATTTATTTATTTTTTTGTGGATTTTATACTATTATTATTATTACTATTTAGTTCATTTTTATCATGTCTGTTGTATCTGTAAGATTTTCTTCTGTTACGTTATTTCCACTTACACACCCAGTAATACATGCACACACACACACACACACGTTTTCATGTTTACATGTTAATGTCTATGTATGAGACCTTTATGTTTTTTGTTGTGTCAGTTACTTGTATGTATTGCAATACATAATAAAAAAAAAAAAAAATAAAAAAAATTGTTGCTGGTAAAACAGCAGCTGAGAGCTCAAAGCTCGTGATCACCGCTGCACTCGTGCTGTAGAAACCACCAGCACTGGGAGAGTTTTCCAGAAGAACACCGACACACTCACTCGTTGTAAACAACAGCATTCTTCAGAGACATCAAACGATCGGCTCCGAAGCAAAAGGCAACTAGTGTGCATCCACTTCCGTATTTATACCCGCGCCGCGGGGGCGGAGTGTGTGATGTCATCACGCACCCCAATTCCCATTGGCTCGTTCAATAGTATTCGAAGATGATTGGCTCCCTGGCGTGATCCCCATTCAGTTGACGTCGACTATGTCTGACGTTCTCGACTGAAAGGGAACCGTTAATTGGGTAACACTTTACGTTGTTTTTGTTAACATGAATATACTGTGAAATAACAAGAACAAACTATGAACGCCTGTATTTTTATTAACTAACACAATAGAAATGTATTGCTCATGGGTAGTTAATGTTATTTAAGACCTAATTGTAAAGTGTTACGGTTATGTTAAACTGCAATAATATTGTAGCAAACCTCTAGTTAATTTATTTAAAGAGGTTTAGCAAAATTTTATGGAGGACAGAGGGTACATCATACCACAAGCTTTATGGAAAAATATTACTTTATTGACACTTTCATTTAGAAAAATATCACCATTTTATAAACAGCATTTGAAGTTCACAAACATTTACTCAGTACGCTCACTAGGACAAAACGGTGATACACAAGTGAAACTCCCAAAACGTCACTCCACTGCACTCTAGTGGTTATCCTCAGGCCAGCACAGCACAATAAAAATCGTGGTCACACAGCAATCAATTCATCAAGTGGAAAGAAATCGGCACGTCCCCAGTCCAGCGCACTAATTATAATGTCCATACAACCTCTAAAACTCCAAGTACACATACACACTCACACATGCACACCACAAATGAAATAATTAAAATATAAAACACTTCCCCATTTCCATGAAACAAGACCCCATCCCGAATACTGCGGTCAAGTGGGCCGCGCGTTGAAAATACACGGTCAAGCCAGCCGCACATTTTTTTAGTATGCGCATCTATTCGTGTACTTACGGTATGGGTGCTGGAAGCGGGCAAAATTGTTTTTAAGACTCTATTTTCCGCTATTTTAAAATTTATTAGGACACAAATAATACATTTTCATTATTTTTTTTTTAAAAGCATGACTGTTTTATTATTATTTTAAAATGTGTAGGCCTATGAGTTACATTAGTTATTACATAATATATTCATGTTCATAGTAATGTCAATTAACATTAATAATTTTTACATTTTTATTGTTAATTTTAATGTTTTTTAGACACTATTTTCTGCTATAATATATATATATTATACATTATTGAACTTTATTTATTAACTTTAATGAAATGTAATATTAATGTTAATTATCATACATTTATATTACATTTTTATTGTTGATTTTAATGTTTTTATATATAAAGTATACATTAATTATTATACATAATGTATTTTTATTTATTTATTTTCTTACATTTTTTATGTTAATGTAAATGGCAAATATTTGGCAAATAAATACAACAGGCTTTTGGTGGCTTTTAATCTGTCAATTATAATTGAATTGCATATATATAAGCTATAAACACCTTTATACAATCTATGAAATATACATTCATACCTGAAGTATCAAATATGATACTCAAAACACACACACACACACACACACACACGCACACACAAACACACACATATACATTTTATATATAATGGGAGTTTTGCCATTTTACTTCAGCTTCTAGCACTTACAACATGTCCCATATTCAAACACTCATAAAAAGTGTTCTTTCATAGGTTTGCCCATTCTTTCATTTGGTTCCTGTTCAGAGTGACCCTGACTATTAGTGTATTTATTTCCAAGTCATTTTACTGTATAGTTTTGGAGAAAAGTAAAGGCAAACACCCCAAACATCAAAGTGCTTTCTATCACTTACACCATATCCCATTTTCAAACACTCATAAAAAGTGTTCCTCCATTGGTTTGCTCATTCTCTCATTTGATTACTGTTCAGAGTGACCCTGGCTATTACTGTAATTATTTTAGAGTCAATTTAACTGTATAGTTTTGGAGAAAAGTAAAGGCAAACACCCCAAACACTTTCTATCACTTACACCATGTCCCATTTTCAAACACTCATAAAAAGTGTTCCTTCATAGGTTTGCTCATTCTTTCATTTGATTACAGGTCAGAGTGACTCTTAATATTACTGTATTTATTATCAAGTCATTTTACTGTATAGTTTTGGAGAAAAGTAAAGGCAAACACCCAAATCATCAAACTGCATTGTAGCACTTACACCATGTCCCATGTTCAAGCACTCATAAAAAGTATTCCTTCATAGGTTTGCTCATTCATTGATTTGATTCCTGTTCAGAGTGACTCTGACTATTACTGTAATTATTTTCAAGTATTTTCAAGTTTAAAAATGGGACATGGTGTAAGTGCTAGAATGCAGTTTGATGATTGGGGTGAGTTTGCCTTTACTTTTCTCCAAAACCATACAGTAAAATGACTAGAAAATAATTACAGTAATATTCAGAGTCGCTCTGAACATGAATATATTGAGAGAATGAGCAAACCTATGAAGGAACACTTTTTATGAGTGTTTGAAAATGGGACATGGTGTAAGTGATAGAAAGCACTTTGATGTTTGGGGTGAGTTTGCCTTTACTTTTCTCCAATACTATACAGTAAAATGGCTTGATGATAAATACAGTAATAGTCAGGGTCACTCAGACCTGTAATCAAATGCAAGAATGAACAAACCTATGAGGGAACACTTTTAATGAGTGTTTGAAAATGGGACATGGTGTAAGTGATAGAATGCACTTTGATGGATGGGGTTGAGTTTGCCTTTACTTTTCTCCAAAACTATACAGTAAAATTACTTGACAATAATTACAGTAATAGTCGGAGTCACTCTGAACAGGAATATATTGAAAGAATAAGCAAACCTATGAACAAACACTTTTTATGAGTGTTTGAAAATGGGACATGGTGCAAGTGATAGAATGCACTTTGATGATTGGGGTGTTTGCCTTTACTTTTCTCCAAAACTATACAGTGACTATTACTGTAATTATTTTCAGGTAATTTTACTGTATAGTTTTGGAGAAAAGTAAAGGCAAACACCCCAATCATCAAAGTGCCTTCTATCACTTGCACCATGTCCCATTTCAAACACTCATAAAAAGTGTTTGTTCATAGGTTTGCTTATTCTTTCAATATATTCCTGTTCAGAGTGACTCCGACTATTACTGTAATTATTTTCAGGTAATTTTTGAGTCACTCTGAACAGGAATCCAATGAACAAATGAGCAAACCTATGAAGGAACATTTTGTATGACTGTTTGAACATGTGACATGGTGTAAGTGATAGAATGCACTTTGATGATTGGGGTGAGTTTGCCTTTACTTTTGTGAGAGCTCAACACGCTGCAACTGAAGCAAACACATGCAAATAGAAAAAAAAAAATGCGTGCAAATAGAAAAAAAACACATGCAAATAGAAAAAAAAACGCGTGCAAATAGGAAAAAAACACCTGTAAATGAAGAAAACATCATCATCAGTTTCACAACACACGTGTGCTCCAAATACAGAAACGCGATGCAAAAGTTCATAACACAGACCACAACAGAAATGTTTCCAGGGGAACCCAATAAGTGACGAACCCGGCTGGAACGTGCTTGCTCGTGAGCTTCCCTATGCCCTACTCCTTTCGAAGGGCAGATGGCAGAGCCCTTAAAGTGGGACTTTGGAGTGAGCAGGACACTAGTGTGCCATTATGTAGCCGTGTGGAATGCACTTGATGAAGGAGCAACGAAAGACAATGTAATTCCTCATTATTTTCACCTGGGATGTTCCCATGACAACGCAGCATGGTGCCCATCAGTTGAAGAGCTGGTCTTAGGACAGAAATATAATGCTGTTAACATAACGGTTGCAAATACATTTTTATTTTTACTTTACAAAAAAGCTTTTGAAATATGCCTCAACTTTAAAACTTTGGACCCTACATTACCTAATATTTCTTATGAAACTTTTCTTTATGAAAATTGAAACATAACATGACACAATTTGTGCAACTGATGAAAGATAAATATCTTTCCTTCATGTTCTTCTTCTCTATCTTTTTTATTTATTTATTTTAGTTTTCAGCTCATTGTTCTTTTCTCATTTGTATTCTGATGACATTTAACATATTGTTAATACATTTTCTATATTGTATACAAGTTGTATGTCATAAAATGTAATCTCTGTATGTTTTGCAAAAATAAATAAATGCATGAAGTAGAATTTTAAGCTGTAAGCACCATAACGTCCCAGCCGGGTTCGTCACTTATTTGGTTCCCCTGAAAACATTTCCATTGTGGTCTGTGTTACTTGCAGCGCGTTTCTGTATTTGGGTTGTGAGCTTTTGCGGTACGTTTCTGTATTTGGGTGGTATTGTGAGTAGACAATAGTGTTTTTTTTATTTCCATGTGTTTTCTTCTATTTGCATGCGTTTTCTTCAGTTGCAGCGTGTTGAGCTTTCTCGGCCACCGTACATTAGTCATTATTTTACTCAGTCCAGTAGTTGTGCAGGTTGCCACTTTTTTATACTAAATTGACATTAATTTAAACAATTTAGGCATAAGTAGCAGATATTTAAACTACTTTATAGCATGTATATATATATATATATATATATATATATATATATATATATATATATATATATATATATATATATATAGACAAAGATACAAAAACTGCACAGTGCAGACATTAAAACACGGTCCCTACTTTAAAAGAGACAATTACACATTCATGCCCATTATCGCAGGTGTCTGTGTCCTTGGAAAGCCATACTTTTTGAATTATGTGTTCCATTAAATAGACAAATTGGGTGCAAAGACTTTTTTAAAAGTGCTCTTAATTGCCACCCTGATGCAGTTTTGTTGCGATCTCAGGCTGTACTTTGTGTTTTGTGTGAACCTGTTACCATGCATTAAATCTTGTTTTATAGATTGTGCTTGAGCACAAAGCTCTTCATCTTGTGGTAATATCCTGAGTAAGCACAATCTAATAATATGACTATCTTATTATTTTACTATTGCCTGAATATTATGCATGCTGCATGAAATATGGAACAATATGTTTCAGTGTGCTCGCTGATAGCTTGACAGCTTTTTATCCACCCCAACACCACCTTTAGTGTTAAAATACTTTGGGTGGAGACAGATAATTCATGCAGATATTATCACTGTTTTTTTAAATACTAAAATCCTTGGGCGTGTGCAACACAGTATTAGTGCACAGTCTGCACTCTCCATGTAGCAGGGTTGAGCTTATAAACTTTACAATGTAGACTTTTACATTTATACATTGTCGTTTATCTAAAGCAATGTAGGCCTACTGTATATATATATATATATATATATATATATATATATATATATATATATATATATATTTACGTATAGCTTTTTTATTTACCATCTTATTGTTATTTTTTTTATATTGTGAGATTACCCCATCAGGTAATGTCTTTCTTTTGAAGTCCATTCTATTACAATGCACAATTCAATGTCCTAACCAACACATTTCTCTCCAGGGGTCTGAATTTTATAACAGCAGAATATGGTTGGACTGATTGCATAATAATACTAAAGAAAAATAGACTCCTGTCAAAAAATGTGCATAGTCAGACATGTATTTTAAACCTTTAAGAAACATAACTCACACATTCATTGGAAAGATGAATTTTCAGCATGTTTATCTTCTCCCAAGGGATGTGGTGTTGGTCAGGCTACGTGCTGTGTTTGATGAGAGGGACTCTGTTCGGTTTCTTGCCTCTAGGGATGGGACATGCATGGGAGATGGGTGTAGAAAGTAGGGATGCTCCAATCAGGATTTTTACAGCCGATATGACTACCGATTTCTTGTCATCATGATTGGGCTATAATGATCCCAATCCTGATCATTCAAGCTTAATATAAGTGATATGTAAGCTCTCTGTTGACTGTCACTGTTAACCCTTTACACCTTTTAAGGCATTTAATGATTTAATGATTTCACATCTAATTGGCATACTTAAAGGTAATGGCTTATATGGATAAGTAATGGTGCATGGTCTCATTAGAATTTCGAAAGATTTGGATGTTTGGAGGTACTGATGTTACAAAACTGCTGTGAAAATCTTTGAAAAAGTGATGAAATGTATTTCTTTACTATGTTATTATTCATGCTTGACATGTTGACTATTAGAAAACTATTAGAATTATATATGACAGGTCATCAAATCAAAAGTTTGGGCTGGTTCAAGATCCTGTCAACTGCATCTGGGCCAAATTTTGGTTTGATTGCTCAGAGCAATCAACAGTTATGGCATTTGGAGCGATGGTAGCTTTTTTTAAAAAGTCCAAAAATCTCTCAGAACAAGTGATTTGAGTGTTTTACTGAACATCATACATGTGTAATTGCAACAAAGCATAACCAAATATATAACTACATATAATAAGTAACGAGTAATAAGATCCTGGTTGATGAGTGATGATCTCCCAGCGCTGTTTCAGCTGTGCACTCCTATTCTATGGTGCATGGTAAAAACATGTCAATCTGAGCAATCGATCCAATCGATCCAATCCAAGCGTGATCCAGCTGTAAAACAGTGTCTGATTGATCTCGACACATCGTCCTAGGGTTGCAAAAATTCTGGGAATCTGATCATAGGAAATATGTTTATTTTATTCAACATTCATGCTTTTTGTTGTTCAATGAAATAATCGATTAAAGCATTAATCACAAATAAATCAAAAGTCAAAAATGTTATTTTTTAAATTTGTATCAGTTTGAATGCATGTCTGCTTATGACCAAACAAAATGTTTATATTTATGTTTGTAAATGATACAGTTTGTATAAATTACCCCAAATTCTGGTAAATTCCTGTTACGTTTCCAACTTGGAATATTACCAAAATTCCCCTTTTTAACATCCCATGGAAAGATTCTGAAAAGGGTCCGGAAATTTCCCGTCCTTTTATTATCTGTGGCCGATCGATCGAAGCATCCCTAGTAGAAAGGCAGTTTGTGGAAGCTTCCGGCTTCCGGCTCAATTATCATGCCAAGGAAATTTACCACAATTTAAAAGTAACATCATGTTTTGAAGGCTTATTGTAGTCATGACATGATTCATGACTGCTTGTAATATAATAGGAAAGGTGAGTCTTTGAAATTATTAGGTGTCTTGCACCTGAAACTGTCACAGTTATGTTTTACAGTATTATTGCCCACATTCTCTCTCACCCTTACCAGGGTGTTTTTGCTACTGTTATGTTGCCTGTTTCCTCTCAAACAGTGGTTACTTTCAATACAGTTTTACTAAAAGAATTGTAACATTCATATAGCTCAAACAGTAAAGAACTGCACCAACAGCACTAATGGCATGGGTGTGATTCTCATATATACAGTATATATATATATATATATATATATATATATATATATATACACACACACACACATGTATACATATAATTGTAAGGACACTTAAAACACATTAAGAGAGGCCTGATTTTTTATTAGAATGAAACCCGGTATTTTAGAGAACATTCTTACACACCAATAATTATTCTCTGCCAGGTTTATTCTTGCTGTGATATTTGGTGTCTGACTGTTTGTTATTCTAAACAAAACAGACAAAGATTTTATGGTATGGTCATATCTAACCACAACATCTGTGTTGTCTCTCTGATGCGGTTGCGATTTAAACAAGACAAGCGTTTTGCAGCAAAAGCCCTCTCTGTTGCATCACTAATTTGACAGTCAGGGAACGATGCATTTTAACATTAGCTGCAGTCTTGTACATCTACTTCCACTGATGAATAAAACAATATGCAACTCTTCAGCAAGAGACAGTAAATAATTTCTCATTATGCAATACCAGAGAGAGAAGGAAATGGGAACAGAGAGAGACACGCATAGGTCAGAAAGTGAATTTGTCTAAGGGAAAAAAGACCTAGCAGTAACGCCCCAGCAAAAACTGGCAGCATTTTGAAGCTGTTTGTTTGCGCTTGACAGCTAGTGATTAATTATGGTACTGAAATCTCTGTGGCTAACCTGTTTTTTTTTTTTTTTCTTCTTCTTTGGAAAGAGAGACAGATGCAAAGAGGCAGAAACAGGTATATTTTTCTGTCATTGGATGTTCATAAACAAGCAACAGATGTCTTGAAGAAAAGTGACTCACTAAAAAAAAAGTACATTGTAAAACTCACCGCCACTATGCTAGGATGTTGTGGGTGGTTGTTAGCGTGTTGCTATGTGGTTGGCTGCGGTGTTTTTTAGGTGGTCACGTACAAGTCAAAATAAAAAAGAGCCCAAGTGTTTATATGAGTTAACACACTTTAAAACTTTAGGTCGGGAGTTTGTTGAAATCACTAACTAGTATTAACAGTACAAACAATAGTGAATAGTATAGCATCAGAATAGAATAGTACTCAAAATAATTATGGAAAGGCAAAGCATGCAGTAAATAATTTCATTTTTATAATTAATAATAATTAATGTTATTGACAAGTAGATATCTTGTACTGCCAGTGTTGAGGGTAATGCATTACAAGTAATATGAGTTATCAGATTACTTTTTTCAAGTAGCTAGTAAAGTAAAAATTTACAACAGAATATCTTATAACGTATAAGATATTACTTTTTCAAATAAGTAAAGCACATTACTTTGTTATCCCATTCATTGACTGAAAGATCTCCCGTGCCCATGTTGAGATCAATCGTAAGTGCAGAGGTGTTGTGTGCGCTGTTAACATCATGCTTATTGTAGTTTTAGAATTTTAAAAAAGTGTCTTTGCTGCTGACCTTTGACGGCTGAGCATTACAAATGACTTTGAACTGGGTGGTCAGTGCCTACAGAAGTGTTTGCTGACTGGATTAATGGGAGTCGTGGGTTCTGGGCACATAGGTACATCCTGGCGGGCATCCCGGCAGAGCAGGACCGTTGACCGATGATTCAGCAATTTATTCGTCAAGGTTCCACTCAATAGGACTCATAATGATAGAGGAAGGAAGGACTGGTTCAGGTTGTTTAGACACTTCATCTGGAGTATCGAGTCATGACAGGGCATCAGGTCTTACGTTCTTTGATCCATGCCCGTACGAGATGGTAAAATTGAACCGTGTGAAGAACAAAGTCCATCTGGTGTGCAGTGTTGGGGGTAACTCATTACAAGTAACTTGAGTTACGTAATCAGATTACTTTTTCAAGTAACTAGTAAAGTAACGCATTACTTTTAAAATTTACAACAAAATATCTGAGTTACTTTTTCAAATAAGTAACGCAAGTTACTTTGTTTTCCCCTTTATTGACTGACAGCTCTTCTGTCCTAATGTTGAGACAAATCGAAGTGCAGAGGCGCTGTGTGTAAACATGATGGTTATTATAGTTCTAGATTAAATGTAAGCGTGGATTTACTCATCTCACTTGCACAAAAAAGATTCAATATTCCTCAAAATGAATAAAATCAGTGAAATGCAGAATCAGAACACTATGCAAACCTCCAATACCTAAATATGTTAAATAAAACAAAACATTTATGCATTTAATCTTTATTGACCAAAGTACTTGCTTCTGACCTCCGATTTTCAGTTAAACCATAAGCAAAAATGACTATAGATTTTTTTATATGTTTTTATTGGTAAAGTAAGTGTTAAATTTGTTTCTCCTGCATCCTCTTCTTCTGTTACCCAGAACAGCAGCAGCTGAAAGGTTTGTTTGAGCGGCGCCCTCTACTGAACACTACTCTACTCTACTGTACAGGAGTAAATCTGCATTTCCTTCAGTCTGAGGCTTATTATTTCACTTTTGGTGTGAAAGGGTCTTTACATTTGCCCAAAAATATATCTTTTTTGGTATAAAAAAACAAGCCCAGCCCAGGTGGAAAAAAAGTAACGCAAAAGTAACGTAACATTACTTTTCTAAAAAAGTAACTAAGTAACGCAATAAGTTACTTTTTAAGGGAGTAACGCAATATTGTAACGCATTACTTTTCAAAGTAACTTTCCCCAACACTGCTGGTGTGTCTGTCTGGAGTTAAACCTCTTTGCTGCCTGAAGATACTGAAGATTTGTGTGATCAGTGTGGATGGTGAATGGATGTCAAGTTCCCTCCAGCCAGTGCCTACATTCCTCCAGGGCGAGCTTGATCGCAAGCAGTTCTCCGTTGTTGATATTCTAATTCTGCTGTGTCAGGGTGAGTTTCTTTGAAAAGAAGGCTCAGGGAAGGAGTTTGTTTGACTTCTCCTGCTGCCGGAAAAGCAATGCCCCTACTCCAGATGTGGAAGCATCCACTTCGACAATAAAAAGCCTCTTAAAATTGGGACGGATGAGTAGTGGGGCAGTGGTTAAAACTGATTTAAGTTTTTGCAGATCAAGTTTAGCTTCTAGTGTGCAGGACAGAGACTCGGGACTGTTCTTTAACCCTCCTATTATCCTTGGGGTCAATTTGACCCCATTCAATGTTTAACGTCTGTAAATACATCATTTTATTTATTTGTTTTGCTTCAGATTTAATGACTTTTCCTAATTTAATGGGGACAACTCTGTAAACATAAAATTAACCTGCTAAAATTTTTTCAATGTCCTGTACACATTTTGTAGCATCGGTGTTCCTTGGGGTCAATTTGACCCCAGGCTCTTTTAGTTGTATAATAAAACAGAAGAAATATTAAAATTTCACACACATTTGTTTTGGTTGTTTTATTGAGGTCACTATAACATGTTATACTTTGAATTTATAATGTTCATTGTAATTTTACATATTCAATATCATATTCAAAAAACTTCCCTCTGTTTTAGGGCTCTAACCAAACATAACCATATCTGTAGTATTACGAGAACCACTAGTAGTTCACATGACATGTGATATAATTCTCATCAGAACTAATAATTCTTTCCTGTGCCATGGCGAGTGGAAAACATAATTTTTGCGAGAACTTTGATGTTTCCCATGCCATGGGGGAGGGGAAAACATCATTTTTGCGAGATTGACCCCAAACATAACTCGTGTTACTATCCTTGATAAAATAAATATTTTTCTTTCCAAATGTTATATATTACAAAAATCTATATTTAGAAATATTATAAAACAAATAAAACACCAAATATATTTATACTTTTCCAATTTGAGGTCAATCAGTCAGATTTTTTGTTGATTTCCAAATTTGTCCATAGTTGTGGAATGGGTATTTTGGATGTATAAGGGGTTAGGTTGGGTGGGGAGGGGGGTGTTGGGTGGATGTCAACTTAAAAGGTTAATTAAGTAGTCAACAAAGACATAAATTACCTGAGACAAACCTTTGTAAAAAAAAAAAATATATATATATATATTGTGGAGGTTTAAATTACTGGGGTCAAATTGACCCCAGTAGGTAAACATTTTTATCAGATTTGAGGGTAACAGGAGAGTGAAGTCAGTGGGGCAGTGAGGGAACTGATGTTGTCAAAACTAAAATTGGCAAAACTGAGGAATCTTTGGAGCTCTTTGATTGTTTGGGGAGTTGGCTAGGACTTGACTTAAATACCTTTTCCTCATCCATCTGGATGCTTTCCTTACTGATCCTGTAACCAAGGAATTGGATGGAGGACTGATGGAAACTGCACTTCAGCTTTTAGGAGCAGTTGATAGTTTCAGGAGTTCAGCAGTTTCAGGCGATGTTCGGCCAGACTCCGGGAGTATATCAAGATGTTGTCGATATATACCACCACAACTGGTTCAGGCACTCCAGAGTACCTCATTCATTAAGTTCTTAATTATGGAGTAATATTGAATATTGAATATAGTTGGCCAGGCAGTATGGCGTAATGTAGTAATCATAGTGTCCTGCAGGGGTTGCAAATGCTGTCTTACACTCGTCCCCCTCACAAATCCAGATGAGGATGTACGTGCTTTTGATGTCCAGTTTATTGAAAATGGAAGCACCACAGAGTTGCTCCAGGGCTTCTGGGACAAGGGGAAGTGGATAACAGAAATTGATGGTTAATTTGTTGAGTGCCCGGTAATCAATGCAGGGCTGCAAGGTGTGGAGGCAATTGTGGGCTCTCTTCGGGCAATAGACTTCTTCAAATGGGGCATAACAGGCTGATATGTCCACTGACTGTTAAATGATGGGACTCTCAATGGAAGTAGAATTAACTGAGATCACAGAAGGTGATTTAGAGGACGGTTGTGGTAACTCTGGAAAACAGGTCTTGCCCCATCGCAGAACGTTTCCCATGCTCCACGATATCACATGTAGATGTTGTATGAGCCGTGGGCTCCCTAGAATGACACCAGCGGTACATCTATCCAGTACCAGAGGAGCGAAATAATCTACATACACGCAGCAGAATGGGCTTTACTTGATGATGGATGTACCCTCTGCACTTTTTTTTTCTGTTACTGATTGGACCTTGTACAGCGTTTGAGTTGTGGTCTTTTGAAGGTCGAGATGCCCACAGAGCTGTCCGGAGATTAAGTTGCTGCCTGACGCAGAGTTGAGTAGGGTGGTAACTGAAATTACAATATTGGAGACAATCAGACAGGACTTGAATGATGCCAGATGGTTTCAGCACACGGCAAAGCACTTCTTGTTAACAGAGAAATAATAAAAGAGATTTTAGAACACTCTGTGGGAAATAGCTGCGGTTGCATTTTGAGCACCATTACAAGAGAAATCCATTCCAGAGTGAAGGGGGTGGGTTGACCATGGGACTGGCAATGAAGATTGGTGAGGAAGTGTGCTCTTGGGAAGTGATGGTGACTGGTGATGCTATGTGGCTGGTACTGTAAGTTCTCTTCTCAGAATCTGGTTCTTTGAATGGGTCAGTGTTTGTTGGATTCATCTTAGCGTTGGTCTAGCCTTCTGTCATGATGTACACTCTGAGCGAGAGGGTAGGTTAATCCAAAAACACTTTATTGGTCACACAGCAGATGCAGAAACAAACAGGTAAGTAAATACTGGTTATTGCAATTGATGGATGATGGAATGACAATAATGTTGGTTGGAGAGTAAACTATTGCAGCACACACCTCAGTTTTTCGGTGGAATATGGGATGCTGGTAAGAATCGCAGGAGAGGACAACACATTTGGAGAAACACAAGGGGGAATCACAGGTAAGTTCGCTGAAGATAATTCACAGGTACGGACGATCAGGAGATTGCAGAAATAGGTCTGTTTCCTACTACAAGGCACACAACTGACTGAACTGAGGTGTGTTTTTATCAGAGATGTATAGTAACGAAGTAGAACTACTTCACTACTGTACTTAAGTACTAAAAGGCTGTATCTGTACTTTAGTAGAGTATTCTTTTTTTCTCCTACTTCCACTTTTACTTCAGTACATATTTTCGATGAGTTTATGTACTGCATAGTTACTCGTTACAATTATAAAAATGTTGAATCATTCCAAACCCACATAATCAGTGGCAGAGCGGTAGATGGCTCTGTCAACAGGTTTAATGAAGCTGGCTCATCATTGAGGGAATCAAGCGATCAAGAAGAGCGCGCGCGCTCGTACTCCCGTTCTGCCTCCCGCTCTGCTGCCTGCCTCCATTGAGAACACTTGAGATTTGTTAGTTTTTTTCGAGATGGAAGAACCAGAAACACCACCTTCAACTTCGAGTGATCGTGGCGCCGGTGGCGGTGTTTTCATTTGTTGGAGTGAAAGATAATTCATATAGAATGTGCGAGGACGCCGATGCACTGAATCGTTCTTTGTTTTTAATAGTTCAAAGTTACTATTAAATTTAATGTTAATACCTTGACAAACTACATCATTAAAAAGATATAAGACTCAAGGTTTAGTATTTGACCACTATTTTATTCTGAGAAACTTATAGTGACAGTTATTTTTTAATTTGTGTCAGGAGTAATGATAAAATGAGTCGATACCTTTAATATGAATTATGAGCGTCAGCCGCTCCCATTAAAAAAAAAACCCTCCCGTGTCCCGCTTGACCAAACAATGTCCCTCAGGGCTTTTAGCTTGTGCAGTTTAATATTGATAGATTTTCATAGATTTACGTCAGATGTCTTTAGAGAGGAATAATATTTATTGAATTTATACCCAAAATGGGCCGATGTAATTATGAGCACTCTGATATACTGTATTTTCAATCCATACTGGCAGTCTGAGGGCGCCCTGTGCACATTAGTCCATATATGGAACACATGAAGAAGAGCCATATGTGACATTCCAGGAACTCCCTGAAATAAAGCTTTCAGATATTGCTGTAACATGCAGATAAATACCCAATAAGCTGTGGAGAAAAAAGGCACAAGCAGGGAGAAGGGTGAGATGCTTTACTACATAATACAATACTTGTACTTTTACTTTCAGTACTTGAGTAGTAAAAAATTTTTTAAACTACTTGCAATACTTAAGTAAAAAAAATGTTGAATACTTTAGTACTTCCACTTAAGTAGGGTGCTTAGAGAGCACTTCAACTTCTACTCAAGTCACTTTTTTGATAGAGCACTTGTACTTTTACTCAAGTCTGTGTCTCTAGTACTTTATACATCTCTGGTTTTTATGTGGTGGTAGATGAGGTGCATTGATGAGTGGCAGGTACCGGTGATCAGAACTCTGGTGATTGTGATTGTTGAGCGGTGGTGGTGAGAGAGTGGTGGTGCATATGCAGTCAATGGATTTGTACAACATAACTGATTCATAAATATTTATGTTTCTGTGTGGGACAGGGTTGCATACAGCAGTTAATCATTCTAGTTTTTCAATAAAAATATCTAAATATCCATGGATAATATATATTATCTGAAAACAACCCTTGTTATCTTGTGCAAGTTTCCATATCAAGCAATTTGTATTGTTTTAAATGTGTTTTTTTTTCTGATTTTTTTTTTTTTAAATTTACATGACAACTGTGATGTTAATTAAGTTAGTTGAGCAAACCTTTTTTGTGTGTGTACTTTTGCTTCACGTCTGATCCATCTTCTTATTTGTTTCCTAAGACTTTCGAAATGTGGTTTTACTTTCTTTCACAAGGCCTATGAGGTGCTTTGTGCTTGAAAGGCAGAAGCACGAACTACCGCTATCTAAATGAGAGTAAACAGTTTGAAGCTACATGTACCCAACACTCTGGCCTTTAACTGACTGTCTACTATCCGAGTCATTGCCAGGTGGTTGAATATAATAAGCCATTTGACAGCCAAGAAAATTTCTCCCCCAGTGGCGGCTGCTGATGGCTGAACTCTTTAATTGTCACACAGCTGTCATTTTTCTGCAATGCTTTGCTTCTCAGGCAGAGGAGGACTGTAGGAAAGAGCTGAGTATAAGGTGCTATGGGTGAATTGCCAAGGGGGCTTTGCATCTTGAAATCTTTTTTAAAACTCGAATCATAACCTGAGAATAATTTCATTTCAATGAATGCACAATATAATGTCTTTCTTTTAGCATCAGTACTGTTGGGCTAATCAACATTCCGTCAGCTGGTTTATTTTTTTTATTAGCACGAAATCAAGTATTTGCATTATTCATCTTCTAGAAGGAGGCTCGTTCCAAACTTGGTTCCCAAGGTTACCGTGAGCTGGCTGAGGTGAGCCTGTCACTTCCAAGTTTAAGGTTAAAATATGCTTGGGATTCGTTTAAAGTCTGGACTTCGCTCTTGAAGCTACAATATTGATCCTGTCAGCATGTGAAGTGGAGCTGAATGAGGTTGTACACGATATGTTTGTTCTCCGGAGACAGCTACAAAGACAGTTGTCTTTCAGAGTCAACCGCTCTGTTCCTTGATGATGTAATTCTCATGTTAGTCGTGAGGCAAGATGAGATGCTTAATTCCAGAAGTGTCATAAGGTTTAAAAAGGATTCTGTGGTGTCAAGTGTCCACACCATTTCATTATGTAAGAGAGCGCTACAGCTACAGCTACAGTTTTTTAACAGCCTCAAGGGTTTCCCATTCATTCAGTTCAAAACGTTCTAAATATTTCTCAATGAAACACTTTAAGGCAACAAAAGTATGAGAATTTGAGAAATAGAAAAATGTCTTTTGTAGGGGATAAGATCATACCATGAATTGTTGAGAAAGATGTAATAAAAAAAAGGAACTATGATATAACTTTCTAGCAACTCCCTAATAAAAATAGTTAAAGGTGCACCACATGATCAAAATCGTGTATCATGAGATGGGTAATTTTCTATCACAGATAAAATGATGCAAATCATGAAACAGTAATTCAGTCTGTAAAGATAATTAGAAAAGATGTGCATTGTGAAAAAACGCTATACAAACAAACAAAAAGCTAAAAGAATTGTGTTTTTTTCTAAGACTTCATCTGGATTGTATTCATAACGATGATCAAAACATAGTTGGAGTAGGTCGAGTTCATCAACACCCCCAAATCTTCACAGTCCTATAACTCGTCATGGGTCGACATTTCATTCAGTAACATTAGGCAGTTCAGATTTATTTGTCGTTTAATGTTTGACGAATGCTTTAGCCTACATGAGCGTAAGCAATGCTTCTATTGCTTGTTTCTACTTCTTTGCCGGTGTTTTGATCTGGAAATTCTGTACTATTTCAGAAGATATGTAAAAGTACCACCCTACAGTAAAACAGTGGAAATATGGATTACCTAAAAATCCCATACATTTTTGCGTTGTGTCATAAATGACTTGAAATTCCATCAATCAATATTCCATAACAAAATGTTTTCAGCAGCATTTGGCGCACAGGAACACTAATCTCTACAAAGTAACTTTAAACACATTTTCTTTAGAAATCAGAAATTAGATGGAGTGTGTGTAAGGCTGAGCAAGGCTTATCTTCCCCTGGCCATGGACTTGAGACTACTGTGAAATTTTCTCACTCAAACAAATGGCTGTTGCTGCTTCTGTTTGCTTTTAGAGGGAAAAGTTGCTCATAACTATTGGTTTAGGATCAGTTTTCACCGTAATATTAGCAAATTGGCACAACATATTTGGCAAACGATCCAGTGCAGATCTGCGTTGCACTTTGAAGAACTACAAGGCTTTCTGTTTACAACTTGTTTTTGCAGCATGAGCAATGTAGCCAAACACAAACATATCTGTTGATTTCTTGAACGCAATGACCAATGAGAGGGGTTTAAGTTTAAGCACTGAACAAAAACTCTGGCATTTTGAACAGTTAGTGGAGTTCTGCATGCTTGCAAAATTCCCCTCATTATAACAAACAATGCAATAATAAGAGATTCATTGCATTGCAACTTCATTTTTATTGTAACAGAAATTCTTGAGATCGCGATGAACGAAGATGACTGAGCTTTTTAGTGGATTATAAAAACCCACGTACAGTATGCAACGTCATTTATTAACGAGCCGCTTTATTAACAATTAATTTATCAGCAGTGTTTATGTTGGGATGTGTAGGATGTGCGGTGACAAGTAACTTGAAACTATTTCGAAGAAATCTATTTAAATGTGTTTTAAATGGGAAGCATCTACTTAGACTTACCTTGGAGTTGATTCATCCTCTGCCTAAGATCAGAAAATTCTAATTTAATGCATTAATATACAAAACAGAACTTGAAACCCATAACCTCTCGTAAACACAATGAGACCCGCCGCCTTCAACTAATTTAATGGTGAGTACACTCAAAGTCTTTGTTACACATCAAAATACATATTTTATTGCTATTTGCTGTGTTATTGGAGGAATTGAAAAGCTTTTGTGCATCATGTCATGTTTACGAAGTATATAGGCTTACTGCAAAAGGGTTTTGGTGTGGTTTGATGGACTATCTTGTGTTTTGGTGTATAGAACTTGGTCTATTTCATTAATAATAAATAACAATAAATATGTTATTGTTTTAGTGAAAGTTTCTTAGATTATAGAAATGTGTGCCCCCTATGACAACGAAATGCCCCCCATTCTATATGTTCTGGCGATGGCCCTGCCTTAAAGATACACTCATTTTGATGTGTAGACTAACATTAAAGCATGTGTAAAGTACTCAAATATAATTTTAACTGTAGGCTACTGTGTTATTTGACTACATTGAAAGTTCATACATTTTAATTGTACACTAAATTTCGACTTCATGGACATGGTGTCTGGATCAACATCCAATTTTATTATATTAGCCAATAAGATTATATGGTAGGTTAAGGTTTAAGACTTCATTTCCCTGTTTTCAGCGTTAGGGTAAGGGCTTTCATTGTTTGTTCGTTGGCAGTGTTATTCTTGGACCAACAGGGGATGTTGGTTTCAGACTTTGGAAAATCACATTGTGCAGCATAAATTGTGAAACTTAGTGTAATCTTATGTTCAATCGGGAGCTGTTTCAGCACTTTTGCCTCAGGTGGAGCATTTGATGTAACAATATCAACTCAGTAGCATCAAGGAAATATACGTAAATGGTTCTGGGCTCCTGTCAGATTGCCAAGATGAGTTTGCAGTGCAGTGGAAACAAAGGTATACGAATAAGCTCACTTTAAGCAATTTTCTGCTAAACCAACTTAATTGTGAAAAATTTTAATTTTGAGAGATTGCTCTCTCTTCCTTAAAGAGTATATTAAACCAACAGAAAATGTAATTTCCCTGAACCTTCTTGACTTTTGATTACACTGGCCACATTGGTTGATGAACACATCCCTTAAAGTTCATTAGCATACTATTGTTAGCATATCATTTCTTCATTTGCTATGCTTACCACATACACATCACTTTAATTAACCGCTTCCTTATAATGAGCTCATTACACCATGACTAATTAAACCATAAACCTATGCTTTAACATACAGTACATGCATCCATGAAAACACCCTTTAGCTATGTGCAAAAATAAAATCAACAACTGAAAAAACACGTTGCAATTAAGAGGTTTAAAGTTAGTCTAACTGGATTTATTGAACGATGCCCTCACAGGCTAGTGTTTTTACCTCATTACTTCAACCAAGAGGGCTTTAACATCACAGCTAATGGGATGTTTACATGTTATGAAGGAAACTGAGAGGGAATTTGGGTCTTAACCTTAATTACACTCTTACCTGCAAAAGCAGTGTTTAATATAAGCCATCTGCGTTGGCTACACCAGTAGAGAGCTTTCTTGGTTGAGTCAATTTCTCAGTAGTTAATTCTCATAAGCCAATATAACGCTGCTTTAACCCCATGAGAGAATGGATGATTGGGTCTATTGATTTGCCATTTCAGTCCCTGTTGTTTCTGTATATTTCTCATGAATTCCCACTACACAGTTTTTTTTTATTTTTTTATGCTCATTGAATTTGTCCTGGTATTTCAAAATATGACATGGTTGATGATCGCAATATTTCCTTAGCATGAATCCTTCACCGAGAATGCTTTTCATTGTCAGCAGTAGTGTTTTAAAATAACAGCATCCCGCACGTCTACATCTGGTGAACATGTGCTTGTTTAAAAATTGTGCAGCATGGGTCAGAGTATCCTCGAACGATTGATCTACACTCTCGTGGAGCAACAGCGTTTCTTAGGTCATGTGGCCAACAGACTTGAAAGAGCCCAAACTTTTAGCCTGCCTGCAAACTGGGTCACTGATGAACCCCAGGCTTAGTTTGAAGGAAGTCCTCCCAGTCAAGGCTGTTGTGCCCATAGTGCAAGTCTCCATTTCCATGCCCAAGTCACAACAGACCAGGCTGGTGTCTCATAATGCAATAATGTTTGTGTGACAAAAGGAACAGAGCAGAAGGACGGATATGAGTTGTGACACGCATGCCTAAGCCGTTGCCCCTAGGCAGGGAGCTGCAACGATTGTGCCTGCGCGAGGACAGCCACGCCTCACCATGTGCCCAGACAGCGAGAGAACAGCTGTCGCCAGCGGAGCATCGGTTGGAGGAACTTGCGAGCTGGCACCATGTGTTCTGACTGGCAGCGGGTGAGTGGTCCAGGCACACAGCTCAAACAGACCGGCCCAAAGTGTGGCAGACATTTTGTTTTTATCCAGAGTCAAAATACGGGAGCCGCCCAATTGGCGAGACCGCTCAAATTCAGCATGCAGTGGCACAGAAAGGCTGAGCAATATTTCATAACTGTCCTACTGAAAAATAAAAAAGGACTTGCTGTCCTCTGCTTTTTTATCTCTCTTCTGTCTCATTTCTCTCTATCTCTCTCTCCAGTGTATTTTTCTCTTTGTGCTCCCACCCGAATGAGAGTTTTACATCCCACAACTAATTAAACGGTCCCACTTTATATTAAGTGGCTTTAACTACTATGTACTTACATTGAAATTAAGAATTTGATGCAATGGACTTACTGTGTACATACATGTTTTTACATTGTACTTGTATTTTGAAAATACCTGCATGTAATTACAGCTGTAATTAATTAATGTACTTACATTTATAATTACATGGTTGACCCTTTCCTTACACCTTAACCCACCCTTGTATTACCCATACCACCACACCTGTCCCTAACCTTACCCGTATCACACCTCAATAGCAGCGTGTTTTACAATACAACATGAACACAATAAGTACATTGTACTTATTTTTCGATGTAAGTACATAGTACTTAAAGCCACTTAATTTAAAGTGGGACCAATTAAACTTATTAAGGTTTACTGCGTGGTTGTGGTCCTTTGGTGTGACGCCTCCACATAATACAAGAAGAGTTTTTCTGTATTAACACAATTGATTATTAACATTTTTTTTTTATGGCTGTAGAATGTGAGTCTAAATGTTAGAAATAATATCTCAAAACGGCAGGATCATCGAAAAATATCTGTCTGTGATGACATTTCTGTAGTTTGGAAATTGATTGTGGTAACAAGTTGTGTTTGAAAATAACGTACCACAGATTGTCAATTAATAAAGGCTTATTTCCACACTGTTCCTTGCGCAATACTATTCTATGAAAACATTTGCTAAAAAGTCACTGCAGGCATATTTTTCCAACGAGCCTGGATTGGAATGTTCTTTGTCAGGACTTTAAGCAGATGTTGTGATTGCATGTAGCTGCATTTGTCGGACATTATACAAATAATATGAATAATATAGAGGCATTGATTGTTCAATGATTTTTCAATGATTGTGCTCATTGAATAGCATCCATAATTTGACATTAGGGCTTACTATAGTAGAATCCAACATCATGGCAGGCTTTCTCAATCACATACTTCAGTCATTATATTTTGTAATCAAGCAAGCTTTTCAGTTGAGAGAGAGAAAGAGAGAGAGAGAGAGAGAGATAGAGAGAGAGAGAGAGAGAGAGAGAGAGAGAGAGAGAGAGAGAGAGAGAGAGAGAGAGAGAGAGAGAGAGAGAGAGAGAGAGAGAGAGAGAGAGATAGAGATAGAGAGCTAATTCAGATATAAAGTTAAGGAAAAAAAAGTGTTTTTGATTTTTACAAAACACCTTATTAAAAAACAGCTATTTCAAAGAAAAAAACAAACAAAAGAAACACTGCATTATTTTAACTACCTTAATTCACGTATGAAAAACAACATCATTAAGAACAGAACACATACCAACATCACATCACCATTCAATCTCAAAAACACTGATTGCATTCATCATTTTGGAATAATTGAAATCAACAAGAATTCTTGATTTGAACATATTCTTAAAATCTGATTCAATGTGTTGTCCATTTCTCTGTTCTATTTCATTTCTCCTGGAAATATAAATCGCTAGTTTGGCTTGACCAACAATAAAGTTCTTTAATTTACACTTATATTGCTGTAGTCTACTATATTTAAAGCCAAGTATAAAACATTGCTTTGTAAAAAAAAAAAAAAAAACCTAATAAAGAAAACAAAAATTCTAAAAGATCACAGAGTGGAGAAAGTCTGTCACAATTCATAAAACAATGGAATATTGTTTATTTTTCTCTGAACAGAAAGGAGGGATATCATTTACAGCGAGATTCAATTTCATCACAAAAGTGTTAACAGCTATTACACCATGCAAGATTCTCCACTGAAGATCGCCTGCCCATTTAGTCAATGGTGGTTTGTATAGTACTCTCCACTCTGTCAGCTCTATCTTTTAACGTATGTTTATTTATCATCTTCACAATAAATTTGTATATCACCTTTCCTTTAACTGTACAAAAATCAACATTTTAATTCAAACACAACAATTTGATTTATCAAGATCAGTTATAATTCTGATGTCTGGGAAAAAGTCCTTTGCGTCAGGGGAAATATCACCCATACTGTATCTCCTGAGTAGAGTTTTTTTCCTTGGAGTTTAAAACACCATCCAGTTTGTTCAGAAACTTTCTGGCAAATCTCACTGATCTTACACCCAGATGTATAGCAACAGTTTTTGCATTTTTTTAGTCCAGGTCCAGCTTTGTCAACAATATCTTTCAAATGCAGTAATTTCTTTGACACAAGCAAGTCTTTTAGCCCTGGAAAGTCATCTCCTGACACATCAAGGCGACTCCCAAACACCACAGCTTCCTCAAGCAACCAAAGAAGAAATGTAGCTGACTCTGTCCACTTATGTTTAAAAAGTCTCCACACTTTAAAAAGACTTTTATAAAAAGATGGTAGTCTAGTCAAATCCAGAAGAACATGATCCGTTAAGAAAAGTGCAGCATGAAGTCCCATTCCATTCACCCCACATAAAATGGTTTGTGCTGATGGTCTCCACGCTAGATTCTGAGGTCCCATCAGTAGTCGCTGAATGAACTGTAGCGGATAAGTCGCTCCTCTGCTGACAAGATTTACCAAGCCTTGACCTTCTTCATCCCTTGGCAGTAAAAGAACAATTTTAGGTGCCCAGTGCAAATTGTCCCAGAAAAAGTTAACCATTTCTCCTTGAAGCTTTGGTAAAAGTCCAACAGGCGGATCAACACAAGCAAGTTTATGCCATAAAGAGGACCCCACCAGATTGTTGATTATAAGTGTACGACCTCGATAAGACAGTGTAGGAAGTAGCCATTTCCATTTCTGTAAATGTCCTTTGATTTTTTTTTTTTTTTTATGATTTTCCAAGATATTTTAATCCACCTTTCTTCCAGATTAAACCTCCAGGTAAGATGGGAGGTCCTCTATTCCAATCACCCATTAAAAGGGCCTCACTCTTTCCCCAGTTAACTTTTGCAGAATATATATTTTTTAAACTATTAACAATAATCTCCAATTTTTCAATATCATCAGCACCAGTAATATAAACAACTACATCATCAGCATAAGCAGAAAGGTGTAACGTGACATTGCAGTGTTGTATAGTAAACCCACTCAACTCAGTTCTTAATTTATGAAGCAGAGGTTCAATGGCCAAGGAGTATAACATTCCTGACATGGCATATCCCTGTCTAACTCCCCTCTGAATTTCAAAAGGAGCACTCAAACCACCATTGACTTTGAGTACACTCTCAATGTCATGATACATGGCCTCAATCATATTTATAAAACTCTGACTAAAACTAAAAGCTTCTAAAACATCTCTCAAATATGCATGTTCTACCTGGTCAAAGGCTTTTAACAAAATTAGACCACCATTAACACCTAATAACCTTGCAACCTCTAAAACATCTCTGACCAATGATATAAAATGTGATACTCTGCACATAAAAGAGATATCGGTCTCCTGTTACTTATGTTTTTAAGATCCCCCTTCTTAGGCAACAGGGTAATAACAGCTCTTCTACAGCTTAACGGTAACAATCTTTTGTTCAAACTGTCATCAAGAACCAAAAAGAAATCGTCACCAATCACTGGCCATAACATTTTATAAAAATCAACAGGAATCCCGTCAATGCCAGGAGTCCATTTTCCAATTTTCCATACTCATCATAGATGAGTCTAATACATCAATCTTTGTAAGATCATTAAGAAAAGTAGTCTCTTCATTTTCTCTTTGAGACAATTCACATTTGTATAGGTTTGAGAAGAAAACAACAGCATGTTAACAATAATCTTGCGTATTTCACTAGGCTCAGTAAGATTGTTTCCTGTGTCAGAGCGTAATGAATGAATGATACGACTTTGGCCATTTTTGCTTTCTAAATTGGAAAAAAATGTAGATGGTGCATCCATTTGAGAGATACTTTGAAACCGCGAACAAATTAAAGCCCCTTGAGCTTTCATACCCAATAAGTCTGCAAGGAATTCTTTTTTTGGATTTACTGCTTTTAAAACAATCACCAACACCTGTAGAAGCTGTTGTACTCAAAAGTTCTATAATTTCATTTTCTAACTTCTTCATTGACTGGGCCATTTCTTTAGTAACATTACTCTTGTGTATTTATGTATAATCTTATTACTAGGGCTGTCAAACGATTACAATATTTAATCGCGATTAATCGCATTAATGCCATAGTTAACTCAATCACAATTATTTTTATCTATTATAAATGTCTCTTGATTTTATTTTTGTCCCATTATTTTTTCTCATTTTAATGCTCTTATCAACATGGAAAAGTGGATCGGCTTGCTTTGTGCAAATGTTTTTTATTGAAAACAACATTGACATATACTATGTTCAATTTCACACTAACATTCTCACTTGGAGCAAATAATCTCTCAATGTAACACTGTCCATTAATAAAAGGGTGAAAGAAATACTGACGAGGTCCTGATATTGATGAGGGGGCGGAGAATTCGCATCAGCTGTGTGGTTGTGTGTGTGTGTGTGTGTGTGTTTGTGTGTGTGTGTTTGTGTGTGTGTGCTTGGCCATCAAGTGGTATTTCAGACTGGACGCGCTGCGATTATGATAGCTCAGTTCACAATGACAAAACACAGATCACTTTGGTCTTGTCAATGGAACCATTTGGCAACTTTTTAAAAGTAAACTTTCCATTCAGAATCTTATTGGTATCCATTTCGGCGTCTCGCGCTCGTCATCCACTCAAAGCGCAACGTTAACCAACTATTTGGCCGGCTGTTGTTTTGTTTCCGGTCTAGCTAGATCCGCTTACGCTTTGGTCGACGAAGCAACAAAACATCCTCGCGCGGCGCAAGCCATTAAAATGAATGGGTTTCATAGCGTAGCGTCCTGTTGTAACAGCATGTGAAAAAAACTACAAAGTTTGCTAGGCCAAAAAGACCGTCCTGTTGTAACAGCATGTGAAAAAAACTACAAAGTTTGCTAGGCCAAAAAGACCGTTAATCGCGCGATAAAAAAAATCACGCCGTTAAAATGGGTTTGCGTTAACGCCGTTAATAACGCGTTTAACTGACAGCCCTACTTATTACTTAATTATTTTTATAACTGTATTCACTGTGTCCAACTGATTGCACTGTATTCCTCCTTTTGATTCTAAACTGAACTCAAATGGCACTGAGAATTGGGTAAGAGACAAACATAAATGACTTAATCGGGGAACTTGAAAGATGAAACCAAGCTGATGACCTGGGTCTGTGGTGGAGTAATGAGTTTGATGTGTAATTAAACTCAAGGTTCTGTGGGGTGCGGACTGGATTGATTCCTGTAACAAGGTTAGATGTTATGGGACGAAGGAGTGCGGGATCCAGCGAATAATCAACTATTTTAATAATAAATAAACAAATACAAAAACAAAAGTAAAGACGGCAGTCCCTCATGGTTGACTGCCGCCACACATAATAAAACAAAACATCAAATAAAATCCAGGCCTGGCCTCTCTCGTCCTTCACCATCGTTGCTCCTCCTTTTATGCTTCCGCTCCTCTGTGAGAGATACGAGACCGGATCGCCTCATTAGTAATCGCGCCACCGGCCTGCTCGCCACAATTCCATTCCTAGAGATTCCGAACAAATGGGTTTTTGGGGTGCGGACTGATGGGGCAGAGAACCCGAGGTTACCCTGTGAGTCAGTCCTAGAGCTCCTTCAGTCCGTTTTTAGGGAAAAAGCGGGTCCAGCAGAGAAGTCCAATAGATTTCTTAGGTGCCGAAATAACACCACAGACACAGTTTAATCACCATGGGAAAATCTCAGAGTAAAACTGCTGGGAGTTGTGAAAAATATGATACACCGGTGTTTTGCCAGATGAGAGGTTTAATTATGTATCATCTTTTTACTGTTTTAATTAATTTTATAACTGTAATATATATCTCTTTTATAACTGTTTTATTTTCTTGCTTTTATTTTGTGATTATTTTAATTCCTTTCTGTAAAGCACTTTGAATTGCCATATTGTATGAAATGTGCATACAACGTGAAATAAACTTGCCTTGCCTTACTCTTAACCCAGTTGTTCAATGTGGACCTTGCCACAATCCCACCATTGTTGTAAGGAAGTATAAAACTGTTTTTGTTTCTTAAAATTTTCCCCCCAAAAATAAAAAAATCCAATAAACTTTTTATCATTTAAAAGGTGTAACTCTGTGGTTCTCCCAGGGACAGGCAGGAGACTCAGTTTGATGGAACAAACTTAAACTTTTAACAGGAACAGGCAGACAGGTAAGCAGGTTAGAGCAACTCACATTACACATCATGTAGATCGGACAAACACTGACTGAACTGAAATGATTTAAATGCAAACACAGATGATACGACCCATGGTGTAGCCGATGGAGGGAGGAGCCATGGAGGCTGAAGGGAAGGAGGTTTTAGGGCGATAACGGACAGAGGCGGATCCAATGGGGGAGAATGATAGGGAGGACACGGAAGTTTGCCGGGCCATTGGGGAGCAGAGGGTTCAGAGGGACACGGTGAAGCCGCTGGCTTGGGCGACTGAGGTGTAGACAGGGACACAGAAGGGCGCGGTGGAGACAGAGGGACTGAGGACCAAGGAGGAGCAGAAGGGAGTGAGGAGTCCAATGGATCCTGGGGAGTGAAGGGACGGGGCGTAGCCAGAAGAGTGCAGTCCAGAGGTGAGGGTAGAGGTGACCTAGACTGATCCGGGGGGACGAGGGTGCCTGGTGGAACAGGTGAACTGAAGGGCCACAGTGGAGATGAAAGAGGTAGGAGGAATCTTGGACGCGGTGATTAGAGTCAGATCCAGGGCATCCACTGTCCATGATGACACTGGAAGCCCCTGGAAGCCCCTCAGCGAGCCCACCATCCCACTGGTGTCTGGTTGGTGAGTGACAGGGCTGACAGGAGGCAGAGGAGATGAGGATGACGGCTGGATGATGAGGCAGGAGAGGGAGGTTGGGTGGGAATTCAGGAACAGACTCAGGAGTAGCTGCGGCCATCTCAGCTGAGGGCTCGGGCGGCGAGGCTGCGACCATCATTGCAGAGGGCTCAGGCGGTGAGGCGTGGCCATCTGGGGACGAGGCCCTGGAAGGGAAGCATCACCTCAAGCTGGAGCAAGCAAGGACACATTGCAACAAGCGTGTTGCTGTAGCCAATTTAAAAGTTGTATGGGATCTAATGGGGGAAACTTACACCCCTAGCGGCCAGAGCCGGATTAACGCAAAGGCAAACTAGGCACGTGCCTAGGGCCCGATTGGCGGGATGGGGCCCAGACAGAGGGACAAAAATATTTTTTTTTACAAATGTCCTATCTCGTTCAGGCGGCGATAATACACTCGCGTTTCGGAGTTGGGATAGACGGAATTGTCATTTGCATGGGCCAGCATTGCATCATGAGTAACTACAGGTTACCATTTGCACATCTTAAGTCTTACCAGTTTAAACATTCATGCGATATTCGGTAGGCTATACTTGCGCGCTGTCTGAGAGATGTTTTTGCGCGCTGTCTGAGAGATGTTTTTTTCTGCACACATACAAGCCGCCCCACAAGCTCGCGGGTAACAACAGTTATTTTTCGTGGATTATATCGCTTTAAGAGTAAAAAACATGCGAAAATTATGTCAATTACGGTCTTGGTGAGTATCCTCTAAACACAGTCGGTTATGTCTTCAATAAGCATACATTGCACGTGACCGTATAATGTTAGTGGCTACAGGATCTGTGCACGAGCTCTTACAGTGACAGCAGCCATGGTCTGTCATTAATTTGGTTGTCAAAACATAGTTCCCTTTCAAGGGAACTTCGAGCTGCGTTTGAGACGCGGTGGGAACGCTCTGCGTGATTGCGTCATGAAGCACGTGTAAAATCAGTCCAATGGAAGCCCGATACGTCATGGGTGACGTCATAAACCAGGAAACTATAAAGCACCCTTGAAAACAGACCGCGACAGCTTCTGTAGTCTTCAGCAAGCGCTCTCTGTGATTCTGTCCTTGTCTATTTATTGTTGTTTGTCAAGCCCAATATATATATCACTATCTATCATTATGGCGAGCAAAGCAATATTATAGACGTTGTGTTGTTCCCTGCCCTCGTTACATCACGGGTGGGGACACACATCAGCTTTTTGTTGCTGTTTGGGAGTGGAGCATGCAACAGTAATTTCTCGAGGGATCTGACTGTGCATTGCGAGAAGCTGTCCGTGAGGACGCTCCGCTCCCGCCGGGCGTTCTTCGAGGAGGACGGTTCGGTTCGCGTTCCCCGAGCGGGTCTCTCTGTTGCCGAGGCTCGGAGACGGCTCGTATTTCGGGGTTCGTAAACGGATCTGACAGCGGGGGTTGGGACGGGCTCCGCCCTTTCTCAGCTTTCACATGCCAGATCTAGTGTGCTGCGATTTCCAGTTCCGAGGAATTGGTATCGTTAGTGTTTTGTTTTAAAAGAAGGAGAACAAAACAAATACAAATCTTTATAAAAAGGCAGATGTTTGAGTTTTCAATGAATACATTTTCCAGCTCATAACTCTGTTGAATAAAGAGGAGCTTTTTTAAAGAAAAAAAGGAGGTTTTATCTAGTGCTGTTGCCAGTTAAATATTTACTGGCCAGCTGAACATTATGAGATTGAAAATAAAGAAGAGTTTGTTAAAGATGAACTGTATCTTAAACAGGGAAAACTCTGTATCTCAGCCTCCTCGTCGGGGACTGTGGTTTTTCCCTATCTCCACACTGAGGTGTCGAGATCGTGGAATAAACCGGTTTGTATTTTATGTGTTTAATCCCCAGATGTCTGACTATAGTAATGTTTGGGTATTAAGTATCATAGTATGACATTGCCTCGGGTTAAAGAGACACTTACGAGCTTTCTCTCTCCCGAGTCGGCGTCATCGTTATTAACCCCGACGTTACCCACCAGCCATCTTAAATAATGAATACATTTTTTATTAGGCAGCGCTGGTGGGTAAAGTATGTAAGGACATGGATGAATGTGAGGGGCGACTCTCTGAGGAGGGTCGCAGCGCTGCCAGTTCGGTTGTTTCCTGCTGGTGGCCACAGAGTGATATATGTATGTATATATATATATATATATATATAAGTTTTTCTGATATAAAGATAAAGGAAAATAAAGATATAATTATGTCTGTTCTTCTGGACGCTCCGCTTTCAAGAAAACTGAAATATAAACCATTCATCATTCTTCCTCACCAAATAATGTTCCTGAGATATTAAGCTCCTCTCAGCACAAAGTGCAAAACAGAGCGTCGCCATTCGGGCTCCTCCGCAATTGAGGGGTACCTGGGTGGCGGTCGCAGTCTAGCCAGTTAGAGACATGCAAGATCTGAGGACTGTTTTATCTCTAAAATAGCTTTGACAAAGAAGAAGCCCTGACGCCGAGGCGATCAGGCTTCTAAGGGTGGTCCCCTCTGGGGTAGGGACGGTTTTGAGAAATCGTTTCTCCTCAGCGCCCTTTGGGGTGCGACTCTCTGAGGAGGGTCGCAGTACTGCCAGTTCGGTTTCCCTGCCGGTTCGCCGTTTCAGGGCACCAAGGTGTCAGTGTCCCCAAACGAGCCTTCAAATAAGAAAAAAGAAGAGCAGTCAGTTCGGTTTCCCTGCCGGTTCGCCGTTTCAGGGCGCCGAAGTGCCTGCTTTTTTCAACGATCCTCCGAGGAGGGTCGTAGGAACTAAGCTAGTTAAGAGGTAGGCAAGATCTGAAGACTGTCATCATCTCTAATAAAGCTTAGACAAGAAGTCCTGTCGCAAGAAAACGAGGCTATCAGGCTTCTGAGGGCTCCTCCGGGGCAGGGACGGTTTTGAGAAATCGTTTCTCCTCGGCGACCTCTGGGGTGCGACTCTCTGAGGAGGGTCGCAGCGCTGCCAGTTCGGTTGTTCCCTGCCGGTTCGCCGTTCAGGGCACCGAGGTGTCAGCGTCCCCATACGATCCTCCGAGGAGGATCGTAGAGCGGTCAGTTCGGTTGTTCCCTGCCGGTTCGCCGCTTCAGGGCACCGTAGTGACTGTTCAACCAAGGGACGGTTTTGAGAAATCGTTTTTCCTCTGGGGTGCAACTCTCTGAGGAGGGTTGCAGCGCTGCCAGTTCGGTTGTTCCCTGCCGGTTCGCCGTTCAGGGCACCGAGGTGTCAGCATCCCCATACGATCCTCCGAGGAGGGTCGTAGAATGGTCAGTTCGGTTGTTCCCTGCCGGTTCGCCGCTTCAGGGCGCCGTAGTGACTGTTCAAATAAATCCAGAGGCCAGTCTTGAGAGACTGGTTCCCCTAGTAAATTTGACTACTGCCACATATTTCTCAGTGGGTCCTGCACACTATAGAAAAGGGTTTCAGAATTCAGTTCGGTTCTTGTTCGCCCAGATTTCTAGGGGTCCTCCTTTCATTGGTGGACCCCGAGCAGGCTTTGGTTATGGAGCAGGAAGTACTATCACTTCTGCAAAAGGAGCTGTAGAAGGGGTTCCTCCTCCCAGCAGACAGCCATTACTTCATTGTTTCCGAAAGAGGATGAGGTGTTTCCCGAGGTTTGCTTTCGGGGGCGAAGCATACCATTATTGGGTTCTTCCATTCGGCCTAGGTTTATTTCCCCACACCTTTACAGTATGCGTGGATGCAGCTCTGGCTCTTCTGAGACTCCAGGGCATTCGCGTATTATACTACATCAATGATTGGTTGTTCCTAGCTCAATCTGAGTTTATGGCAGTTCGGCATCGAGATGTCGTTCTGTCTCATTAAGGATGTTGGGGTTGCCTCTCAACGCCAAGAAGAGTGTGCTCTGAGGACCACTTTTCAAGGTGTAGCAATTCTACAGCAAACGTAATGGGGTATATCTAGGCCAGTCACTCACTGTGAAACAGTTTCAGACGGGTGGGTCTCATGGCAGTTGCGTCCAACGTTTTACTTTTGGCCTTCTGTTCATGAGACCCCTGCAGTGGTGGCTCAGGACCAAGGGGTTTTCTCCGAGGGGAAATACGTTTTCGCATGATCAAGGTCACGCGGCTATGCCTTCGTGCTTCGGTCATGTGGAAGAACCTTGGTTCCTCGCCCAGGCCCAGTGTTGGGGGCTTCTTGTCGACGCATATTGCTATCGACGGATGCTTCCCTCACAAGTGGGGGCGATCATGAGTGGTTGCTCGGCGAATGGCGGACAACACACTGATGGTCTCGTATATCAGAGCAGATGTCCTGTTGAGGCAGGGGCTGAGGCCCAGGGGATTGGAGACTTCACCCTGAGGTGGTGGAGCTTCTTAGGGAGAACTTTGCTCTAACTAAAGTCAAGTCGACCTTTCACATCGTTTGTACAACGCATTGCTCTATATGGTTCCCCCTCACGCAGCCAGCTCTTCGCGGACTGGATGCGATGGTGCAGGTGTGGCCGAGGCTGCACCTGTACGCATTTCCCCCGATATCTATGCTCCTGGAGGTTCTGGAAAGGGTTCGCCGGGAAGGGGCCCGTCTGTTACTAGTAGCCCCTTTCTGGCCGACTCGAGTTTGGTTCTCGGACTTGGTGTCTCTTCTGAGCGGCTCTCCTATGGAGATTCCAATCAGGAGGGACCTGCTGTCCCAGGTAGAGGGCACGATATTTCACCCTCGACCGGAGTTGTGGAAACTGTGCGCCTGGCCTCTGAGGGGGCCAGGCTCATAGAATCCGGTCTCTCGACTGAGGTCGTTGAGACCATTCTCCATTCCAGAGCCCCTTCCACGAGAAAACTGTATGCGCTGAAATGGAAATTATTCTCCACCTGGTGTGGTGAGCGTCAGTTAGATCCTGTTAACTGCCCTGTTGGTTCAGTTCTCGATTTTCTGCAAGACCGTTTCTCTGCTGGATTATCTCCTACCCCTCTGGGGGGTACTTCTATTGGGAGAGATCCTCTGATTACTCGTTTTCTCCGTGGTACATTGAGGTTGAGACCTGCACTGCACTCCAGAGCACCGGCTTGGGATTTAGCCTTGTACTTACATACGTAACCTGAGACGTTTTCATTTTAAGGAATCAGGATTAATATCCTATGTATTTAATTTAGTTCTCAGGGCTAAAACACTACCCAGTGTTATTTTGCATTTGATTAGGCCTACTTTATTCAGTCTCTGTAGTACTATTTCTGAATACTGGTGTCAGACCTAAGCAAAATATTTTCTCTTTATAGGTATCTTTATTCTATTGTACTTTTGTGCTACTTTTTTCAATTTAATTCAAAGATTGAAATCAAGCTTCCTTGTGTTGCGTAAATTCTTAAGAACAAAATTACCCCATTAGGAGATAAATGTAAGATAAAAAAGTCTAAACTCCCCCCTCAAATTAAAGAATCACCTAAGGGGGGATTTCCCCCCCATTTTCCAAAACGAAATTCAGGCCCTGCTGACAAACAGTTTATGACATCCTTCCAGAGCTTCTGTATATCAGAACATTCCCATAGACAGTGAATTAGAGTTCCTTTATAATTTTAGCATTTTGTACATATCAGGAATATTGCTAGACATATGATTGAGTTTTTCAGGTGTTAAATAAACCCTTGTCAACCATTTATACTGTAATAATTTAAGCTGCGTGTTTATGATTTGTTTTTGCGCCTTTAAACATGCTTCAGTCCATTCAAATTCCTCTATTTCTTCTTGAATGTCTTTCCTCCATGCGTTTAATTTGTCTACAGCAGACTCTTTAGAGTTAAACATTATTAAATTATAATATATTGACAATTGGCCCTTTTCACCTCTTTTTTCACCTCCATCATTTCCTCTATTAATGACAGTTTGGGAATCACACAATTCTTGAAATGTAAGAAGTATTCCATCCATATACAAGTCTTTACTGTAAACCCAGATTTTGTTTCTAATTAAACTTACGAGTGATCATTACTTATTTTTTTATGTTTTGTAAAAACCTGCTATCATTAATAAACAACATTAGTTGTTTGTACTATTTAGCTGAAAGATTCATTGCACTAATCAAGTTTAGCAGAGATTACTTGGTATGTTTAGTTTCATAAGGAAGGGGAGGGGTTCAAACACCACATCACAAATCAAAAGGCAGAAACCACTGGTATTCAAAAACCTGCCTGGTCACGTGAAAAGACCCGCGTCTAACGTGCTTCCAAGGGGCTCTACACCTGGCTGGACGAGCACAGGCCTCAGCAACAGACGGTATTGAGAATTAACAGAGGTTTAGATGTTGATGAATTATTGTTTAATTTAATTTAAAAATATTCACCATAATGGTGATGAGTGTTGGCTTTAGTTGGGCTCTTGCCCTTGACATTTGAAAATTAGTAATTATCTGGTTGCTTTACCTGTGTGTCTAAAAAGGCACATTTGTTATAGCTAAAAAGCTATAGTAAAGTTATCCAGTGACAACTGCACATTGATGTTGTCATCATTAGAGATTAAAAGTCATGAAAAATGAAAGCTCTGTGATGTAATGCATGCAGGTTACCTAATAGTACACCTACACAGGAAAAGTTTTAGAATGTGAACTAATGATTCTCAGTAAAGACTACTAATGTAAACTTGTTTTGTCTACTGCACCTACATAAGATTATATGTTAATGCAACTCAACATGTTTAGTTTCAGCTTGTGTAAAAAGTTAGGGTTCCATGTTAATACAACTCAACATGTTTAGTTTCAGCTTGTGTAAAAACTAAAGTGGTATAGGGCAACGGGTTTCCACGCGATTTGCGAGTAAAGTCAACTAATTCGGGTTAAGAGTGAATCCTCCATCCTTATATTTATTATTATTTATTGTTAGACAGATTCTAAATGGTTTTGATGAATGTGAAGGGGTCATGTTTGTCTTGTTCATAAACATTTATAAATGTTGTAAGCTATTGCATTTTGCAGAAAATCTTAATTGAATGTGTTGATTAAATGTAAACAGAGCAAATAAGATAAACTTAATTAATTAAATGTTAATTCCTATCACCGCAAGCTGCTTGAATCTAGTGCTAAAAGCACAGCGTGGACTTCCGGTTATGACGTGCAGCTGAACAGTCGCACGAGTAAAGCTCGCAACCAAATACTCACAAAAACTACTAGAAAGACCACCATATCTCGTATAAAAGTTTTTGGAAATCACTTATAAGTTCGGCGGGACGAAATTCCACCAAAAGCCATCAAATCTGGGCACCACTCGAAGCCATCTGCACAGTTGGAGGAGGAAAACGTGGAGCTAGCAAGCAAAAAGCTAACTGAGGCACAGGTTGAACCTAATACGACTACAAACGATGACATCCTCAGTGCAATTCAATCTTTGAAAGCTGACTTTACGAAACAATCCTCTGACATGCTCGATGCTATAAATGGCATAACATCAGACTTACTGTCACAGTCCCAAAGAATAGGCGAGACAGAAGAGAGAATCGCACAGACCGAATAGGACGTCTCAACGCTTCAACACAGAGTTAAAAAACTTGAAGAAACGACAGAATTTCTAAGAAACAAAGTGCAGGATCTGGAGGACCACGGAAGACGTTCAAACCTGAGATCACGTTCAGCTCCGCGCCGGTTATCGAGCAAGCTCACTGTGTAGGACAAGTCAACCCAAATCGTTCGGCGACTTCAAGAGCGATAATAATGAAGTTCCTTAACTATCAGGATAATAATGAAGTTCCTTAACTATCAGGATAAGGAGAAAGCTTTGAGAGCAGCTAGAAAAATTAAGGACTTACGATATGAAGGACAACGGATCAGCCTGTTCCCGGATCTGTCAGCCAAGACGCGGCAGCGACAACGCCAGTTTGATGGAGTGAAAGCCCAACTCAGAGACATGGAAATCCGCTATGGTATGCTCTACCCAGCGCATCTGATAGTTACGCACTCCGATCAGCGCCACATCTTTAAATCGCTCTTGGAGGTTGAGGACTTCATTCGGTCAGTGCGTAACGTTACCTCAACTCAATCGCCATAGGCAAGTAGAGACTTGTTAACAGGACTTAATTCCCGTGTTTATTAAACAAAGGTAAAGTTCTGAGTGGTCCAATTCATGTGACAATATGTTCATATTTGATTAGAACTGGGATAATGTTACCTCAGCAGATTACTGTCTGTTTAAGTATAGTTTAATATATGTTTAATTTCTTTAAATAAGCTACGTGAGTAGCCTACATAACTTTACGAATAATTTGAAAAAGTCACATTTAAGTTGTGCCCATGTTATATGAGGGTGGAATTATGGGAGTGATCTTAATTATGTTAGTGGTCCAGTTTTGTTATTTATTCAGTCTATTAGTTTGCGAGCCCAGAGGGGTGAATAACGATAGTGAGCCTGCAAAAGGTTGCTCCATGTTATATGGATTAAGCGTGTTTCTTAACCAAAGTCAGTGATTTGGGGGTTTTTCCATGCTTTCCTTTTGGGGGAATGTATGGGGGTATGTATGTTGTTGTGGAATCAATATTTTATTTTATTTTTTATATTATTTTATTTTTCTTGTTTTTCTATGGTTTGTTTGGACACAGCTATGTCTACATGGTTACACGATATAGTAAACGATTAGTAAGTCAGAGATAAGTGTCTGTAGCTGGAATACAAGAGGGCTAAATAATTTAGTAAAACTTAAACAAGTATTAAGTCGACTGAAACAAATGCGATCAAATATAGTTTTCTTACAGGAAACACATTTAATAAAAGACGATATCAGTAGGGTCACAAAGAGATGGCCAGGTCAGGTTTTCAATGCTTCTTTTACCTCTCGAGTTAGAGGAGTCATGATCCTCATACACAAGTCTGTTCCATTTCAGTTAAGACAGCAACATATAGATCCATTAGGGAGGTACATAGTTCTTAACGGTACGATTTTGTCAACACAAATTAATCTAGTAAGTATATACGCTCCTAATATAGACGACCCTTCCTTTATCAGAACTTCTTTCTCACAATATCATCATATCCTGGAAATTATGTAATTGGAGGAGATTTGAATTGTGTGTTATACCCAATATATGATCGCTCTTCAGGAATAGATAATACGCATCAACAATCTAAAAAAATGATCATAAATTATATAACTGATCTGAATTTAGTGAAAATATGGAGGTATCTTAACCCAAGTAAAAAAGAATATTCATGCTTCTCAAACACACACAAAACATACTCGAGAATAGATTATTTTTTAATTTCCAACAGCTTAGTTTCAAAAGTAGGAAGATGCTGGTACGACAGTATATTATTATCTGACCATGCCCTGGTTACTTTTACACTCCAAATTGACAATCTTGTATCTTCCCCTCCCAGATTTCGATTTCAAGCAAGCTGGCTCCTGGGCCCTGACTTTGTTAAATTCCTGGAGGACAAAATAGACCTATACTTTCTAGTTAATACAAACCAGACAAGTGCTTCAATCAAATGGGAGGCCTTTAAAGCCTATATCAGGGGGGAGATATTAAGTTATACAAGAAGATATAGATCAAAAGAATATAAGACAAAATTAGTAAATTTGGAAAAGCAAATTAAGGTGTCAGAGGAACACCTTTTTAGCAACAATGACCCTGTAAAGCGAAAAGAACTTATTGTATTAAAAGCCCAATACAATGAATTAACCAGTACTAAAATAGCTAAGAGCTTGATGTGGCTAAAACAATCCTATTACGATCAGGTAGAAAAACCCGGAAAGTTGCTTGCATGGAGAATAAAAAAAATACAAACAGATAGAGCCATTAATTCATTAACTTTGGAGGAGGGGGTGAATATTGTAGATCCATTGGAAATAAATAATAATTTTAAATTGTATTATGAAAATCTGTACAAATCTGAATTCGGGCAAGACAGCTTTCTTGATAAACTTAATTTTCCTAAATTATCAGAGGGGATAAGAAGTGACCTAGAGAGGAATCTGAGCATTGAAGAGCTCTCAGAGGCACTACAGGGCATGAGTAGTGGAAAAGCCCCTGGGCCTGACGGCATCCCAATGGAAATTTATAAAAAATTTGCAGGGAAACTTTTACCACACTTGCTTGAAATGTTTAACGAAGCATTTGAAAAGGAAATACTACCCCCATCATTGAGATCAGGACTAATTACCCTTATATTGAAGCCAGGCAAACCCGCCAATGAAAAATCATCTTATAGGCCCATATCTTTGATGTCATGCGATACAAAAATCCTCTGTAAGGCCCTCGCTAAGAGAATTGAAACATTCATACCGAACCTCATAATGAATGATCAAAATGGGTTTGTGCTGGGAAGGCAAGCCCTCCATAACATACGTAGAGTCCTAAATATACTATATAAAAAACAAAATGCCAAGGACCATGCAATCCTGTCGCTCGATGCGGAAAAAGCCTTCGACAGGATTGAAAGGGGATACCTTTTCGAAGTGCTTAAGAGATTTGGGCTAGGTGATGGGTATATTAAATGGATTAGGCTCCTTTATAATGATCCACAGGCAGAAATAATAACAAATAACCACATTTCAAAACCCTTTAACTTAAGTAGAGGTACTCGACAGGGGTGTCCATTGTCCCCTCTGTTATTTTTATTTGCAGTAGAGCCACTTGCAATGGCAATCCGGAGTAGTTCTGAAATAAAGGGCATAACAATAGGTGAGAGGGAACATCGTTTATCTTTGTTTGCAGATAATATTGTGGTTTTTCTTACAAATCTAGACCCTTCTATTCAAGCGCTTAGTTATATACTAACTGTATTTGGAAAGTTTTCAGGTTACAAAATTAACAATAATAAAAGTGCCCTACTATTAATTAATGGAGATGAAAGGAGTAGCTATCCGATCTCTAGGCAATTTGCCAGCTCTCCTGAAGGTTTTACATACTTAGGGATTAAGATAACCCCAAACATAAAAGAAATTATTCCAAGGAATTACGACCCATTAGTAAAGAAAGTTATGGACTCACTCGAGAGATGGAATGTACTGCCAATTTCTATTATTGGGCGTATAAGTATCCTTAAAATGTCGATCCTACCTACATTTTTATACCTTTTCCAATCAATTCCACTCCCTCTTCCAGCTTCCTTCTTTGCCATTCTCAAGAAAACATTCGCAAGATTTTTATAAACGTCCTCGGTTATGTCTCTCCTTACTCTACCTATCATTCGAGCGGGGAGGGCTTAAAGTACCAAATATAAAACTTTATTATTGGGCAGCTCAACTTTGTTCTGCTAAATACTACTTCATAGACACAGACATTCCAGCGTGGATAGATATAGAAAAAGATACAATAATGATTCCATTACGAATGTATCTTTACTCTATAAAAACTACGAATAATCCTTTCCTTAGGAACGCCATTTTATTATGGTATGAAGCTCACAAGTTTCTAGATGAAGCAATTACAATGTCAGGTTTGTCACCAATTTGGGGTAACACAAAGTTTGTACCGGGTAGAAGTGATAAGGGATTTGAAAACTGGATGTATAAGGGAATAAGTCAAGTAAAAGATTTATACGAGGAAGGTACAATGTTATCATTCCAACAATTGATGAGAAAATATGATATCCCTCAGAAACATTTTTTAAAATATTTACAAATAGAAGTTTTATACATTCTGAAATTAAAAACTATTCAGAACCCCCTTTGTCAACTATAGAAAAGCACACTTTATTAAAGCATTTAAGGGACAAAGGTAATCTGTCATTACTTTATAATATACTTTTAGAGGGATAAAAAGATAGTTCACTGTCTTATTTAACAGCATGGAAGAATGATCTCCAGGAAGACATTTCTAAAGAAGAGTGTATGGAATCTTGTTTTTTTGCCCAAAATTTTTAAAAAAATGTGCCCAAAATCACAGCATCAATACTAGGAGTAAATTACTTCAATATAAATGGCTTTTGCGGACATACATCACCCCAGTCAAACTACATAAATTTAATCCAAATATTCCAGATAGTTGTTCAAAATGTAATCAAGGAATTGGTACCCTTTATCATTGTGAATGGGAGTGTAATGAAATTCAAGGATTTTGATAGGAGATTGTTTTTATGATTGGTAAACTAACCGAAGTAAATATCCCTCTTTCACACAAATTTTGTCTGTTTCATATATACCCAGTAAATCTTGAGGTGAATGCAAGAAAGCGCAAACTAATTGATTTTAGTTTACTTCAGGCCAAACGTACTATTGCTTTAAAATGGAAGGAAACCCAAGGACCTAACACAGGTCAGTGGATTAAAGAAATGACCAACAACCTTGCCTTGGAAAAACTTACTTATGTCGTTAAAGGGAAACTAAAAGACTTTGATAAAATTTGGGCACACTTCTTACATTACTGTAACCAAGTTGACCAGACAATATGGGATGAATTACCTAACTCTTCTTTGGTCATGTCCAATATTTAACTCAGCTCTTGTAATCCAGCAAAATAAATAATGGCTCTGGTAAAATAGTAGGGGGGGGGGAATGAAAACAGAGTGAAGACACAGGGAGAGAGGCACAGAAAGACAGCGGAGGGAAGCCGCGAGAGAGAACTTGTGGTATGTTTATTCCTCAGAGTCTGGAGAACCCCAAGCCAGCGGCACGAAGGATCCCGGCGGTGATATGAGTGGAGGCTTAATTCACTAGGAGGTATTGTGGATTGCAGTGTCTAGTGTGGAAATAAGCACGTTTGAAGTCTCGAGTGTTTTACTGATTGCACGAGTGTGGGAAACCCTAAATTCTACTTCCACTCATAGTCCCAGCTGTTGCTGATCCCCTGTTCAGTCTCTGTCGTCAGGAATGAAAAATCACTGAGCTGTTGCTGACCCTCTGATGTTCAGAGTGGGGAGGAACCATTGAGCCGTCTCTGTCGCCGGGAATGAAGAAACAATGAGCCGGTGGGGGAATGAGAAGCTAAGAGCTGTTGCTGACCTTCTGTTGTTCAGTCTCTGTTGCCAAGAATGAAGAATCACTGAGCCGGTGAGCGAATGAGAAGCTATGAGCTGTTACTGACCCTCTGATGTTCAGAGCTGGAGGAACCATTGAGCCGTCTCTGTCGCCGGGAATGAAGAAACACTGAGCCGGTGGGGGAATGAGAAGCTATGAGCTGTTACTGACCCTCTGATGTTCAGAGTTGGAGGAACCATTGAGCCGGTGAGCGCATGAGAAGCTAAGAGCTGTTACTGATCCTCTGCTGTTCAGTCTCTGTCGCCAGGAATGAAGAATCACTGAGCCGGTGAGCGAATGAGAAGCTATGAGCTGTTACTGACCCTCTGATGTTCAGAGCTGGAGGAACCATTGAGCCGGTGAGCGTATGAGAAGCTATGAGCTGTTACTGACCCTCTGATGTTCAGAGCCGGTGAGCGAATGAGAAGCTAAGAGCTGTTACCGATCCCCTGTTGTTCAGTCTCTGTCGCCAGGAATGACGAATCACTGAGCCGGTGAGCGAAAGAGAAGCTGGAAGCTGTTACCGATCCTCTGCTGTTCAGCCACTGTCACCAGAAAAAAAGAACCACGAAGCCAACTTTTAAGACTTTTAACAATCCATTAAAGAAACAACATTATTTATTTTAACCCTGTCTGCCTCATGTGTCCCACGGTATGCTCCTCGGGGCGGTGTTGCAGTTTAGGGGTGGGCGGCCCGCTGGAGCTCACCCCGACCTGTGACATTAGATAAGTCCAAGCCACACATATAGCATTAGCAACAAGCATGTTGCCAATACCCTGATAGCAATGAGCATTAAAAATGAACTTAGCTTCGTGAAGACTTTCAGAGATGAAAGGAGAGTGAATCACATCGAGTCCTGTGTCAGTTTATAATCAAAACGGCTAATCTCATGTTCACAAATTTGAATTAATCTGAGATACAATCCTTGTGGTTAACGAATTCCTCTAGCTAAATTTGCGATTGCACGATTCCTTGTGAGATGATGTGGTTTGCCTGCCGAATTTCGCCATTTAATTGGCTCCTGAGAAAAGCAATAGCTGCTGATAATACTGAAGGAGCTTATATATGTATACAGTTATAGGCGTTGTATTCCTATAGGGAGACGTGGATCAGCTGATGCGAGCTTGACTAATGTGACCTGCCAGAACTGACGCTACGCTTGATGCTCTTATCAATTGTGTGAGAGCTATTTGTAAGGCAATATGTGGCTCCAAGTGATTCCTGTCTAATTCATCATTTTCAGTACAGTTAAAATCTCCACCAAGGAACAATAAAATAACAATCCGTAGAGTCACTGTCATTATCTGAGACTAAACTTTCAGCCTCATTTTTGTCTTTTTTTAATTGTTAAATGACCTTGCTCTGGTAGACTTTTTTCCTTTTCGTAGGGACGTTGAAGATTGACTCTGTTTCCATCTCCAATTCAACAACACCCTCACTGACCCGTTTATCAGTAGTTACAGTGATGTCACTGCTTAAATTAGCCGTCTCATAAACCATGCGATCAGGTAGAGACAACAGACCTGCAGTAACCTCAGCCATAGTGGGTTTATTCCCAACCGACCCACCAGAACCTGACTCAACAGCAGCAGGGGCCACAACATCCTCTGTGACAAACACAGCTTCAGAATGTACAGTAGCATTTTCGTCCGTTTTTTCAGGACAAGCCCGTATCAGATGGCCAATTTTGCCACAGCCAAAGCATTTCATTATGCTTTCAGACGTTGCATAAACTGTATAGTTAAAGTCCTCAACTTTAACATTAAAGGACAGGTTCAGCTCGTCAGCATTGTTTTTCATAATCATGTAGACTTGTCTCCGAAAAGACACTATGTGTTTCAGCAAGGGAGATTTACAACTAAGAGCAATTTTCCTAATGGGAGACACTATCTTAAGGGAAGACCATTCTTTAGCAATACTTGCATCAGAAACAAAAAGATGAACATTTGACAAAATAATCTTTCTGGAAGGGCTACTAAGAGGGAGTACATGTGTAAGCGCATAATTAATTGCGACTCCCGTTTGAACAACCTCATTAGCTTTTTCGATCGAGTTTAAAAATAAAACAATCGCATTGTTCATTTTAGATGCAGAAACAATAGCATTGTAACCAACTGCATTGCCAACCGCTAAATCACATTCCTCTACACTGAATTTGCACAAAATCTTAACCCCAAGACGCCAAGTTAGACCATTACTACTCGTAACACCTAAAGCATGCTTCCCGGCAAAAAAGACGGCGGGAGCAGACTCCCACAACTTTCTCTAAAGAAAACTATTCCCCTACACCAAATAACACACACAAAACATAAACAAACAAACTACAGAAAAGTTAGAATCACCTGCATGTATATGGAGTCCCCAAAGAACCACTTACATAGTTAAAGTTTCCTTGCATCATTACACTCCCAGAATGGTTTGATTCCAAATGAGACAGGAGGGGCTGGATAATACATACAAGATGCATTGACAGAAATTATGACGTTGGATTTGGATTTGAATGCAGACTGAATGTAGAACTCTGTGTATGACTCAAGCATGGTCAATTGCAAGATGCTGTAACAAATATAGAGAGATTATATCAACCCTATTAAAAGTTTCACAAGGTTTTAGTGTTACCTTGTGCTAGCAAAAAAAAAATAAAAAAAAAATTCATTAGTTGACATGAAATATAGTTATTTTATATATCATTCATATATAATACGTATTACTTCCCTTCCTTTGAAAACAAATAACTGTGATTTCTTGTTGCATCACTGCATCAATAGGAAGAGAATTACAATAATATAAATGAAGTTCCAAGTGCCAAACCAAAGGAAACACTAATCACCATAAAAAAAAAAAAAAAAACTAAAAAAAACATTTTAGTGAAATCAACATCAATCAACATCATTTTTTTTAGTTGTATTGACAATTGAACATTCAAAATGACTTTGGGGAATGAGTGAATGCAAACAAAGAAAAATGACTGCAGAAGTGGAGGAAATGAGTAAAAAATCTATTAAGAATTGGCCTGCCTCAAACAAATTTTTTTTTTTTTTGTTTTTTTTTTTTTTTGCTTGACAAAATGGCACTCAAACTAATCAATTAATCTGAACTAAAAAGTGTTAGTTAGAATCACTGTTGGATTTTACAGTGCAGACAGCAACATAGTGTCGGCCCAGATCAGGCCCACAGTACACATGGAAGTCCAAAGCTAAATGGATCCAGAATCATTACAGTAATACAGTTTGCCTATCTGAACTATATTGTTATATCACTAATAGCCCCGAGACTGACAATATCTGTAGTTGACCTTGAATTCCAGTGTTTTCCTCAGATATCAATCATGCAAAGCAGACCTAGAATGATAAATCAAATTACACAGGCAGTTATATGATAATCCAGTTTGAAATTGGAGCTAACAATCTCTTTCTGAGACCATTTTGTGCTGAATAAAGAATGGCTTTGTGTTATTAGGCAAGTCAGTCCTCTGTGATTCAAAAGCAAAGTCTGTATTTTCAAATGCATAATAGCATGCTAACAGATTTAAGACCTTTTTACTACCCAAATCTGAGCTGCATTTACATTTTAGCACTTTGCTCTCACTATGCCATTTATTATTCTGCTTTAAACCAAGTTTGAGGTGTCATAAATGACTGATCCCTAGATGCGGGTGATGATGTGAACGATATCTTCATGAGAGAGGTGAAATGACCGTCGGGAGAAATCCAGCTTGTTTTGGACAGGTCTCTACACAATTGAGTCATCATATGCCAGGGTTGGGAGACTGAGAGACACACAATTTAGTTTGTTCTCAAATCACCGTTTTTTTTAGGAGCTATTCTTAGCCTTAAAAGTTCACTTTAGGATTCAGATTCAAGACTTTTACTTCTAGACTGTATCTTATTTAGCTTCAAGACTGTGTCAGCCTGACAATCAATTTCTCAAAAGCATCTTCTTTTTTATATGCACATTAGCACTGAAAAGACATTCCTGACATAATGGCTGTTAATGTCTGCTAATTAAAAACTTGACACATGAATGAACTAAAGTGCCATTGAATTATTTAACATTGTGAGCTATAAACTTAACACTTTACCAATAAATTAACACTGAAAATGAGAGAAAAGTCAGATAGATGGTCAATAAATGCTAAAAATAGATCAATTAAAACAGAATGGCAGGCAAATAAACCCAGATTGGAAGGTTAATATATACATATATATATATATATATATATATATATATATATATATATATATATATATATATATATATATATGCATTCTGAAGATTTTCGGAAGCTAAAAATATTAATATAAGAACATTTTTATGTTTTGAACATGCTATTTAAAGGTCTCTGCAGAACTATTAGAATTAAACAATGGTGAGTCCATTATCGGTAATGAATATCGGACATAATATTGCAGGTGTTATCAGCCAAGCTTAGAGTTGTTTCACAGCCTGTGCTTGTTTTCAGTTTTGATTTGATTTGAATACAAAATGTTCAGCAGACAGCATTCATAAGCAACAATGCACCTCTATGTGTTGCTGTTTGGCAGAGAAAATATTCAATTTAGAAAGAAACTCTTCCATTACAAACTCTGCCACATAGCCAAAGTGCCTGTCTCTTTAAAATCCCCCTATTATGCTATTTTAAAGTTCACTAATTTCTCCTACAATACATGTTCATGTATCCATGGTCAAAAAATACTTAAATTTTCTCATAATATACACTGCAGCATAAACTCTTCTCTCAAAGTGTCTGAAAAAGTTCGATAATTGATTCAGTCTCTCTAAACCCCTCCTTTCCGAGAGCCTACTCTACTCTGATTGGTCAGATGGTCCAGTCTGTTGTGATTGGTATACTCTGCTCTTATTGGTCTGATGGCCAATCCTGTTGTGATTGGTCTACTCTGCTCTGATTGGTCAGATGGTCCATCAAGGGGCACGTTCAAGTTCAAAACGGTGCGCAACGTTTTGCTACGGTTACCGGGTTGAACGTCATGTTTCCTGGAAACAGCGTGCACCGGTGTGCAACAGGGTTTGAGATACCCTTTCTCTTGTTTGGTGGGCGTGTCAGAACTGCAGTCCAATCAGCAGCAGCATGTATATAAAGCACGCGGTATTAAAGTGAACTCGCACAATGGGTTCAAGGAAAGTAATTTACAAATGTGTTCGATGTAGCTCGGTATACACAACAACTGAGGTTATTAGAAGACATGTTTGTCGTAAGTTTTATTGTAAAAATATAGGATATCAACATAATGATGTAGTTGTTTATATTTTTAGCTTCATTGCAAGTGTATGACATTTGGTATAGAAATAAACAATGGTAATCAAGGGCTTTTCCTAAAATTGAGAAAGAAAATACAGGGTATTAAAACAGTATGAACTACAAATAAAGTCAGTATGTGAGGCTAAATAGATGTGTTTTAGTCTGAATTAGGTAAGATGTGCTTCCATTTCAGTTTCCACAAATCCCTTCACTCGATTGGGATGTTCTCTTGTGTTCTGGGCGGCAAGTGCAGTAACTGTAACATCGGGCATATTTTGTAGTATTAAACATTTATACCGACTTCATCAGGCTCCGAAAATTCTTCACAAAGAACACAAAGAATGGCCTTCTCAGCTGCCATAGTTGCAAGTCTTGCGTCATCACAACAGTGTGTTCAACGCTTCACCGTTTCTGTTTAAAAAGCGTTTTGCAACGTTTTGTCAGGGGCTGAACGCAGCTCTGTTGTGATTGGTCAGATGGCTAAGTCTGTTGGGATTGGTCTACTCTGTTCTGATTGGTCAGATTGCCCAGTATGTTGTGATTGGTCTACTTTGCTCTGATTGGTCAGTTGGCCCAGTCTATTGTGATTGGTCTACTCTGCCCTGATTGGTCAGATGGTCATGTCTGTTGTGATTGGTCTACTCTGCTCTGATTGGTCAGTTGGTCCGGTCTGTTGTGATTGGTCAGATGGCTCAGTCTGTTGTGATTGGTCTACTCTGTTCTGATTTGTCAGATACTGCCCAGCCTGTTGTGATTGGTCTTCTCTGCTCTGATTAGTCAGATGGCCCAGTCTGTTGTGATTGGTCTACTTTGCTCTGATTGGTCACTTGGACCAGTCTGTTATTGATTGGTCTACTCTGCTCTGATTTGTCAGATGGTGTAGTCGGTTGTGATTGGTCTACAGCTTACAGCGCATGTCAGAAACAAAATGCTCATTACCATATCTGAATTTCAGCTCTTGATTTTCCTCAGCACTTGATATACAGTGATACGAACAATAATGATTGTGTCAGTTTTACCATATCAATTCCAGCCTGAGTCATCATCCTTTGGAAGTGTCATCCTCTCGAAACACGGATCAGGCTCTTCAAGGTCTCAACTACAACTACAGTGTCTGAGGGCAAAGTGAACATTGTTTGCGGGCAGGCAATGAAGACCGTAGGCTGGCATTATGCAAATGTATTACAAACATATGTAGGTTTGAGGAGGAAGTGAGACTGGAATTACTGACTCATTTCAAGCAGCTCAGAACCAGGAAGACATTTATGACAACTAACTTGTCATGCACTTTGATCTTTAAAACTTTGCAGACCTTTCACATTCACAAACAGCTATTACACACTACATGAAAGGTAAGAAGCATAATAGGGGCACATTAAGGTGCATTTCAGAGCAAAAATTATGTTCAAATAGTGTTCTTTATTGAAAACAATAAAATAAATATATGTAATAAATAAAAAATCTGTAAATATAAAATAAAATTAATTGTTTCACATTGTTTGCAATAAAAAAATCAAATCTCTTTGTGGATCGTTTTTTTTTTTTTTTTTTTTTTTGTTGAAAATTAAGTGTCTCATTACACTGTAAAATAAGGAATTAAAACTACCACGCAGGCAGAAACAGGCCTCTGATTACTTTAGCAGAAAAGCTTTTTACTCTCCCCACATTCCCTAAATAAATTTACAGGCAAAACGTCTATGTGCATATAGACGTTGAATGAGAATATGCATATCTCCAGGACATCGTGTATGATTATTACCGTCCTGTATAGTGTCTTTTGTATTGTATACCGTTTTTATGCATGCTTTATGATTGTAACTTTCTCAACCATTGTATTGTACCATTATAACTTCCTCAATCATTACAGAGCCAAACTAACCCCGCAAGTCCATTATAATTTCTTCATTCAACACAGAAGAAATTGATCGCAACTTCAACACCATCAGTTTACTGAACCATCAAGACATTCTCCAGAGACTGCATCAAGTATTATACAATTAACTAACTAACTAAACAGAGGTTTAGTGTAAGCTGCAGACTCCTTGTTAACAAGTTGTTTTGAGCTAAGAAACCACTGGTTTTGTTAGAATCTACATAAAACATGTTAGACAAACAATATTCCCCGAAATATTATCACAAGTTCTTTAACTATTACATATGGGAAAATATTGTAGATTTGTTGAGGGTTTGCGAGCTCAAAATGCATGTATAAATTATGCAGTTACTGTTGAGGATTATTGGTTTTCTGTATACTGGCTTTATTTATTCTGTTGTTGTTGTCACTGTTGGTTATTTGTTGTGTTGTGATGTTAAGAGCTCATATTTTTACCTAATGACGTTTTTTGGTTGCCACAGTTATTGAAGTTTATGTGCTGAGGTCCAAATGCATCTATATAAAACTACACAACTGCACAATATCTTTGCCTTTGAAGAAGAGAATATTTTGCAAAACAAAGACTGCTGAGTTAACTTTATATTCAATCTCATTAAATTCTGTTCAGGATTTAAATGACGGCAAATCAAATGTTCTTGTGTTGCAAATTGATAATTTGCTGAAAAAAAGACATCTTAAAGGGGTAGTATAATGACCTTTTCACAAGATGTAAAATAAGTCTCTGATGAGTGTGTATATGAAGTTTTAGCTCAAAGTAACCCACAGATATTTTTATATAGCATGTTACAATTGTCACTTTTTGAGGGTGAGCAAAAACACACGGTTTTTGTGTCTGTCCCTTTATATGCAAATGAGCTGCTGCTGCAGGCACAGAGGGCGGAGCTTCAACAGCTTGTCTCCTTTTGCCTCACACAGACATGCACTGACAATTTAGAATGTAGAATGCAACAGGACATTTCTGAATCGTTAATTGATGAATTTAGCAGTTGAAACAAGACATTTACATACACTTCAGAAAAAAACAAAAACTTTTATTTCTTTACTGTCATCCATTAAATCAGAGTAAACTTTTTCTGTTTTAGATCAATAAAAATTAACATATTTTTTGCATTTGTCAAATGTCAGGATCGAGCGAGGGATAATTTTTATGTATTAAGTTTACTAAGTTTATTCTGTCTTTAAACAAAAAGAAAACTCCAGATGAGCTTAAGATGAGCTCCATTCTGAGCTTAAGAAGCTTCTGATAGGTTAATTGATTCCATTTGAGTTAATTGGTGGCACCCAACACCTGTGGATGCATATAAAGGCACACCTCAAACACAGAGCCTCTTTCTTTGACATCATGGGAAAATCAAGAGAAATCAACCAAGACATCAGAAAAAGAATTGTGGACCTCCACAAGTGTTGCTCATCCTTAGGTGCAATTTCCAGATGTCTGAAGGTCCCACGTGCATCTGTTCAGACAATAATACGCAAGTATAAAAAAACATGGGAATGTACAACCATCATACCGCTCAGGAAGGAGACGGATTCTGAGTCCCAGAGAGGAACGTTTTTTGGTGCGAAATGTGCGAATCAATCCCAGGACAACAGCAAACGACCTTGTGAAGATTCTAGCTGAAACTGGTAAGACAGTGTCATTATCCACATTAAAACGAGTCCCGTACCACCATGAGCTAAAAGGTTACTCTGGAAGAAGAAAGCCATTACTTCAAAACCACCATAAATAAGCCAGACTACTGTTTGCAACTGCACATGGGGACAAAAATCTTAATATCTGGAGAGATGTCCTGTGGTCTGATGAAACAAAAATGGAACTGTTCAGCCATAATGATAAACGGTATATTTGGAGGAAAAAGGGCGAAGCTTTGAAGCCTCAGAACACCATCCCAACTGTGAAGTATGTGGGTGGTAGTATAATGTTGTGGGGTTGCTTTGCTGCAGAAGGGACTGGTGCACTTCACAAAATAGATGGCATCATGAGAAAATACAATTGTGTGGGTATATTGAAGCAACATCTGAAGACATCAGCCAGGAAGTTAAACCTTGGGCGCAAATGGATCTTCCAAATGGACAATGACCCCAAGCATACCTCCAAATTAGTTACAAAGTGGCTTAAGGTGGTTTACAAAAGTCAAGGTATTGGAGTGGCCATCACAAAGCCCTGATTTCAATCCCATAGAAAATGTGTAGGCGGCACTGAAAAGGCGAGTGTGAGCAAGAAGGCCTACAAACCTGACCCAGTTACACCAGTTCTGTCAAGAGGAGTGGGCCAAAATTCCAGCAAACTATTGTAGAAAGCTTGTGGAAGGATACCCAAAACGTTTGGCCCAAGTGAAACAGCTTCGGGGCAATTCTACCATATACTAAGGAAGTGTATGTATACTTCTGACTTTGATGAAAGTGATGGTAATCCCTCGCTCGATTCTGACATTTAACAAATGCAAAAAATGTTAATATTTATTGATCCAAAACAGAAAAAAGTTTTCTCTGATTTAATGTATGATAGTAAAGAAATAAAAGTTGTGTTTTTTTCTGAAGTGTATGTAAATATCTGGTTTCAACTGTATGTGTAGTTATCTTCTAGTCATTGATTAGCATATTCTATATTATAGATTATAGATAATCTATAAATCGCGTTCCCGGGCGCGGGGTTTATGCACATTTTAAGGAAGGAATGTCCTGTAGTCTCTACCAGCCGTTCGTTGTAATCCTTAAAAACCAATTTCTTTAAAAGAAAATATCTCCCTTTGCTTTGAACTTTGAGCGTTGTAACTTTGCAGATGCTGTTTATGCTCAAACAGCAACATTACAGACTAACTAAAGTTAGAAAGGTGAACTCATAATCAACCACCCCTTTAAGTGACCCTATCAAGAATAGGCTATATTTGCGAGACAATTTGCTTTTAGTTGGTGATTAAATTCAAGGGTGTTTTGCTGGGTCCGTTTTTAAGAATGTTATTGGAAAAATAGAAGATAAAATCTTAAAGCATCACCTCGGCTTTTTTTTTTTTCCTCTCTTCTCAACTGGGTTGCTTTTTACCATGCACATAGCTGCTGTAATATAAACTCACACCAATACCATGACATTAAAAGGGAAGATTGTTCCCATGGGTATTCTGTTTTCACGGAAAGCCAAATGATTCTGTTCTTATCAATATTTCATTATTAGAATAGGGTTTAGTATAACAAGTTGTGTGGTTCCTTTTCTCTAAATGCAGAGGTGATGGACATCTTGAGGATGCCATTATTGTTTCTAACTGCAGAACAGCCTACCACAGCAACTAAAGGTAAGTATACACTCAGCAGAGTGGATACAATGACACAATGCACATCTAAATATAATGTCTCTCTAATGGGATTTGCATTTTGCCAGATGGAAAGATCTCTAGGTCTCAATAGACTCAAGGACATTATGAGGTTGTCTATTTCCATATGTCTTCCTGGTTTGATATTGACATTTTAGATGTATCCGAATCATGCCCTTGCGGGAACGGCTTCATTACAGCTCTTTGAGGTGTCGTAATCAACACGGGCGTCCCTTGAATGTGCTAAATAATTCAAAGCCAAAGTATGTTCCTTTCATAAGTCCTGTCATTTGCAATCACATATCGCAGGTGTCCTTTAGCTTCCCAGCTGGGAACACACTCTTATGCAGCTCATCTGGTAGGCAAGAAACAGTAGTAAACGTAAACCAATTCAAATATTTAAAGTAATAGTTTTCCCAAAAATATATCTTCTGGTGTCATATACTCATTCTGATGTCGATTCTATGGAAGCTAGTTTCCGCCGCAGAATAAAAAAATGAAAAAGGTAATTGCAACTTTTTATCTTGCAATTCTGACTTTCAGAATTGTGTGATATGAAGGCACAATTGCAAGTTATAAAGTCAGAATTACGTGATATAAAGTTGCAATTGTGTGTTATAAAGTCAGAATTGTGAGATATATAAACTTGCAAAAAACTTTTTTCAACATTGCAACTTTATAACACGTACTTGGGAGATATAAAGTCATAATTGCATATTATAAAGTCACAAAAGTCTGTCTATTTTTCTTGGAATTGGACTTTATAACTTTTATTTAAGTTTAAAAAGATGTCAGAATTGCGGGATATAAACTCGCAATTGGGTGTTGCAAAGTCAGAATTGCGTGATATACACCTGCAATTTTGAAAAAAAAATGTCTTTCGAGCTTCAAAAAGGGCTCAAAAGCACAATGAAATAATCCTACAAGTAGCCTATGCAATGTTTGGACTATACTGCAAGTTTGAAGCCATACAACATAGGGTTGTGTAAGCAACAGACTGAGAAGTAAGTAAATAATGATTTTAATTATTCCTTTATGCAAAGCAAACCAGAAGCCTGTCATTAGTCAGTCAATCATCCACTGTATCCAAGGCCATATTGATTTTATGCATATTTACTACCAAAAGTTGATGCAAAAACCCAAAGAGCATTAATAAAGTGTTGAACCCAAGGCTACAACATCCATAACCTGGAATAATTGTGTAATTTGTGTTGATATATTTTACACATTCGGCTTGGTTACTGAGATCGACAAATCAAATGTTGCTGGCTGTTCCACAATCCAGAAACAAGTCAAAGAGTGATCAAGCTTTCTCTGTAGTAGCTCCTAAATTGTGGGACAGACTTCCCCTTTATATTCCGCAGGTTCCATCTATCAAGGTGTTTAGTTCTCAGCTGAAAATGCATCATTTTAAATTAGCTTTTGAAGTAAGTGAATCTTAAGCATTGCAAACATTTCTTTCCAAAGTGATCTCATTGGGCAGTTTCTATTTTAGTGCATTATAAAATGTTATGTGTGTGTGTGTATATACTGTATATGTGTGTGAGAGTGTCTGTAGGCTTGGCAAATGTTACTCTTTTTTAATTAAATTGTGAAGCAGTTTGGGAAAAAAAATTTGTTTCTAAATGTGCTATATAAATAAATCAAAGTTGAAGTTGAAAGTTAAAAATGGTAGAAATAAAATCCATCAAGATTATGGTTTCTTTTCTTCATCACATCAACTAGCACTTTTGGAGAGTTGCTGGGATGGTCATTCTCAATTCCAAATAAAAAGGCAGTGAATTCTCAAAACCGGCAGGGCAAAGTAAATTACGCAGTGATTTATAGACATTGGCAATATTTTTCCATTTTAATCCTGCCACCATGATATATGAATGCGGGTGTATTCATGTTGAGTGTTTCCTCAGGGACACGTGTGAATAAACGAGATGATTTATATATTCAGATCAGGGCGAATGCATCTGGCTCTATCTGTTCGTTCGCGTTAGATAATAAAGTGGTTTTCTTTAATGACAGTAAAAGCATTTTGGTGTTTAAGTACATTTTGACAGGCACCTTTTGCTCGATTGCTCACGTAAAAAGCTGTGTAGAAATAACATGCTGTCTCAAATAAATTATTTCACACAAAGCACTGTCCTGCAATGACTTACTCATTAGCTTGCTATTGCTGGACCATTGCATTGTCTTTTTCATGCTGTGAAGCTGGGTGTAATGGCTGTGATTGTACCAACCATGGATGCCTATTATACCTGGAACTAACGGTTCAAATTTCAATTCATTTGAAAGGTAATTGCTTGCATGCCGCATTCGACTTTAAAAGTATGCCACATGGAAACCCTGTTCCTTTGGTCCTAGTTGTTTTGTAACCATTAGAAAGAGACGAAAATTGGAGTTTTACTCCCAACATCATAAACAACAAAAATGATCTTCTGTCCTCTCTAATATACCAGTGCGAAAAGAAAGCATGACTGCTCGACTGGTAAATTGAGCACTTCTCAAAGTTTCATGTACCACAGACTTCATCTTGACAATGGCTTTTATTTCAAAGGCTTAATCAAAGCGAAACAGGTTTATAAATTATAGAAGGCTGCACATGGTATGAAGTGTCGACTCGCTGTGAATTCAACAGTCATTGCCCCAGTTAGAGAGTTCAATAACCCTTTACTCTCAGTGTAGGTGGTAATGTTAAAGTGGGCACACAATGTGCTGTATATTCCACACAGGGTCTTTGGAGTGTTGGTTTATAATAACTTGCCCTGCCCTTCCCTCCCTGGCAAACTAACCAAAGTATCTTCTTATCAGTGGGTGGCACATGATGTAAAACTTATGCAACTGAATGAGAAGCAAAGAACAAGTTATTGGAACTCCTACAGCCAAAAATAGTTCGCTTTGTTTCCATCGCATCCTCAGGCTGTGAAATAACACACTTCTAAAAATAAAACCTTTTTTTCTGTTTAATCCTACTTTCCATTTACCCAACTAAAAGCCAGGCAACCCTCACAGTAGGAGGCTAGAATGAATCATAATCATATGTAGAAATCCATATCTAAATACCTGTGGAAAATATCCTGTTGGTTTAATTTTCCCTTTAAATTCACCTACCAAGTGGCACTGGCATTTTCAAGAACAACTAAAATAGCTCATTGCTGTGCAAATACGTGAGTGAAATTTACCAATGCAAAACTCATCACCATGATTATACTACAGTTCTAAAGGTGGTTGCCAGGGTGTCGCTTTTCGCTGTGTTTTCTGTGAGGTATTTAGCACATTATGTTTGGTGTTGTGGGTGGTTGTTTGGGTGTTGCTAGGTGGTTGTCACCCCACCTGTGAATTCTAGTGAACATTCAAGATTGAAACGCATTGTTATTCACACTATAATAATGGAATTGAAGCTTCCCCCTGTTTTTGTGACTCATCCTGTCTGAATCTGTGCCAAAGGCAGATGGGTGCTATTACTCAGCTGTGAATTTACCAGTATACACCCTTTGCTAATGATGTGCTAATGAACTCCCCCAATTAGCTCAACCCCCAGTTCAACAGCCTCATTTATACAGTAGTTGCTCAGGTAGTAACCAGTGACACTGGGGTTCTTAAATGTTCTCTGTCAGTTTAAAATACCATGGGCAGCCTGAAGCTATGTCACTGCTCAGTGACATTTGACACTGTGAAGGCAGTGATGGGCAAAGACATTATGACCCCAATGTTAGTGCACTACTCTCAAAAAGCCCTTTCGCTTGTCAAAATATTCAGACAGCAAAATGGTGCCACTCTTCCTCGGATGACTCATGCTCTTGTCACCAAGGTTACAATTTTCACACTGCCTTTAAAATATTCAAACCATGGGCCACATCACATTTATAAGGAAACATCACTCTAGATACTTTTAGCCACCTATACATCACTCTGGAGTCATATTCAAGATGCTTCGGAGACTAATCTGTCATTGAATCAAATTTTGGTCATTATTTACTCAACCATACATTGGTTAAAATCAGTATAATTTTCTGTTTTCATTGGAACACAAAATAGTTATTTCATAGAATCTGTGGATACTGTTATGTTTATCATTTTATGTTATTTTAAATATGATATAGTTTCATTTGTAATATAATTATACTACTAGACAATGGCACAACCTGTCCAAATCAACCCGAATTCACCCCCATGTTTAAATATTTTAACTATTATATATGATATATAGTTATATATATAATAGTAATAATATAGTAATAACAGTTATATCGCTAATACTTTCCAATAAGGTTTCATTTGTTATCATTGGTTAACTACATTAGTTAACATGAACTAAGAATGAACAATACTACTACTGTAATTCTACTGCATTTAATATTCTTATCTTATTACATGCAGTAATGATCAATCATTTTTCAGCATTTACGGTTTTGTTTTTATTTACTAATACATTAATAAAAACAACGGTTGTTTTAATTAACATTAGTTGATGCACTGTGAACTAACATGAACAGACAACGAACAGCTCTATTATTATTAACTAACATTAACAAAGATTAAAAAATATTGCAACAAATGTATTGCTCATTGTTAGTTCATGTCAGTTAATACATTAATGTTAACTAATGAACCTTATTGTAAAGTGTTTCCAATATTTTTATTAACTAACATTAACAGAGGCCAACAAAAACTGTATAAATATATTGCTCATTGTTAGTTTATCTAAGTTTATGCATTAACTATTGTTAACAAATGAGACCTTATTGTAAAGTGTTACCGTTATTTATAATTATACTAGTATATTTATAAAATAGCCTGCCCTTTCCTTGTTTTGCATCTTTCAAACATGCATCATATCCTCCGAAATGAGGTGAGAATGTCAGCACAGCGGCATTTTGGTGATGCATAGAGACAGATAGATGTTTCCCTTTTGAGACTATACTGTACTGTGTGGGTGTGTGTGTGTGTGTGTGTGTGAGAGAGAGAGAGAGAGAGAGAGAGAGAGTGAGATACATTTTGAAGATACAGTATATATTCCTGTCAGTTTCACTATCAATTTGCATCCTTTATTGAGGGTTTAAAACATCCACTCATCTAAATGCATTCGATTTGTGGTTTGCTCGTAATGCTAAAAACATATTTCGGTATATGAAACAATGCAATAAATAAGCATATGTATTGCTGCATTTTATTTGCATGAAACTGACTTGTATAGTCTCAGCTTTATAAAGGTCAAAGTCAAAAACAAAATCAAAAGTTAAAATTTGTAAATAACTAAAAAGTTGCCATTTGTAAATACCTCTGAATTGTTTCACATAACCAATCGACGTGAGAGGTCCGAGCAGAAGCTTTGGTGTTCGTTTAAATTCCGGGCAAGTTTCAAAGTGAAAGACAGGAACCCAAGACATGGCAATATACTGAAGTCAAAGAGTATTTCAATCTCTAAACACTAGATTTAAACCGATTTATTCACCCCCCACAACATACTCCATTTGCATAGGCTCCCTATAAGGCTTTAAATCATCATGCAATATAATAACAGCTATGCCATTTTAATGAAAAAAAAAAGCAAATACAAGCACATACCCTACAAACTTATACACAATGCACTTACCAAAAATTTTGAAAAGTTTTTGTAGATGTTTTTTTTAGGAATAAAATCCCCCCCCAAAATACTATATACATTTAATATAAATTCCTATAGTTGGTTGCTACAGGTACAGTAGCAATAAGCTGTATCATACTACACACAGCAAATTGATATCGCTGGTCAGGGCATTATGGTATATGTTGTCTAGCTAACAGTTTCATCGTTCTTCACTGGAACATCTTGAAATGCATGAGGCAGCAGAAGGCAGGGCCTGTATTGATTGTATTGCTGAGAATAGAGCATGCAGGCACAACGCCCAGAGCTTTTGTCATATACAGGATGTACGTGGATAATGCAGCGTTCCATTCAAAGTCAGATGTGGCTATTTCTGTTTTATATCTCCTATACTTCCGACCACAAATGCACTCCATTACCCGATGCACAGAAGATGAAGTATAAAAACAAATTGCAATTCTAGCATTCCCTTTAGAAATGTCAACGAAGAGAACCACATTTCCTGGAAACCAAACTGAACAGGATGAATAATGGTATAGGCTATAGCGTCTGTTTTGCAGGTGCAAAATCATCAACCACAGAGCTTGTTTGCAGCGTTTTACACATTTGCAATTGCAAACACCGGCATACAAATGATTGTTTATCTTTGTTTGTCTATATCCATTGGTGTTGCTCGTTTCATGTCATCCACAGTTTCGAGTTGAAAGCCAAACTTCCCAGGACCAAGTGGGATTTTGTTGCACTTTTCCAGGTAAGAAGGTCCAAATCTTGTTTTAAAGTTGAAAGTCAAATTAGGAAGTTGGAATTGTCCCAGTAGGAAGATGGAAATTATTTGATTTACAAGTAGGAAATTAGAAAATAACATGTTCCGTTTTGAATGTAATGCAGAATTAAAGGGATAGGTTCACAAATGAAAATTAGACCATGATTTACTCACCCCAAGTCATACAGCTTAGGTGTACATTCTTCTTTTATCACGGATGGATGCACTTTGATGGACTATACAGGAATATACAGCCATTCACTGCCATTTTAAAGCTTGGAAGAGCCAGGACATTTTTTAATATAACTCAGATTGTATTCGTCTTAAAATAGAATGTCATGTACAACTAGGATGATTTGAGGGTGAGTAAATCATGGGCTAATTTTCATTTTTGGGTGAACTTTTTCTTTAATAGCTTCGATCAGCATGCTACAAATGATGGTAAAACTATAGCAGGAGAAGAAACATTCAGAGGAACCACAACTCAGGAATGGGCATCCGTACTGCTCTGGCTGGCACATATTGATACTGTCCATATGCCAGCTGTAAAATTAGTCTGTGTTGGCATAACATGACTGTTGAGCCATATGATAATTAATTAACACAATGGAGTGTTCTGTCAGTTTTCAATGAAAGAAACAAGCTTGTCTAGTGTCTAGATTTGGAAACAGGGCTGTCAGTGCAGCAAGATTCCAGTTTCCAGCAAGACATAAGCTGGGGGAAGCATCATTTCTTGTTTATCTGATATAGAAGACGAGTGATATGAGGTTGTGTGATTGACAGGAGGCCACACAGAGTGAAAAGTATCAAGAAAAAACAACATAATACATACACAGTGCAATATTGATCATGCTTGCCTCTAGGAACAGAAAAACAGTACGATATTTGTACACCCACGCATGTGATCAGCTAAAGACAAAGAAAAAAGGAAACCTGTGAGCATCGGTCCGTGTTGTACATGTCAAATAAAATCAGTCATAATAAATAACCGTCTTTACATTTTCACAGCTTCAGGATAAATATTCAAATATATTTTACATCTGACATGAAACAAATACTGTAATTGGATGTGCAGCTAAAACAACAGCAGAAGCATTTTCTCCTCCCGTTATAATGCATAGGTTTATAATCGTATATATTTTGCTGTCCTAACAATCGTTAATTGCATATTATTACTTACATTTAAAATGTTGCTCTTTCCCTGCTGTCCACAACATACCTGAACAAGCTGGTGAGCCAATTTGAGTTAGGAACCTACCACTTTAGATGATACACAAGGGCAGCCGCCTCATGAACATATTTTTTAAAAGCTTCCCCTATCACTTCCCATACAACATCCCACCTAACATCCAACACACCTGGTTCCTGTTAAAAGCTATGAAATCCCATCAGATTTTCTGCTTCTGGCCAGTGATGTCCACCACCAGGCTGTTTGAGTGCTTTCCCAACAACCCAAGGGAATGACTAAATGCTGCAATGGATTTTTTTGGAGAAAGGTCAATCGCAAGTTCTGAAAAAAGAGTAGCAGCAAATTGCCATTGACTCGAGCAGTTTGGAAACTGAGGACAAAATGGATTGCAAAGATCACAATGTCCCAAGACATCATAGAAGAAACAGTGTTCCATGGAGATTAACTTGACAGATTTATTGATCTGTAAACAACAAATGTGTTAAAACCACTCTGCGTGTGAAGGATGTATGTATGTATGTGCATATTGTCAGCGCAAAATCACCCCCTCTTTGCCAAGTCTATTTACTTTCTTTACAATTTACAACAGACTTTTCCAGTTTAAGTATAACCGTTTCTTTTGCTTTGGTCACTAACTCTTGTTTGCCTGAAATTGCAGGTCCACATGCTGCTAGCCTGACTATGATTCACGTATTGGACTGATCCCCACTCTTCAGCAATCCTGGCCAGCGCTTGATCCAGTCGGATAACGAAGAGATTGATAACAGACCTATTGAGATAGAGCGCACCCTCAGTGTATTTTTCAGCCTGTAAATCAGCGAGGTAAAGCCACCAGCCTACGCTAGCTGAGCCAGAAGTAAATTGCTGTTTACTCCAGAGCCTGCGGGTGTCCTTTAGGCCAGAGAGCCCCCGGTTGCACTGTAACTCAAGAGCTGTGTCATTATATACAGGGAACTGATCAATAGTTGCAGGGAAATCCATAGGAAATCAGGGTAAAACCTGTGCTTCATTCCGCAGCTGTCCGAATGAATGACAGCACTGTATGCTGTCAAAAGATACGGATGATTTATTTGGTTTAGTGTTGGGCTACACTTGAAATGCAACACTCACAATAATTTTAAACTGTTTTCAAAAAGTACTATGTAAATGTATTGCTTGGTTGCACTTTTGTCACAATGACCTCACTATGATGTAGGGCTGTGAAGTGTCATAGATCTCCTAATTTGATATTACAATAAAATTTAGCTGATTTGGTATTGCACTATTTACAGTGTGTGTATAATTATTAGGCAAGTCAATATTCTGATCTTTAAAAAACTATTACTATTACTATTACTATTATTTTGTACATATCATTTAAAAGTGATTTATAATTGTTAACGAGGGCTGGAAGTCAAAAACTCCTGTATTCAGGTTTTCTTTTACAGGTAAAATGTGCCAAAAAAAGAGATTTAACTCACACTGGAAAGACAAAAATTAGGAAAAGCCCATGAGAAGGACCATGTCATAACCCTGTAAGAGAGCAAAATGCTCATTAGTTCAGCAGGGTCTCATAAAACAGGTTGAGAAGAAAAGAGGCATGCTAACTGTAAACGACTTTCTGGTGGTTTCACATCTAATTCTTCAACTTAATTCTTAGTCTCCAGTGCGACCATTTTTCCATAAATGCACACTTTGGAGTCTCCAGAAATACAAGATGTCAGGTTCTCAGAGACTTTGGCAAGGAATCCTGAAACACTACCCCCTAAAAATCACAAAGCTGAAGTGTCATGAAATAGACTGATTTCAAAAAAAATGTTTTATGTACAGATAGGTTGAGAGTAACTCTTTAAGTACCAGCCCAGACAACGACATAGTGTCGGCCCAGATCTGGCCCACATCTGGTACAGGTTGAATACACATGTACCAAATGTAGCCCAGATCTGGGCCGACCCAATGTTACTGTCTGGGAGCTAACAATGTTTGAGTCAAACAACAGCGGCAGTGGCGAGGGAGTCATGCTGCTACTAACAATGAGCAAGACGTACTATCAGGTCGAATGAACTTCCAAGACTTACTGCCAGATTCTAGAAGAGAAATTCTCCAAACAGTGGAACAAGAGGAAGTGGTGCTGATCCCCCAAGAGTCAACATATCTGTCTATAAACCCTTTGAAAAAAATCAGTCTTCATGTATTTCACAACACTTCATCTTGTGGTCAAGTGGGATTCAGGTTTCAGGATTCTTTACCTTAGCAAAATCTCTGAGAACCTGACACCTTGTACTTCTGGAGAATCCATGTAGGTCCATGTAGGTTTACTTCACTACATTCCAAAGCGTAATATCGTACTTTTTACTGCAATACGTTTCATAAATGAAAATCCATTGTCCATTGTCCTACTTGTAAGTACTTTAGAATTGTTGTACTTTCTTGTACTCAAGTCAAACTTTGAATTACTTTGAGTTAAAGTAAGAAAGTTCTAGATGTCCAATGCAATTAAGTATTAAATAAAATTCAATACGAAACATAGTGCAGTAAAAAGTACAACATTATGCTTTGGAATGTTGTGGAGTAAAAGTTTTCCAAATACAAACACTCTGATAAAGTACAGACACTTGAACAATGTGCAGATTAAACAAATAAGCAGAGTAAAAAAAACATCACTACTGTCTGCTTATTTCTTAAAGTCTTTCACAATTAATACAATTTCTTCTCAATTTTTTTGTGTCCCTGCTGCCCCAATTGTCCAATTATTTTGTCCAAATATATTATTATATATTTACCTTCTTTTATTTTGCAATTTCTATAGTAATATTTATATATACATTTTTCACTTCCAGCCCTTGTTAACAGTTATATATCACACATAAATGATTATAGGCAAAATTAATACTAGTTAAGATTGGAGTAGTTTGGGGTTGGCAAAATGTGCTTAGGAAAATACAAGTTTAAGAAAAACGACTTGCCTAATAATTATGCAACCACTGTAACAGACTTTCTATGCATTTAGCAATTTGGCGCTCAATACAATCCCTTGAAATTTGCATCATAAAAGCATTTTGCATTTTTTCACAAAGGCAGGTACCTAGAGCATGCGTCTCAAGATATTTGTTTTGAAAGTTGAACTTCTTCCTTGATGATCTGCTCACATGTGAAATGCTGCGAAAGACACGATGCACAAGTGCAATGGTCAAAGACGTCTATCTACCACAGGGTTATTGAATTCTGTCCCTGGAGGGTCACGACCTGCAGACTTCAGTTCCAACCTTAATTAAACACATCAGAACCAGCTAATCAAGGTCTTGGTAATTACAGAAAGGTGTGTGTAATTAGGGTTGAAACTAACCTCTGTGGGTCATGGCCCTCGCAATGGAAATCAATAGCCCTGGAAGGTGAAGCCTGTGAAGGTACAGTGAGTGTGTAAATACATTAAAGGACACTCCACCCATTTGCATTAAGCTTTCCATTGTTAGAAACCCAGTCATACTATTGAATGGTCGTGCAACACTCTCATTTTCCCCTGAGACGAGAAAAATCCGCTATTTACCTTTTTCACTTCCTCCTACAATGACGCAAAAAACGTCATTTTACGTCATTGTAGGAGGAAGTGTAAGAGGGGGGGAATTCTGTAAAGACTACAAGCACTAGATCCCACCCTTTCAAACCCGCCCATAGTGGGTTGGACCTAATGCGCTAACAGACCTATCACAGATCAGTGCCAGTGCGTTTGATTTCACCGGCGGAAACTTTTTGAAAATTTGTAAACAGACAAATCATAGGAGATGTGTTGCTTTACAGCAGACGACTATGTCAGCGTGTGTTCTCAGTAGCCACTAGCTGCTAATAGAGTCGAGTCAGAAAGAACCTTAACGTTACCTCCAGGCAAATGCGTTTAGCGCTAGCACTGCTAGTTCCAGACGTTCCTGGCTGTTCGTCGTCATCATCTGACAAGGTAAATATCGACGGAATTGCAGTTTTCACAAGCACGGGTCTCTTCAATCCTAATGGTGTGTTCACACCGAGCGCGAATTTAATTATTTGCGCGAGTGGATTACATACAAAGTCAATGCAAAGACGGGCGTTGCGAATGACGCGTTTGCCGCAAATATCTTCCGCGCAAGTTGAAAAATTTGAACTCGAGCGAATGTTCAAGCGTCTAACTAGACGCGATAGACACGTATTTGACACTCTATTCGCGTTCGGTGTGAACACACCATAAGGGGTTGGGTTTAGGGCTGCAACTAACGATTATTTTGATAATCGATTAATCGGACGATTATTTTTTCGATTAATCGATTAATCGGATAAAAAGTTTCAATTCGATTTTTTGTTTATTATAACTAAATAAAACCCTAAATCAGGGTTGTGGCGAGCAGGACGAGGCCGAAGGCCGTGAGAGATGCGAGACCAGTGCGTCTCACAGGCCTCGTCCTGCTCGCCACAAGGGTGTTTATGTGTAAAAGTCAAGTGTACTTTAAAAAGTGCAAAAGCCACACATTGAGTTTTACTAATATCAATATTTGTTTGTTTTTAATGATAATTGCTGATGGCAAGTTGACAACCATGATTAATGTAAAATTTACAAATTTACACAGACATGTTGTTCAGATGTGAAGATATAAACTAAAAACATCTCAAATATATAATTCATTTAATTTTTATTTAAGATTAATTGAATTATAAGAATAGTTGATAAAATAAATATAGAAAGACTGTAAACAAGCGTGTGAACGTAGAGCCGCAGTAGATCGCGTTTGAAAAACAATTAAAACTTAATAGTAGGGCTGCATGATTTGGGCAAAATGTCATATTGCGATTATTGAGGTCAATATTGCGATATGCGATATAATAAACAAATGGTTTCATGAGTCAACTTGCTTGGTTAAGCAAAATGCACACACAGACTAGTGATAATTCTGAAATGTCTATTTCTCAACTCAAACTAGCAACAACAACTAAATGATTATAACACCTGATCAATAAGCCATTGATGTCTGGATAAAAATTCTTTTAATTTTAATTTAAGTGAACTTCAAACAATCCTCACATAAACCCATAATAAATGTCATATTTACCTGTGCTCTTCCTGTCTACAGGTAGGACATATACAGAAATTGAATTAAGTTATCAAACAGTCTGCGCTGCATAAATTATAAATTATATGGACTAAAATCCTATTTAAAGATACACAAGTTCTTTGGTCAAGAACAGTGAGTGTTTTTCTCTGTTCCCTTTGTTCTTTGATTAACTTTACTGACAGAAAGCATTATTGGATGCTGGCCCTTTAAGAGTTGCTGAGACGCGGATCTCACACGCGCCTTATTCTCTCACAACTCTTTACGACCATCATAAAACTGCTCTTATGTTATGAAGACACTCGACAAATGATATTTTGGCATAATTGTGTGTGTTATTGTTCGTTCACTTCAAGGGGAAAGAGACTGTATTCTGGCGCGCGGTCTGTGCATGCTCATGATACTGGCGCGCGTCCGTCTTTCAGTCAGGACATTCACAGGCAGCGCGCTCTCTTTTGACTTGTCTCGTTGAATGGTTTAAAGCATTCGCATGAATAAGAGCGGGATCATGTAACACTAGCCAAAGGATGACAAAAAATAACAGATGCTGCGATATAACAGCCCTAATTTGTTTATTTCATATAAAAACGCAGTATTTTGCGTCATATAATCGCATAGGCTTGACATCGCGATTGCGATATGATTAATCGTGCAGCACTACTTGCTATAAAATGCTATAAAAATGCTATAAAAAGAGAACGGAATGGTACGCAGCAAACTAACAGGCCTGATTAAAAGGACAGGAAAAAATTATGCATTAGTGCAAGCATTCGCTGAAAACCACTGAGTACAGTGACTAAAAAACAATCTTTTACTGCTGCTGTTATTAACTGCCTTTAATTTAGTGCTTCACTTTGTAAACACCGTTTTAATTTAACCTATTTCTGCGGTAGCGCTATTTTAATTAATCACTTATGTTGCGAGCGAACTGATTGCGCAACCTGATGCTCGAGACAAAATACAGACATCCCAAGTCTCGCGGAAGATCCGGGAGATATATTGATAGCGGCTCCCTGATGCCCGCAAATTAGTTCAAACTCCCGGAATCTAGAGCGCGCGAGCAAGAGCGCGCATGCGAGACAGAAGAGACTGTGCTCCAAACATAGACTGTAAAAAAGATCTCGGTCTCTGCGCGCACGGCAGATCGGCGAAGGGAGAGAGACCTTGCGTGTGTCTCATGAAGCGCAGCGCATGTAAGACAGAGAGCATCATGATTGGCCTGTTTCAACCAATCACCAGTAAACGCACCCCGTGACGTAAGCAGACCAACTAATCGATAATGACATTCGTTGTCAACTATTTTAATAATCGATTTTAATCGATTAAATCGATTAGTTGTTTCAGCCCTAGTTGGGTTCGAAATCTTCTGGATTGAAATGTAGACTGCACACCGTCAGACGTTTTAGTGCTTCAATGGCTGTGTCCTCTCCGAACTTCGGGTTATTGATAGCCCGTAGCCACTTTTTGCACAAGTCCAAATCTTTGGGTAATCTATGAAAACTTACTCCGTGTATTTTCCTTGTGCTGGCTGAACATGCCGGGTACTATGCAAGTGCACACCATTTCGAAACAAAAACGAGGAGTAATTCAATAATTAGTTCGCAAAGTAACTCTTCACTAGAAATTGTGTGAAATGATTTCCAGGCGGTAGCGTATAGGTGGGAGTGCCCTGCGGAGCTGAGCATTGCAATGCACTATGGGGATTGTTGTCTACAATCCACAAGCACTAAAAAGTCATTTTCTGCCTTTTATCGGCCAAGAAGGACCCAAATTAGAAATTGATGCTACTATTCTACTACATATATGACCCACTTTCAATACATATTCATGTTCATGAATATTGCCATGTAATTCTCCATGAATTACCCTTTAATATCTGGTACATTCCCAGCCAGGAGTCAGTAAGAAGAGGTTTTACTACACTGAAAATGGAAGCTTGAACACATTGTATTTTGGGATACAGTGCACTCTTAATTTGATATGGAATCTCGATATCTAGTGTTCATTTTGTCAGTGGTCTTAGTCTTATTCCTAAGTCAAATGTATTTTTTTTTTTTTTCCAGAATCTGGCAGTAAGTCTTGGAAGTTCATTATAAGTCCATCTCCCAACCTGAAAGATCCATTTTTGCTCATTGTTAGTAGCAGCATGACTCCCTCGCCAGTCTTTATATGTCCATAATTTTTTTTTATTTTTTTTTAAATCAGTCTTCATCTATTTCATGGCACTTAGAGGGTCATGTTACAGGATTCCTTGCCTTGCCAAAGTCTCTGAAGACCTGACCACTTGTACTTCTGGAGACTCCAAAGTGTGCATTTCTGGAAAATGTTCACACTGTAGACTAAGAATTCAGTTGAAGAATTAAATGTGAAACAACCACAAAGTATTTTGCAGTTAGCATGCGTCTACTTGTATGCGTCTATCAATATCATGACATTTTTGTTTTTTGGTCATAATCGCCCACTCCTATGTAAAAAATAATGCTGATTGATTACAATATTGACCAAAATAATAGTGATTATGATTTTTGCCATAATTGAGCAGCCCTACATTTGATGCCATTTTAGCATATACTGAAATACTTTTTGGTGGAATACTGACTAACAGTTTAAAAATAGTATACAGTACAGTAGGCTGTACTGTACAGTATTCAGTAGTAGGGTAGAACAGTCACTGTTCTTGTATGCAATACAAAGTAATGGTTTTGAATAATGATCGGTCATATCAAGCATTTGCTGACAAAACTGCACACTTACAAAAGCAATAGTAAAAGGATTTCCCTCATGCATTGGATTTGAGAGGCGTTAAGCTGTTTGTGCATTAGAGAGACGCTCTGGGTTCTGCTAAGGCCCAACAAACCTATGAGTTGGATAAGCCCTTGCTAGGTGCCAGTCCACAGAGACGCTGACAGTTACAAGGGCACTAAGTCCTTTCTGGGCTGTCACCTAGCCTGCTACTGTAAGACTCGGTCGGATTATGTTGACACGGCAGTCGACTGCATGCGACTGAAGAGACGGATCATTACACCCTTTCTACCTCGCAGCTCAGCAATGTAGAAATGCCTTTTTCTCCACTTGTCTACAGCTATTTTCCTCTCTTAGACACAGCCTGGGAATTTCTGCCTTTTTTCTCTGTCTTTTTTTCTCTCTGAGGAATTGTACGTGTGACCTTACCGGGCTGATTTTGATTCATGTGTGTATTTCTCCATTTACGCTGTGACGGTTTTTACTGATGATCGATTTGACGACTTCACAATGACTTTAGACTTCCACTGGGATGCTGTGTTTCCTCTACAAACCATTTCAAATGGGCTGATGTCTTATGCATAAGCTCTTAATAATTGGATGCCATCAATATGTGTAATCTGTGCTGAATAAAACATAGACTGCAAAGGTGTTTCAGAGGACAATGTCAGAGAGCATATTAAAATAAATATTAGTGATGCACTCAAATAGAAATTCTTGGTCAAGACGGAAAAGTGTCATTTTAAATGATCAATGTTTGGAAAGATGACCCTATCTGAAATGGAAACTGGGGGTATTTTCCCATTTTCCTATTTGTGACCCTGGACCACAAAAGCAGTCTTATGTGTCCATTTTTTTAAATTGAGATTTATACATCACCCGAAAGCTGAATAAATAAGCTTTACATTGATGTGTGGTTTGTTAGGATAGGACAATATTTGGCCGAGATACAACTATTTGAAATCGGGAATCTGAGGGTGCAAAAAAATCTCAATATTGAGAAAATCGCCTTTAAAGGTTTCCATTTCTGTTGGCGATTGTGCTGCATCCACGTACAAAAATAAAATTGATATATTTAAGGTAGGAAATTGACTACATATCTTCATGGATCATGATCTTTACTTAATATCCTAATGATTTTTGGCATAAAAGAAAAATCGATAATTTTGACCCATACAGTGTTTTGTTGGCTATTGCCACAAATATACCCGTGCAACTTAAGACTGGTTTTGTGGTCCAGGGTCACATTTGGTCAAAATATCATTGAAGTTGCTAGTTATCTATGAGCTGAAAACCGGGGATGATATGTTTTTGTGTGTTTTTTTTTTTTTTTGTGGGTTCCATATAGTATTATAATTAATAATTATGTTTGAAGGTCAAACTGATCGTAAATGACCCTAAAACAAGTCACCAAAAAACACATTATGAAAATAAGCAATTGTAAACATAATAGATCAAAGCAGTATTATAACAAAATTATGAATTTACAAAAACACATTACAAAAAATAATTAAATATGAGAATCAATAATAATAATAAATAATATTTAACAAATATTTGTACATTTTGTAATTTTATTTAATGTTTTCATTTTCACAAACTGAATATAATACAGTAGAGCTGCACAGTTTTGGATAGATTGAGATGAACGAAGGTCTTACGGGTTTGGAACGACATGAGCGCGAGTAATTAGTGACAGAATTTTCATTTTTGGGTGAGCGAACCCTTTAAGCTGGATCACTTCATGTGCATGTCAATACGCCTCTTATCAAATCTGTTGCCGTTTCTGAATTTTGACCAATATTTTCTTGTTTGACTGAAAGACAAAAATGACCTTCTATGGAATTTTTATGCAGTTCTGATGAATATATAATTTCCCCCAAGATGAGCAAAATTTGAGCGAAAGAAGACAATGGCAATATATTGTGCAGAAAACTTTGCAATATTTTGTTATGTACTTCCTTTCTGCATGCATCTGGTGTCCTCACATTCTCAGTCAGCACTGACTGTCCTGCTCTTGCTTTCTTGCCCTCCTCAGGTTCTATATATACCCTTATTTCAAGATTTCTGAGAGTGCATTGTCTTCCCATAATATTCACACCTGCCATATCTAAAAATATAGATGTTTTAAGAACCATTACTCATTCCAAAACTGAATGCTGATCATATTTCTGTAAAACATCAAAGCAGATATGTTCTACCCAACAACAGCTCATCACATAAATATATGAGCTGTCTTTTTTTGGAGCTTGCCAATCATGAACTCATTTATGGCTGAACTGCTCCTTTAAGTGTATAGCTATGCATTGTGAAACGGGACACTGTTATAATAAAGTCAATTTTATTTCATAATCTCAGATGATTTCCATTAGAGGGTATTATTTAATTTTAGATGAGTGAAGCCATCACTATAACTGATCAGGGTCTTTATTTGTCCCTGAAAAGCTGTGTAGCTGTTGGCTGGAACTCTAATTAAAAGATGATAAAGCTTCCTCGGATCATTTTGTCAGATTAGATGTTTTAATAAACTTTGAATCTCAAGGTACTTCACAAACTCCAGAGGATTTCCCTTTAAATAACGGCAAAAATCCAATTTACATGCTTTCCTGTTCATTTGAGGAATTTAATTAAGTTATCTTACACCAGAAGAACAAAATCCCAACTTGGTGAAAAAAAAAATGTCATAGATTACTGCTCTTAGCCATGTTTAATTTAATTTAATTTAATTATTATGAACATTGTCACATCCTTAGTCACCAGTCTACTGCGCACTACATCTCCCACAATCCTCCTTGCTGCACTCACTTCTCCATCACCACACCTGTCTGTGCTTACCCTCATCAGCACCTCTCATCTCAAACTTCATAAGCAGTCACCTTCCACACCACAATTCATACCCTACTACCTACCTGTGGATCAAACTGTCTCGTCCTTCGTCATCTTCAGTCTTCTGTGTGTGATCGTCTGCCTGTCCTCCAGCCACTTGTCTCCGTCGCCTGCAAAAGATAAGACTTTCATTCACATGCCAGTGTCACCAGAACTATCTGCAATCCAGAGACTCACCTGCTGATAACATGTGTCATTCAATAAACTCAAATTCAAATTGTACCTGTTTGTAATCTTCTGTTCTGTGACGTGTATTAGAGATATAGGTTACACTTTATTTCGATAGTCCACTCTAGACATTCCAACACATTCTCATCCTTTGGCGTCATATAGGTGACGCCATATGACATTTCGTCGAAATACGACGCACATGGCACCCTTTAGCGTCAATACAACACACACTGTTATGGGTAGGTTTAGGTCTGGGATAGGGTCTGCGTCTCATATTGACGCTAAAGGATGCCAGTCACCTGTATGACGCCTTGGGTTCTGAGTCTCATATTGACGCTAAAGGATACCATGTGCGTAGGATTTCGACGAAATGTCATATGGCGTCACCTATATGACGCCAAAGGATGAGAACGGGCTCGACATTCTACTAACTACAAGTAAATTTTCAGCTACATGTCAACTAACTCTCATTAGAGCAGGGGTCTCAAACTCAACTTAACTGGGGGCCGCTGGAGGTAGAGTCTGGGTCAGGCTGGGCCGCATCAAGTGTTCCACAAAAAAATAGTATTCAAGTATTCCAAAAAAGGAGCACAACTGATCCAATCTTCTCAATCTTTATTATTAACGTTTCTTCTGAACTGTTCCTCTGAATTTGAACATTCCTTTCTGTACATGATTGGTTCTTCATGAGCTGTCCTTCTGACAGTTGTAGTTCATTTTACAAACTTTCTTTGTCTTTTCCTTATACACAACATCTTTGTGATAATTCCTTTTACAAACATTCTTTTTCTTTTCCTTATAACACATATTTGTGATACTTATATTTGCTCATGTCCTTTTTATTTCCAATATGATATTGAATTTTTTGGAAGGCACATTTCCTTTTATTATACTTAGAAAAACAATTATTGCTTTTGAAATACAAATATTTGCAGTCATATCTGCCCGTCTTATTGAATTCTTTCTGCACATGTATAGTGTCTCAGGCAAATTACTGACTTTGCACAAATCAAATCAAACCTTCTTATCAACCTGTTGGACACATATTACAAGCTCATAATGATTATTCGGACATTGTTTTAGAGCAGGGGTCTCCAACAGGTCGCTCGCGAGCTACCAGTAGCTCTGGCCTGATTGGTGGTAGCTCGCCAAGGGGCCTGTTCACATATCGCGCTCACATATTTTGCGCGCTCAAATTTGTTATTTCAAATGTAGCCGGGTGACAAGCGCGCTCATAATTGAAGCGACGCGCTCAGTTTTTCCAGGTTTCCTTTGTTACATCTGTGTATAAGTACTCCGTTTTGTTCAGTTCTTTATTGATGATAGTCATATTATGTGTGGTATGTGTATGTTCTCCAGCGTTTTTCTGTATGTGGATTAAAGACTATTTGGACTGAATTCCTTGTCATTTGTGTTGGATTGCAACCACAACCGTGACAACCAACGTTATAAATTTTTTTTTTTTTTACACCTTATATTCATGTTCATATATGTATAGGCTGAAGGTCATGTTACAGCATAAAACGTCTCGTTACGGATGTAACCCTCGTTCCCTGAGTAGGGAACGGAGACGTTCCGTCGGATGACGACGAATGGGGTTTCGCTTAGAAAGCCTATCCGCTTCGAGTAATACAAAACGAGCCAATGGCAAAGAAATGCCATGGGTCTGCAGAATTTGCATGGAGCAGCTCCGCCCCACCTCATGGGTATAAAGGGCGGAAATTCCAGCAAAACAGTATGTTTCCTCGCTGAGGAGCCAAGACTGAGCTCAGGCGATCCCCGCGGTACAGCGGAAAGTGGCAGGAAGACAGAACGTCTCCGGTCCCTACTCAGGGAACGAGGGTTACATCCGTAACCGACACGTTCCCTTTCGTTGTCACTCCGAGTTCCGTCGGATGACGACGAATGGGGATACCAGTCTAATCACGCCACCTTCTCGGCTGTCTTCCAGTGCCCTGCGTAATCTGAGATCCCTGTCGTGAGACAGCACGGACGAAGGACTCCTATTAGCACAGGAATACCAAGGTACACTGGGGAGCATATCCCAAGGTTTTTAAGGGAATATGCAATTACTGCCAACCCAGAGGGGGGGACTTAGAGAATACACATGACCCGAGGGATGCATATGGGGAATCACTGGGGTGTCCAGCCGCAGGTGGAATATTTCAACCCCAGGGGTGGCAAGGTGGCTTGCCAAGGGAAAGACACATGCTCAACAGAGGCTTACAGCGGAAATACACATGTGGGGGTAGCTCGGAGGAGGTACCATGCACACGGAAGGCACCTAGCCGACGCGCAGGCAAGACACTGGCGCCAGCATCAGGAGTGCTGGAGGAACTCAGGGCTTTCGGGGAAGCTCACCTGAGGAGAATATCGCACGTATCCAGTCCGTGGAGTGGAATGGCGAGCAAGCGGAGACACCTAACCGGTCCCATGTTAGCTTGAAAAAGACAGTACATAGGAGGAGACTGGCTCCACTCGGAGATTGTAGAATCTGGCGAATGTGTTAGGTGTCGCCCAGCCTGCAGCTCTGCAGATGTCTGTTAGCGAGGCGCCATGAGCTAGAGCCCAAGAGGACGCCACACTCCGGGTGGAGTGGGCAGTCACACCAAGGGGGCACGGTCGACCTTGCTGTTGGTAAGCCAAAGCAATGGCGTCCACTATCCAGTGAGACAACCTTTGCTTGGAGAGAGCCTTTCCCTTCAGTCTCCCACCATAACAGACAAAGAGCTGGTCTGAGGTCCTGAAACACTGCGTTCTGTCTACATAGATGCGGAGAGTACGTACTGGACAGAGCAGTGCCAAGGCTGGGTCTGCCTCCTCCGGGGTCAGCGCTTGCAGGTTCACCACCTGGTCCCGGAAGGGAGTGGTAGGAACCTTGGGGACATATCCAGGCCGGGGTCTCAGGATCACGTGAGAGTAAGCCGGCCCGAATTCCAGGCACGCTTCGTCAACGGAGAATGCGTGCAGGTCCCCTACCCTCTTAAATGGAGGCCAATGCAGTCAGAAGCGCTGTCTTCATTGACAGGAAGTTCAGCTGAACCGACTGCAAAGGCTCAAAGGGAGCACTCCGCAGGGCAGTTAGCACCACTGCGAGGTCCCAAGAGGGTACGAGAGGAGGACGAGGAGGACTCAGTCTCCTCGCTCCTCTCAGGAACCTGACGATCAGGTCGTGCTTCCCTACGGACTTACCCTCTAGAAGGTCGTGCTGTGCGGCAATAGCAGCGACATAAACCTTGAGGGTGGAGGGAGACAGCCTTCGCTCCAACCCATCTTGAAGAAAGTAAAGCACAACACCGATCGAACATCTCCGGGGGTCTTCTCGGTGAGAAGAACACCAGCTGACGAAGAGGTTCCACTTCAACGCGTAGAAGTGATGGTAGCCACCACCGCTGGTGGTAGGGTACTCAAACCTGCCTCGTCCCGTCCAGGAGCCACACGTGGAGGTTCCGAAGATCGGGACGAGGGTGCCATAGGGTGCCCCGCCCCTGAGAAAGGAGGTCCTTCCTCAGAGGAATCAGCCAAGGAGGTGCTGTCGCGAGGAGTACAAGTTCGGGGAACCAGGTCCTGGCGGGCCAGTAAGGCGCGACCAAAATGACCTGCTCCTCGTCCTCCCTGACGTTGCGCAGGGTCTGCGCAAGAAGGCTCACTGGGGGAAACGTATATTTGCGGCACCGCGGCCAGCTGTGCGCCAGAGAATCCGTGCCGAGCGTGCCCTCGGTCAGGGAATAAAACTGGGCGCAATGGGTCGAGTCGTGAGAGGCAAACAGATCTATCTGTGCATCCCTGAACTGGTCCCAAATCAGCTGAACCGACTGGGGATGGCGTCGCCATTCTCCAGGGAGGGGCTGAAGCCGTGAGAGCTCGTTGGCTGCACAGTTCAGAGCTCCGGGGATATAAATGGCACGAAGCGACCTCAGATGCTTCTGACTCCATAGGAGGAGGTGGTGGGCGAGTTGCGACATACGGAGGGAGCGCAGACCACCCTGATGGTTGATGTATGCTACAGTCGCGGTATTGTCTGAACGGACTAGTACATGCTGGCCCCTGAGCATGGCTCAAAAGCGGCGCAGGGCGAGCTGTACCGCCAGCAACTCGAGGCAATTGACGTGCCATAAGCAGTGGGGTCCTGTCCAGGAGCCCGCGGCAGCACGTCCATTGCACATGGCGCCCCAGCCCGTGGCAGAGGCATCTGTCGTTACAACAACATGCCGCGAAGCTCGTTCCAGAGGCACCCCGGCCCGTAGAAAACTGAGGTTCGACCACGGGGTGAAGGTCTGATGGCAGGTCGGAGTAACTGGTACTCGGAAGGTGCCGTGATGCCATGCCCACCTCGGGACTCGGTCGCGAAGCCACAGCTGAAGCGGTCTCATATGAAGCAATCCGAGCGCTGCAGATGCCATATGCCCCAGGAGCCTCTGAAAAAGTTTCAGTGGAACCGCACTCTTTTCATCTTGCATTTCATCTTTGGCATGCGCGAGCAGTCGGTGTTTGTGTTTGAAAGCTCCGTCGAATCAATTCATTAATCCTTGATTTTCTTCTTTACCACTCATTTATAAACAAGCACTTTCTATTTTTATATCATGGGAACTTATTCTCGATACTATTCCTTATAAAAAAAACAATCGGATTGCTTTGATATCGCTACTTAGACCCAACTTTGCGAATCTCGGCTACTAGCCTTTAGTCCGCTAGCATTTTACGCGTGGCCTCGCGCCTATTGACCGTCCGATTTTACACCCGTTTCACTAAAAGGATACAGGTTATATCCGGCATTTCAGTCCTAAATTACTAGTGATATTGGTAGTATCACTACTAATCTACTGTTCATCTGTTATGGCGAACATATCAGATGTGTGTCTAACGCTACCTCTGAGTGCAGGTGAGGACACATTCGAACTGATTTCGGTACGATTGGAGCTTGAATCGGTGGAGAAACAGATCCGTGGTCTGCTAGAGAGGCAAGCCGAGCTGCGGGATCGGCGATCAGCGCTTGAAACGTCACGCGCCGATGCACACAAGTCAGTGGTTAGTAACTTTTTGACTCCGACTTCGTCTACTCCGTGCGTTTCTCTGCCCAGGAGGACGCGATCATCTCTGGCATCATTCACTCCGGCACCAACCCAACACCATGGACCCTGGGTGATCCCACAGCGGAAGACACGAGCCAGGACCAGAGCAAGAACCTCTCCGCCCCTCCCGGTCTTCGAGATCTCCACCCGGAACCGCTTCTCCCCTCTTCGCGAGTCGGAACGCGACAACGCCGTGATCATCGGCACTTCCATGGTCCGTCATGTCCGTGCTACCTCAGGTAAGGGTAAGGTGCGCAGTCACTGCCTTCCTGGTGCTCGTGTTCTTGATGTCGCCGCACAGGTTCCCGAGATCCTGAACGGTGAAGAGCGCGTCGGAGCTGTGGTGCTTCACGCTGGAACAAACGACATCAGGCTGTGGCAGACGGAGGTTCTGAAGAAGGACTACAGGAGCCTGATCGAGACGGTACGCAGCACAGCGCCTGAGGCAACGATCATCGTGTCTGGACCGCTTCTCACGTACCGACAAGGACAGGAAAGGTTCAGTAGATTATTTGCACTAAATGAATGGTTAATGTCATTGTGTAATGAACAAAAACTACCCTTTGTAAATAATTGGAATCTGTTCTGGGAGCGACCTAGGCTCTACCGTGCTGATGGCCTGCACCCCAGCAGATTCGGAGCGGCTGTTCTGTCGGACAACATCTCCAAGACGTTACACACCGTATGACTAGAAAATCAAATTCCAAATCACAGTCTTTGCTGTGCCAATTTAATTGATATAAGTAGTGTAGAATATTATATAGAAACTGTGTCTATCCCTCGTTTAGTGAGGCCAAATAATAAATCCACTGTAGGATCTAGGAAAAATCTTATTGTAATTAAACCTGAAAATCTAAATATCAGTGAACAAAAACAATTTCTAAAACTAGGTCTTCTAAACATTAGATCGCTCACACCTAAGGCGGTTATTGTAAATGAAATGGTCACAGATAATAGCTTCGATGTACTTTGCCTTACTGAAACCTGGCTTAAACCAAACGAGTATTTCGGTCTAAATGAGTCTACCCCGCCAGGATACTGTTATAAGCATGAGCCCCGTCTGATCGGTCGTGGCGGCGGTGTTGCAACAATCTATAGAGATATTATTAATGTTACTCAGAAAACAGGTCACAGGTTCAACTCGTTTGAAGTACTTGTGCTAAACGTTACGCTCTTAGATGTAAGAAATAAATCCCTATTATCTCTAGCCTTGGCTACTGTATATAGACCTCCAGGACCATATGCTGATTTCCTAAAAGAGTTTGCAGACTTTCTCTCAGATCTATTGGTCAATGCCGATAAAGCAATAATTGTTGGAGATTTTAACATACACGTAGATAACACAAATGATGCGTTAGGGACTGCGTTTACAGATTTATTAAACTCCTTTGGGGTCAAGCAGAATGTCAGTGGTCCCACTCATCGTCTAAATCATACACTAGATTTAATTATATCATATGGAACCAATCTAACCGATATAGATATTATACCGCAAAGTGACGATCTCACCGATCATCACATGGTAACTTGTATAATACGCACTGCTGAAATTTGTCATGTTGCGCCACGTTATAGACCAGGCAGAACAATCCTTCCGACCACTATAGATAGATTCTCAAATAGCTTACCTGATCTATCTCTGCTGCTCAGTGAACCCAAACAAACAGATGAACTAGAGGAAATGACCAGCAGTTTGAGCACCATTTTCTCTAGTACATTAGATATTGTTGCACCAATTAGATCAAAAAAGGTTAGAGAGAAAACTAAAGCACCATGGTACAACAGTGCTACGCATGCTATCAAGAGAGAAACTCGTAACCTAGAGCGTAAATGGAAACAAACTAATTTAGAGGTCTTTAGAATCGCGTGGAAAGACAGTATGTCACGTTATAAAAAAGCTCTAAAAGCAGCCAGGGCTGAGCATCTCAGCAAACTAATAGAAAATAACCAAAATAATCCAAGGTTTTTATTTAACACCGTGGCTAGACTAACAAATAAACAGACATCACCCGAGCAAATTATTCCGTTACAGTATAGCTGTAATGATTTTATGAACTACTTCAATGAGAAAATAGAAAGCATCCGAAACACAATTGTAAATGTACAATCCTCTATGGTGTCTTATGATTCAGCCTCATTTATCGCCCCTCAAGAACAACTACACCGCTTTACAACTATAGGACAGGAAGAGCTAAATAAACTTATCATTGCATCTAAACCAACAACTTGTTTATTAGATCCAATACCAACTAAATTTCTGAAAGAAGTGTTACCTATAGTGGAAGAGCCTCTTCTTAATATTATTAACTCGTCTTTATCTTTAGGTCATGTTCCAAAAATATTCAAGCTGGCAGTTATAAAACCTCTCATTAAGAAACCGCAATTAGATCCAAATAACTTAGCAAATTACAGACCGATTTCAAATCTTCCATTTATGTCTAAAATACTAGAAAAGACTGTGTCCGCTCAATTGTGCTCTTTCATGCAAGAAAATGAGATATATGAAAAATTTCAGTCAGGATTCAGACCGCATCATAGCACAGAAACTGCGCTAGTTAAAATTACAAATGATTTACTTTTAGCTTCTGACCAAGGCTGTATCTCAATATTAGTTCTACTCGATCTTAGTGCTGCGTTTGACACTATAGATCATAAAATACTCTTGGATCGACTACAAAACTACACTGGTGTTCAGGGACAGGCATTAAGCTGGTTTAGATCGTATTTATCAGTGTTAGGCCCTCTGCTATTCTCAATATATATGCTGCCACTTGGCAATATTATAAGAAAACATGGAATTAATTTCCACTGTTATGCTGATGACACTCAATTATATATTTCATCACGACCAGATGAAAATACTAACTCATCAAAATTGACAGAGTGTCTTAAAGATATAAAATGCTGGATGACGCATAATTTCCTGCTACTAAATCCAGAAAAAACGGAGGTATTACTTGTTGGTCCAAAAAACTATCCACAAAACCACTTACAATACAACTTTAATATAGAAGGATGTCCTGTTACTTTATCCTCTACAGTAAAAGACCTGGGAGTTATACTAGACCACAACTTGTCTTTCGAAAATCATATTTCATATGTTACAAGAACAGCCTTTTTCCATCTTAGAAACATTGCTAAATTACGTAACATGCTATCTGTTTCTGATGCAGAAAAGTTAGTTCATGCATTCATGACCTCGAGACTAGATTACTGTAATGCTTTATTAGCTGGTTGTCCTGCATCTTCAATAAACAAGCTACAGTTAGTGCAAAATGCAGCCGCTAGAGTTCTTACTAGGTCAAGAAAATATGATCATATAACACCAATTTTATCATCTCTACACTGGTTACCTATCAAGTTCCGTATCAATTACAAAGTACTACTACTGACCTATAAAGCCCTAAATGGTTTAGCTCCTGTGTATTTAATGGACCTTCTATCGCCCTATAATCCATCGCGTTCTTTAAGATCACTAAATTCGAGGCTTCTAGTCATTCCTAGGATATCTAAGTCCACTAAAGGAGGGAGGGCGTTCTCACATTTAGCTCCTAAACTCTGGAATAGCCTTCCTGATATTGTTCGAGGCTCTGACTCGCTGTCCCAGTTCAAAACTAGATTAAAGACGCATCTCTTCAGCCAAGCATTTACATAATGCTTACCTTTTATAATACTGCTGAATCAGATCAAATGCATTTAATACTATAAAACTTGAAGAGACTGTAGGTTATCTGTATAGGTTGCATAATATTTGCAGTCATTACGTTCCTGTGTATATTGCGTGAATGACGGGTGGTTGGGCAGATATTGTGTTGCGGTAGGTAGTATGCCATACGGAACCGTTGTCCACTGAAACTGCTTTAACGCACCAGTGGGGCTCGACAGCCTTAGTCAACGGGTTGGCGCGTATGGTTGGGTTGCGGAGAGATTGTGAGATTGTGGTTAGGTCTCAGCAGCAGTAGGGACGTATAGGTCAGTAAGCTGGGCTGAGTTGAGTGGGGGACGGAGGGGGGTGATTTTGGGACGCAAGAGTCACTGTCTTCATGTTTTGTCATTTACGCCTGTGTTATGGAAATCATCATTATGAACAGCAGCTACGCTAATTATTTTCCCTTTGCTTTTCTGCTGTTATCTCGGGACGCGAGTCCCGAGAAAATGGCGTTCGTCAGCTCCAGTTTGTATCCAGCCTCTCACGGAGACTTCAGATGCTCCAATCACAAAGCCTATGAAGTGACGACTCAACACGGGCGATATGGACTCTCTATGGTGGACGGCACTGATCCTCAACAACTCGTCTTAAGACCGGCGTGCATACTTGGACTTGTATGCTGCCCGAATCATGCACTGTTCCTTCGTTGGCCAGAGGAGAACTGGCCCCCCGACTGAGTCTGGTTTCTCCCAAGGTTTTTTTCTCCATTCTGTCCCTGATGGAGTTTTGGTTCCTTGCCACTGTTGCCTTGGCTTTTGGCTTGCTTAGTTGGGGACATTTAATATTCAATAATATTATTGATCTGCCTTACTTAAGGTGGACGTTGACGCAATATCTTTTAGAAACAAACTTTGTTATATTGTTTTCATGTTATCACTGTGAAGCGCTCTGATACAATCTGTATTGTAAAAAGCGCTATATAAATAAAGGTGACTTGACTTGACTTGACTCTTGCCCTCGAACTGTCTCAGGCAAGTCAGCAGTGATTGTGCGCGCTCGCTCGTAAGCTGCGCCGACATGGCGACCGAGTCGATCTCCATACCGAGAAAAGATCCTCTGCACGGGGCAAAGTTTGCTCTTCTCCCAGTTGACCCGAAGGCCCAGACGGGCTACGTGGCGGAGCACCAAGTCCCTGTGTTCGCAAAGCTGATCTCAAGAGTGAGCTAGAATCAGCCAGTCGTCGATATAGTTCAGGATGCGAACCCCGTGTTCCCGGAGGGGAACAAGGGCTGCCTCGACGACCTTCGTGAAGACGTGAGGAGACAGGGCTAGCCCGAAAGGGAGAACTGCGTACTGATATGCCTGCCCGTCGAAAGCAAACCGAAGAAACGGTCTGTGTCGAGGGAGAATGGAGACATGAAAGTAAGCGTCCTTCAGGTCGATCGCTGCAAACCAATCCTGGTGCCGCACACATTTGAAAACGCGTTTGGCGGTGAGCATCTTGAACGGCAGCCTGTGAAGGGAGCGGTTCACCACGCGCAAATCCAGGATTGGCCGTAACCCACCAGTTTTCTTGGGGACAATGAAATATGGGCTGTAGAAGCCGGACCTCATTTCGGCTGGAGGGACAGTCTCGATCGCACCCTTTGCCAGCAAGGTAGCAACCTCCGGGCTCTCATGATAGGGGCATTGCCACCGACCATAGTGGAGCGGACTCCCCTGAAGCGGGGAGGAGACCGCGCGAACTGAATCGCGTAGCCGAGCCTGACTGTTAGAGCAACCCAGCGGGACAGGTTGGCAGCGGGATCAAACAACTACAGACTTCCCACCGGTGGTGCAGCGAGGCGGAATGACTGGCCCAGACGTGGACGGCATAGCGGCCCGATGTGGGAGCAGTCATTGACCGCGTCCTGACAGAGCAGACCAGGGAAGGACGAACGTTCCACGGGGGTCTGCTCTGCCAGGGGTCTGGCGTCAGAGGAGGATGAGAGCGGTACGGTCCGGGGACGACGCGCACTGTCATCCGGCTCTGGGACAGAGGACGAGGGGTGCACGGCCCGGGGGCGGCGCACCGTGTCGTCCGAGAACTGTCGTCTGTGTGCTCAGAAACAGGAGAGTCAGTTCTTTCTAAATAAGGATTCTTCCCCGGCCCTCCACCAGGGAAAGGAGTGGCCCTGCTACCAGCTCCTGGAAAGAACTGAGTCCCATCTCTGAGGAGCCCATCTCAAGAGTGCCGCTTAACCCGGCGTATAGCGGGGGGCGGGGCTGGAGAGGGCTGAGGCGTCCCCCTGCGGCTTCCAGAGCCAGCCCGGGTGAACGGGCGGGGTGGGAGCCGCAGGAGGGCGCCTTCGGCGGTGGGCAGACTGAGGGATCAGCTCGGACGGCGGGGCCGTCGGGGCAGAATAAGCCTCAGTCTGCTCGTGGGCGGTTGAGAACTGTTGGGCAAAGCGCTCAACCGCACCGCCGAAGACCTGGGATATGGGGGTGTCAAGCAGATGGGTCCGCCCGACATCCTGCACATCGGACAGGTTCAGCCACAGAATGGTGTACATCACCTGACCCAGGGAACGTACGGTCACTTTCGTCGCTCGGAGAGCAAGGTCAGTGGCGGCGCGCAGCTCATTGAAGAGCCCTGGGTCAGTCCCGCCCTCGTGCATGTCCGTGAGCATCTGGGTCTGGTAGACCAGCAGAATGGCCATGGCATGCAGTGAGGCGGCTGCCTGTCCTGTAGCGCTATAGGAATTCGCCACAAGTGTAGACGAAAAACTACAGGCTTAGGACGGGTGCTTAGGATCGCGCCGAGAGGAAGCACTCTGAGGACACAGTAGCATCGCAACAGAGCGTTCAACCGGAGGACCCCAGTGTACCCATGGGCAGCGGCCCCGTCGAGGGAAGGAAGGGCGAAGGAGATCAACGAGGGATCGCTGGAAGACATGGGGGTCTTCGAGGATTTCGAGATCTCCTGATGCACATCCGGGAAAAAAGGTATTGGAGTGGACGCTGACAGGAGTCAGTGGCCACACCCAAAAACCAATCGCCCGGGAAAGCATGGCCGTCATCTCAGGATCTGACTCGACAAATGCCATATGCACACCCGAAAGTGGCAGCACTGTCAAATCTTCACTTCCTGAAAATTCTAGCCCACCCTGTGATGCTGCGATGGACAACAGATCCGATTCTGGAGCGTCAAGGGAAACCTGCGGGGCATCCGAAAATAGACCCGGGGAATCCCCTGAACACTCGCGGGTTGCGTCACTGAAGAGGGGGGGGGCGTGGTCCACGGACAAACAGTCGGCGGATTTGTTCGACACACACACCCTCAGGTCACCCTGGCCACCAGCCGAAGTAGCACCTCACGTGGAGTGTGTTAGATCGGGGTGTGGATGAGGGGACTCTCTCTCTAACGAGATCATTGAGTCTCGACCGTAATGACGCGATGATCACGTTCCCGCGGGGAGAACGTGAGTCATCCACAAACGCTGCTCTAGCGTGATGAAGCCCAAACACGCAGAGCAGAGAATTTGCCCATCAAAATCGGAAATGAGTCGACCGCAACCAGAAATGCACGGGCGAGCCGTCTTTAAAAAGACGTGCCGCGTGCGAGCTCTTTTGTGAGAGGAGGAAGAAACTCCGCGATGTTGAAGCGAGCAGGGAGAAACACACTCATTGGCAGATCACTGCACAGATCAGCAGGCAATGTGAACTCGCTGCAGATCGCCGTCACACCAACACCGGAGAGAGTGGCTCGTCTCGTAGAGTGAAGTCAGAAATGGCTGTGGAGTGAAGAGATACTCTTGGCTCCGAAGCGAAAACATACTGCTTTGCTGGAATTTCCGCCCTTTATACCCACGAGGTGGGGCGGAGCTGCTCCATGCAAATTCTGCAGACCCATGGCATTTCTTTGCCAGTGGCTCGTTTTGTATTACTCGAAGCGGATAGGCTTTCTAAGCGAAACCCCATTCGTCGTCATCCGACGGAACTCGGAGTGACAACGAAAGGGAACTCTCTTATCGGCGATACTTCAATACACAAACTGCTCGACTACATCATATAAACTCAGGTGCCCATTATAATTACAAGACTTGCAGGGAGCACTAGATTACATTTCTGTGCACCCAACCTCATTCAAGTATCTTTTGTAGGTATATTCAGCCTTGGGTGTTTTTTTTTTTTTTTTTTTTTTTTTTTACATACTTTAAGGATTTTAAATCTAGAGCATGTAAATCTTCTATATACATGCACTGCTAGAATGTTTGCCATTTCAAATTTGAACCAACAGCATAATCATTGTACAGTATTATTTTTCATACTGAATTGGTCTTTCATGCATAGTCTTTTATTTCTATTTACCTAAGCCTTTACACTGCAAGAAGGTGTGATGTGTAAACTTTCATGGATAGCCAAAAGAAAACATTTCTTATCCAAACTTTGGTATTGTCACCCTTTCCACTTCTTCCTTATGTTTTCCAATCATATCCTCCCCTCGAGAAATGAACCAGAGTCAAGTAGTCCTGCAAATGCAACCAGGAGCCCAGATAAGCATGCTCTAAACTGCTGGATGGTTAATTAGGAAGACATACAGACAGAAAGATTAAATTAATATAAAACTCAGAAGGAATCCAGAGATAGCATGGGTTCGAAACATCCACAATGTTCTGCCCCAGGCCCATCACACAGCCCTGAAACAGAGACACGGTGTGGTAAGCTGATGTAACCTAAGGTAAGTCATTGCTTTTCCGGCCTCTGTCTGCACAAGCTGTTTCATTGTCCATAAGTCCAACCCAGTGGGTGGACATTTGTCGGAAGAATGCCCAAGGTGTCTCTTCTAATGGTTTGACCTGGCATTCGATTTGTCCAGCACCTGTTGGCTGTTGTTAATCCTTGTGCAATTTCTGGTTTGTTCGCCTTAGTGGTATGCAATATTTAGAGGTCACCAAGAGAGATGTGCAACAGATGCACACCGCAGCAATTATGAAGGATACACCCTTAAAGGATAAAGACCTTCCACAGCTCAGGTTTCACCTATGAATGCTGTAAGAGCTGGTTACTCATTCGATGAGAGTCAGAAGGGTTTATGACGTGCTGGCTAAACTTAGAAACCAGCAAACCATCTCACTTTCACAAACCTTCCTACACTTTTTCACTCATCCACTAACAGGCTAATTTAGTTATAGACTTTACACTCCATGCCAAACTGAACAATTCTTATTTTCTGCTGACATTTTCAGTTAGGTGAACCATTTTAAATGTTCATTTGTTTTTAAATGTGTCCTATATCAGATATTTGAAGACTGGCACTGGCTGGTGGCTCATCTACCGTCCATTTCTTTGTAAAATGAACAACTCAGGCTGAATGGAAAAATGTGGCTATACTTATGTGGTGATGCGCTCCATGACAATGATTAGGGGCGGACCGGGTATGCGCGGCAGATATAAAAAGGGGACGGGATTGACGCCTAAGCGAGCGCGTCATTCTCGTTCTGGAAGTGACGTCATCCTGGCACACAGTGTTTAAATTTGGGAGTGCGACGGAGGAGGACTGTAAACTCATTGATAACATATCCGTTATGGCAAGCCCGTAATTTGCACCCTATTGAGTACATTGAGCGATGTGATTCACCATGTACCGTGCCTGATCCTATAATTCGCACCCTATTGAGTGCACTGAGCGGTGTGATTCACTATTTACCGTAATACAGGGGTGGTGTTACAGCAGGCTTGGCGGGAGTAGCTGGGCTTAGTGACGACCGATTGGATTGTGTTTCCCCTTGCCAGAAAATCCGCGACCATTTCTCAGTGACTCTTACTGGAACAGCACATTTGTTGTGATCGTCTGACTAATACTTTCTCTTATCTCCCATCCGTCTTGAGACGGCCGGAAAAATAGCGCATTTTCGGCCGTAGTGACGCTTTCCAAACCTAGCAAATTCAGTGCTGATCTTTGGGCTGGCGTACAGCGGCGAATAACTGGGTTGTCATCTCTATTTTGCTCTTTTAGCAGAAACATTGTCATTTAAAGTATTGACGTTTGTAAAATTGTTATTGTCTGTTTTTGAATGTCTTACATGTATTTCTAAATCTGACCTGAGAAGGGTGTACTTTTAAAATACTGTAATCATCAGGCGACGCAGTGTTGGAAAGGTAGTAATGAGCGTTGGCCAGTGAATGGTTGCTTTTATTTTTTGTGTAAACAACTGATTCCAACTGTCCACATGTGATAAGTGTTCAACCAAAAGACTATTACGTGGAGTGTGTGTGTGTGTGTGTGTGTGTGTGTGTGTGTGTATGGTTGCTTATGTCCCAATTTGTCCTCTCTTTTCTTTTACCCAGAGTTGGGGTGCCAGTTCAACGCCCACGTCCTCTGGTGTGGTGGTGTGCTTTTCGCTTGCTGTGTTCACAGAGGGTGATTGGGTGCTGTGTGGTGAGAGCACTAGTTGCAGTGTTTACCGGGCAGGCGAACTGAATCCCCAATTCTGAAATGGACAAGTGTTATGGTTGACATATTTATTCTAGTGTGTGTTGGTATTATGCCTTTTGGTATTTGTCTTATTTGTATTTAATAAATGATTTGAAACGTTTCCTGGTTGTATGTTATCTGACCCAGTCACCACGTATCTGTGTGCTTTGCACTTGAAGTACAAGCGGGTCCCCGGCCCATTTTCCGGGGTGGCGTAGTCTATTTGGTGCCATAATTGGTATTGTATTGCGCTTAAGAGAGCAAACTCCCACACTTACATTTTTGCAAAGATGTAAATTTACCTACAATTCACTGAAGTTTCTAGCTGAAATGAACACTAGAGGCAGTAAAACACCAACAACTTGTATTCTTGTCAATACAAATGATGATTACAGGGGCAGATTATCAATTAATAAAGACTTGTTTTCACACGGTTCCTTGCACACATTTATCATAGTGCATGATTAGTTTACTACTACTTTTTGATGTTTCCATGAAATAACCACCTCTATGTATGGCTTTTCTGGCGTACTGTAGTAAACTTGCTCAGTAACTCACCTAGTACAGCATTGCACTTGAGATGTGGGCATATTGGGTGCAAGTGCTGTGAAAAACAAATCACAATAAAAGAGCTCAAAGACATGTGGAAGCAAGCTAAAGTGTCAGTTGCTTATGCAGATGTTTTTAGATCTCACGTTTGCTTTTGCTAGCACTATCATTTTTTTTTTGTTTTTTTTAATACACTGTAGAGCTTTTAGAGCCGCTGATATTTTCCAACTGCTACGATACGTACAATAACCAAAGTGATAAAACATTGTCAGATTTACGTTCAACTGTTTCAGATAAAACTTAACATGTTATAGCATCACTCAGTGGACATTTCAATTGTGTTGAAAAACGTGCAAGACGCATCTTAATATCATTTTGCAGAAATTACTCAGGCAAGTTTTTTTTCCAATGAGCCTTGGTTTAAAATGGGCAAGTAGCCACAGCCATTATTCATTTGTGTTGTTGATGATTTGTTTCCACTGTGTGTGGTTAAACTTTCTTTGGAAATTTATTATTTAAAAAAAAATATTGTTTTAATGCGTGCACCACTAGCCATTTGTCATGTTCTTCATGTCAAGTTCAATGAAGCATGAAATAATGACAAGTGTCAAGATAGACAATTCATGCAATTCTTACATCAATCTGAGCTTATAGCGTCATACTGTACTATATGTAGCGCTCTGAAGCAGCAACGTTGAGCTTCGGCTAACCGAGTTTGAGTCCCACCTTATGGTCTTTCCATCCATCTTCTTTCTCCCTCATCACCTCCTTACCACACTCTTCACTGTCCTATCTGAAAATAAATACATTTGCATGAACTGAAGTTTGAAGAGGCAGTCTGAAAATCTGATGCATATCCAATTTATTTACACATTAGAAAATGGACCAAATCTGAACTGAAACTATTGAACACTTTTGGTGTTCACTCTGCCATTCAGAACAAAGATTTTTTTTCACTGATATTTCATTTTACTAATACAATTATACAAATCATTCCACTGAATTGACTTGGTAATTGTTAATACAATCAAGCTCTTGTGGTAACATTCGTTTCAATGTCATGCTTTTTTGGACATGCTCATCATAATAAATAGGTCTGTTTTACAAAACTTTAAGACATTTCCCATAAAGGTGTCATATATCACTGAAAATTGGAGGGATAATCTCAGCTTTAATGTAGTATATGGCACATATGCAGGATAATTATGGATCAAATGTGTTGCAGTTTTAAAAAGAAGCTTGTTTTTTAAATTGGAATTTCTTAAAAACATGATTTTCTGAGCCCGAATTTCAGCAAATCTTTGACATAGCCTTAGTCAATATTAAAGATATCAAGGTTATACTTTCACAGAATGCTCTTTACATTATGTAGGATGATTTTATGTAGAAAACAGTGAATCACAAAAAAATGACTTTAGCTGGGTTCTCACAGGTAGGGTCACATATTATGGTTCTTTTTATGGTAGTCAAAAAAATTACATACAGCACTTCAATGTAAACTTGGTCAAAATGTCTAAATATGTAATGTAAATAAAATAATCAAGTCAGCTCACTAGGATTTTAATCACGCAGATGTAGTCTCATAGAAGATGTTGCCTTCTTATGACAAGTGTTTAGCATTTCAAAGGTCACATAGACATTCTCTGAGGACCATCCATTTAGGCACTAACTGCCATCTCGTACCCCTCCAGCAATGGCAGCTTACTTGCAGAGCGTGCCTTCAGAATGAAGACGGACATCATCGTCAACTCCAGTTGATGGATGCACTCTGCTGCAATTTGGCTGTTGTATAACTGTTGAAAGCCCCCAAATGTAGTTGAGGGATGCTTTTTGGGTCTTTGCGCCCTTAAAAGGTCCAGCTGCATGTTAATGCTGATAGATGAGCTGACACAGATGGAACTCCAAGCTTGTCCATCAAACAAGTGGGTACTGATATCCCAGTTTGACCCCGTGCTTGTTTGCTAATACTAATTTGGAAGCGCTCTTGTCATGGCAGACATTGGCATCCATCATTTAAGTTTTTTTTTTTTTTAAGAGCTTAAATGTTTTATGTTAAAATATTCTGAATTTTAAGCTATACAAGCTTATATGCAGACTGGCACAATCAAAACATTGCCCTCTGGCCTATTTCACAAATGGCAGTTACAGTGACCAACCAGGTGAGTTTAGTTTGAGCAAACTCTTTAGGATTTGGTTTATAGCGGTGTTCAATAGTAACTTATGAAAAACATTTTAGTCTCCCGTAGCCAGACCTTCTGGCCCTGTCCAAAATGGCAGACTTCATGTGCACTTGCAGTCTTGTGGACTTACAATGGCTGCTGCTTGTGCATGTCCGTCAAGTCCACAAGACCAGGGTGTCCCATTTGTCGTTTTGCGGCCAATGTGCGCCATCATTGTGCACTTTTGCTGAACCTGCAAGCCGGTGAGCTCCACAGCAGACTTCTACCCGACAGTCAAAGCAGCATTACAACATGAAAATGTGGACTCGGAGGAATATTGGGAGGTTCTATTTGGGACAGGGCCTAAAACAGACGGCAGAAAGTCTGGACTCCATAGCAGCTTTCATTGGCCAAGGACCGCCTAGAGGCCATCTGACTGACATGTAAAGAAACCAATCACAGTTTGCTTTGTTCAGCTTCATGTTTAGGGGTGTTGAAAATGTCAATCTCCCTACAATAACAGACCAGCATCTATGTGGTGAACTTTTGAAAATCCAGTGTTTAGTTGATCCTGATAATTGCTCATTGTCACAGGAGTAAACACGACGGCTTTCTTCTTCCATGAGGGGGTTTGACATCACAACGGCTTGGTCTCCAGGCGGGCCGTTAAAGAACGTGACGCACGTGTCTTCCAGGAAATCCTGTAGAATTCAACAAATCAGATGACGACTTTAAAACTCCTAAAGTGTTTTCAATTTTGTGTGCCTTATGCATTAGACTTTTAGCCAACGGTCCGTGGACATGACGCCCGAGGCTGAGACTAGCTCACAATTAAAGCAGTGATGTGATTGGCTGTTGGGATGTGAAGCATTTGATCAGCTGTTCGCTGCAGATGTCACACTATCAGATGCATGTGCTCCAGAGTTAATCAAACTCTGGATCAAAATCTGAGTTGACAGAACATTTATAGCAACTAAACCAGGTTGGAATTGTTTGGTTAGGTCAATTCTAAACTTAATCTGAAACTGTTGTTGTTAACTTTTTTAAACAGGCCACTCTGAGTATCCAGACCAGAAACACCGGCTCAGCCAATGGCATGAGTTTGGGGCGGGGCTATATTTTTGTTCAGCCCAATGGCATTCATTATTTTTGTTTGTTGACTACCAAAAATGCTAAAATAATTGTTTCATCTTGTCACTTTCCTAGACGTGCATGTGCATAATGTCAAGTCTTTTTAAAATAACCTACTTCTGAATTTTATGCTTTCAACTAAAAGCACAAACCTTATGTGTGCACCATAATAATTCCTTACAAAGATTATTTTTTTAAACAATGCAAAAAAGTTAAGCAACGCAAAATAATACATTAATTAGACGGGCATATGAAGGAAACACTGCTCCGTTTTATTAGAAGATTATAGATCTTCCTAGGCACTGCAAGTAAATTTAGCATCTTTCAAAATTAGAAGAAACGAAAACTGAACCTTTTGACCCCGTAGTTAGAACTGCGTCCCATTAGTGTCTTCAGCCAGAGGATGTTTGTGCTATTCTCACTGGGCCTGAATGCGGCTCATACTTCCTTCAATTAGTTCCTGGAAAATGCAGTGCAAAAAGAGGATCCACATTACATTCATCAGCATTTGAAGGTGTCAGGTCTTCTGTGATTAAATGCAAATGGGTAAATGTCTTCTTCCATCTTCATTAATTAGATGTGCCATTAAACGCACACTTCAAAGTTTTTATTTTTTTATTATAGCATTAATCATAAGCAAACGGGAAGCTTTGGCTGAAGTGATTGGGTTAGGCTGCACAGGACGAGACCTTTATGGTCTAATATGGTCTCTGTCATCCTACAGTGAATAATAGCGGTTCGTTGTTTCAGATGACTACAGTTTACACATAAAAGATTACAGTCTGCCAGTTCAAATCATTTATCTTTTTAAGATGGACTTAAGTAGTTTAAAAGTCACGACACCTAAACATATACGCCACTTATCTCTCCATAAATAATGTTTTGATTCTGAATCAGTAATTAATCAATTTCACTTTATTCTCAAGTATGCGTTGAATATACAAACAGTTCTTCATTTGAAATGATGGTACTAAAAACCGTTTGAATGCAATTATTGTCTCCTGAAAGTTTTAAATGGCTTTTCTCCTTTGTACAAAAGCCTCACTCGCCCGCTCTATTCCCCATGATTGGCCCGAATTGCCTGCAGCTGCGACTCCCTCACGTGTTGCACAGAAGACACACCTGTCACTAATTATTAGGCAGGGGATATAACTTACCTGGTCAAGCAGTGCTTCTGTCTGCATGCAGGTGTGACCTGACCGAACTCGTATCTCCTGTTCTCCTGCTAGCCTGTGATTAATCCTGTGTGCGTCTTCCAAACGTGAGTTTACTTCCCTTTCTCCACTTGCAAATGTTTGACTTGGTGGTGGTTGCGGTGGTATTACGTTTGCCACACCAACCCTTAATGCTCTCAGCTGCTTTTGCTATCCATCGTGGGCCGTTAGTGTGCAATTGAGTTGGCTGCGAGTGTTTGTTTACTAAACAGCAGTATCGCGTGTACTATGCCACCGGAAGTAGCATAAACCGGAGGTAGAAAGTAATTGAAGTCGTAAATGTTTATTCTGATTCCTTACATTGACTGATGTTGTAAATCCACTGCTATGGTAGCTAATTAATTATTCTCCATGCCTTGTCATGTTTGTTCTTAATCTTCAATGTGTTATTATAACACAGTTGTGTTATATAATTATACTATGTATTAATATATGATATATTATGATTATTTATATTGATATTTGTTGATGGCAATATGCGCAGTAATTGTGGATGGCTTTTAGGGCCAAATTACCAAAGTTGGATTTGGTGAGTTTGATTCGAACTGTTATTGCTGGTTGTGTGCTGATTGTTTCTTTGTTCTTGTTACAGCACACACACAACCACATATCCATATGCCCATATACCAGCCAAGAAGACAAGATAAAGACAATTTAATAAATACACCCTTTGAGGTGACTTTGGCTGAACTCTGTCGGTGTCCTCCTCCTTCCAACCCGATTTAATTCTCCAACCATCTGACCGTGGTTTGCCTGTTCCCTGCCTCTCTCCAAAGTGTCCCAGCCCCCACTGAGAGTAGCTGCTAATTTGTTCAATGGTCCTTCGAGCCGGAGGAGAGAGACAATGTCAGGTAATGGGTTGGAGGCGGAGAGGCCAGACGAAGAACGTGGTCTTCAGCGACCAGATGCGAGCAGCCATGAACCGGAGCCAGGTGATGCCACTGGAACCGATCCACGCCCTCGCAGAGTGAGGAGACCACCAGACCGTTACACTGTTCCAACGAGCTCCAGTCGCAGCTCCCGTGCTACTTTAGCCATTAACTTGATTTCCCCCTCTTCACCAGAGAGAGTGGACGGAGCTAAACCGGACCCACCTCCGGTCCCTGCAGAGCCCTTGGCAGAGCTTCATGAGCCCCCAGGGAGTGGGGAAGGTCGAGCTGTCCCTCTTCAATCCAGTGTTCCTAGAGCTTCCGCCTCTGATGCTGCCTCTGTTAGCTTGCTGAAGGCTTCGCCTGGGGTCGTGCGGATCCAGCCAGATGGTCCAGCCCCAGTACACCCTGATGAACGAAAGAAGCCTTCTGCACGTAAAAGCGAATCATCCTCCACCTATACTTATGGTACTGGAGGTAAATCTGGTACCTCGGTCTCTCGAGTTTCTCTCAGTGACAAGCAAGTAGCCACACTGGAGGAGAGGAAGAGGCTCCTGGCCCTGGAAGAGTTGGAGGAGCAAATAAGGGAAGAGCGAGGAGTGGATATGAGGTACCAGCAGCTGGATGAACAAACACGCCAGGCCCTACGAGAAAGAGAGGGGATTACCAAGAGGCTGCAGGAGGAGAGGAGGCTGCGTAAAGCGAGACGCGAGTTGGAAGAAGCTCGGCTGGTTGCAGCTCTGATCAAGGAGGAGAGTGAGACAGAGCAGCAGGCGGGCATCTGCCCCTCCTGGGATATTCAGCAGACGGGCGGGCCGCAACTGAGACTAGGCCCTGCCCTACATCTCAGCTCATCCCCAGCTGAGGATCTCCACCCTTCTCTATCTCGTCATGTCCACACAATCCCCCTTGGCGCGACAGAGCAAAATCAGAGCCCAACGCTTACTCAATCACCTTTCCGTCAGCTTCCACAGACTGGAGCGAGGGCAGGATACCCACGACGGGATGAAGGATCGTATGTGCCTCCCGTGCCTTTGGCGTCTTCCCGCGGTGGGGAACCAATCATGGAGCCGCAGGGGCGTCTAACATCCCGTGATGAAGGGCCATTTCCTGTGACTCCAATGTATCCAAAGTCTCCCAGGGGTCATGAGCCGTGTCCTGAATCTTCGTGGAGGCCCGCGACTTCTGATGGTGAGGGGACAGATCCACAAGCTCCAGTGCCCTCTCCTGGAGGGGATGATCCACCTCCAGGGCCCCGGCAGCCATCTCCAGCACCTCCCGCATGCCCAGCGGCTCCAAACAATGTCGGGCCATCACCATTACCCGAGAAAGAAACTGACATGATGGAGCTGTTAGTCGCATCGGCATATGGAATTCCCAAACCAAAGTTGCCTTACTTTGACAGTGGCAGAGAAAGCGACTTTGTTCTGCTGGATATGGCTTTGGGCAATTTGGTGGGCATCCATACCCATCTTTCAGAGCATTTTAAGTTCCAAATCCTTCTTGACCATTTGAAGCTCCCGAGCGCCTATAGACTGGCTAAGTCACATATGTATGCCAGAGCCCCCTATACCTCCGCCCTGGCTGCTCTGAGAACTAGATATGGACAACCTCGCCAGCTAGTCCAAAATGAGATCAGCAGCATTTTGAACACCCCACCTATCAAGATGGGTGATAACGCTGCCTTTCAAGAATTTGCTCTCGCTGTTAGTTCTCTTATTGGGCTGTTAGAGTCAGTAGAGGGGAAGAATGGCAGTGAACTAAAGTGTGGCTCACATGTAGACAAGCTTATGGGTAAATTGCCCCCTTCATATCGTGATGGGTTTGTTGAGCACTGCTATGCTCAAGGCTACTTGAAGGATGGGACCACGAGAACATACACTCTTCAACATCTGTCGGCCTGGCTACGAGGGAAGGCAAGGGTCAAGAGTGTGGTGCAGCAGCTGACCTCTGTCCAGTGGGAAAGGAAAGAACCTGTTGGCAAGGAGGTGAGGCGCAGAGAGAGTCCAACCACCTTGTATCTCACTACTGCCAGTACCAAGTCGAATGCCATTGCCACTACTACCTCCAACCCTGAACGGACGCATATGGCCAGCACTACTGCAGAGGGACAGGGTAAGATGTCTCCCTTCAAAAATAAGCATAAGTTCCAGCCTTATTGCCCTTATCACAACAACCGTAATCACTACTTTGGATCATGCCCAGAGGTGATGAAGTTCACTCCAGCTCAGCTAAGGGATTGGATTGCGGAGAATAAAAGGTGCCACAAATGTGCCCGCTGTCATTCGCCAGACAAATGCACACTGAGGAAACCTTGTAACCTGTGTAACCAGCTGCATTTGACCATTCTCCATGACATCAGCAGTCAGAATACGACCCAAATCTTGATGGTTCAATCTCCCCATGAGGAAGCGGTCTACCTTGACCTGCCCAGTCGTTCACCGAGGGTCTTGCTTAAGGTCTTAAAAGTGACCTTACATGCTGGGGGCCATAGTCTGGAGACATTTGCTCTTCTCGACGATGCCTCTAGTCGAACAATCATCTTGCCCACTGCTGGTCAACATCTTCACCTCCAGGGGGAGCCAGAGGTGCTTCATCTGCAGACTATACGGCAGCAGGTAGTCCCGGTGGAGGGCATGACTGTGTCCTTTTCTATATCCCCGGCAGGGCAACCGGAGATAAAATATCTTATCCAGAATGCCTTCACCTCTTTGTGCCTCAGCCTGGCTGAACACACCTGCCCTGCAGAGGCCCTTAAGAAGCAGTATCCTCACCTGAGAGAGTTGCCACTTCAGTCCTTCTCCCGGATAGCACCTCTTGTGCTTATCGGCTCAGATCACCCTGAACTGATTGTTCCGACTGAGCCTGTCCGGATGGGTCTGAAGGGTGGACCAGTGGCAGTTCATACAGCATTAGGCTGGGCCATGCAGGGACCTGTTAATGTGACCTCTCGCCCAAATGTGCACCTCGAGTCCTGCCTCTTTATGACCTCTACCGCCAATCCGTTGCCTTGTGCCAATGCGGAGCTCCTTAGGAATGTCGAGTTGTTGTGGAAGCTAGACGCTTATCCCCACCGAAGCATCAAGGATGTGACTCGCTCGAAGCATGATGAGTATGCATTGGAGCTGTTACGGACCAAGAGTGTCCCTGTGACCGTTGATGGCATTCAACGATACGCCACACCCTTGCTGCGTGCCCCGAATTGCCCTTTGTTTTCGATCTCAAAGTATTCCGTCATGCCCTTGCTGCGGGGAACGGAAAGACGATTGGACAGGGATCCTGAACTTGCCAACATACACCACCATGAGATCCAGAAGCTCTTTGATGCTGGTTATGTGACCATTGTGGAGGATGTGGACGAGAGTCAACCTATTGAGTCGTGGTACTTACCTCATCATGTTGTCAAGCAGGCTAGTGGAAAGCATAGGTTAGTCTTCAACTGTTCATTCACGTTCAGGGGACAATGTCTGAATGAAAACTTGCTTCCGGGACCTACCTTGGGTCCATCCCTCTTGGGAGTGTTGCTCCGATTCAGACAGCATTCAGTAGCCATCAGCGGAGATATCCGTGCCATGTTCCATCAGGTCCGTCTGCTGCCACAGGACCAGGCTCTCCTTCGCTTTCTTTGGAGGAATCTAGAAAGAGAGAGGGAGCCAACCACCTATGAATGGCAAGTGCTTCCCTTCGGTGCCGCTTGCAGCCCATGCTGTGCGATCTATGCGCTGCAGCATCACACCAGGTGTTGTGATGATAGTGACCAAGAGGTAGTGGATTCGGTGGAGAACTCGTTCTACGTCGATAACTGCCTCCAGAGCCTGCCTTCTTCCGTAGCAGCCAAGACCTTGCTCGAGAAACTGCGTATCCAACTTGCTAAAGGCGGATTTGAGATCAGGCAGTGGGCGAGCAACACTGTAGAGGTGGTAAAACATCTCCCTTCAGAAGCCAGGTCAACCAGCACCGAGCTGTGGCTTTCCGAGATGGGTTTGGGCCCTCAAGAGCCAGCCCTGGGTCTCCGTTGGGCTTGTATCCCAGACACCCTCGGATACCAACACAGGGCGGGACTGACCTCGGCTCCGCCCACCTTGAGGGTGGTCTACCGCACCTTAGCCAGTCAGTATGACCCGTTAGGATACATATTGCCTTACACGACGAGGGCCAAGGTGATTGTTCAGGACCTATGGAAGACCAAGCAGGATTGGGATGATCCTATTCGCCCAGCTGAGCTGATGGATCGGTGGCTTGAGTGGGAGCGTGAATTGGTGGATCTTCATCGAGTGCAGATGCCCCGGTGTTATGTGCCTGCATCAGTTGATTCCCCTGCAACAGAATGGGATCTCCATGTCTGTTGTGATGCATCTGAGAGGGTCTATGGGGCGGTAGCTTACCTCAGAGCACAGCCTGTAGATGGTGAGGTTCAGGTTTGCTTTGTCTTGGCCAAGTCGAGAGTGGCACCAAGGAGACAAATCTCGGTGCCCCGCCTTGAGCTCTGTGCTGCCCTTCTCGGAGCCCAGCTCTCATCCACCGTGCAAACTGAACTTACCTTGCCCATCCGCAAGGTGGTTTACTGGAGTGACTCTACCACCGTGCTCTCCTGGCTGAAGTCAGAGTCCTGCAGGTATAAGGTCTTCGTAGGGACACGCATCGCTGAGATACAAGACCTCACTGATGTAAACAGCTGGAGGTATGTGGATAGCCAGAGCAATCCTGCGGACGACATTACCAGAGGAAAGACACTGCAAGAGCTAGCGCAACGTCACAGATGGAATGAGGGACCATCGTTCTTGTGGAAACCTGAAAGTCAGTGGCCGGTCTTCCCTCCGTTATCCATTCCACTGCCCGAGTGTGAGACGGATGAGCTCAGAAAGTCTGTTGCCTGTTACCTGACTCAGACGACATCTGCCTTTCCGCTGCCTGATGTTTCACAATACAGCAGGTTAGGAGAGCTGATCGCAGCAGTATCCAAGATGGCCTCTGATGGGGCGGCTACTGCTGCTTCTCACCTTGCAGCGGAAACACTGCTAATCCAGAGAGCTCAGGCGGAGAGTTTCCCAGAAGAGCTCCAAGCTCTACTCAAGAGTAGAGATTTACCGAAGAATAGCCGAATCGTCTCCCTCTCCCCTGAGCTAGACCCTGCATTGAACGTGATCCGGGTAGGCGGAAGACTGCGCCGGGCGGAGTTGGAACCTGATGTCCTACATCCGATTGTCCTTGACGGTGATCATCCCCTTTCTAGACTCATTATAAAGAGCTATGATGAGCAGCTTCTGCACCCTGGACCAGAGCGAGTTCATGGTGAGATACGGCGGAAGTATTGGGTGTTGAGGGGCCGGAGTGCCATCAAGCGACACCAGAACATCTGTCCAGAGTGCCGCAAGTGGAAAGCCAAGCCAGACATTCCAAGAATGGCGGACTTACCAACTGCCCGTCTTCGCCTGTTCAAGCCTCCCTTCTGGTCAACGGGGGTCGACTGCTTTGGACCATTCCAGGTCAAAGTGGGCCGCCGGTGTGAAAAACGCTGGGGAATACTCTTCAAGTGCCTTACTACCCGATGTATACATTTGGATATACTTGAGAGTATGGATACAGATGCATTCCTTATGGCCCTCCGACGGTTTATATCTCGAAGAGGGAAGCCATTCGAAATCTTGGCTGACCGAGGAACCAACTTCAGGGGAGGTGATGTGTTACTCCGCAAATCGTTTGAAGCTATGGAGCCCAATCTGAGAGAACAACTGGCTGAGCAGCAGATCACCTTCCGCTTCAATCCTCCCCATGCACCTCATTTTGGTGGTGTATGGGAGAGGGAGATCAAATCGGTCAAAACTTCCCTCCAAGTGGTCCTTGGCAGTCAGCCCATTCTGGAAACCGTTCTCCGTACCGTACTTATAGAGGTGGAGGGTATCTTGAATGCAAAGCCTCTAGGATACATCTCAGCCGACCCTTCAGATCCTGATCCGATCACCCCCAATCTGCTCCTCATGGGCCGTCGTGACTCCTCACTTCCGCAAGCGACCTTTGCATCAACCAGCTTTGTCGGGACACGCCGGTGGCGTCACAGTCAACTTCTTGCTGACCACTTTTGGTCGAGATTCATCCGGGATTACTTACCCACCTTGCAGCCGCGAGGGAAATGGAGGAGGGATACCAGCAACATGACCGTTGGACAGCCCGTCCTGATAGTCGATCCTCAATTCCCTCGGGCTCTCTGGCCAGTGGGACAGGTCACCCAAGTCATCTCCGGAGTGGACGGGAGAGTCCGGACAGTGGAGGTGAGGGTCGGTGAGAAGAGATACATCAGACCTGTTGCGAGGCTCATCCCCTTACCCGAGTTGAAAGATGAGGATGAGGAGGAGGGAGGCAGAAGCTTGTGATTCTTTCTACGATATAGAATTTGTGACAAATTCCGGGGCGGCTGTACAAAAGCCTCACTCGCCCGCTCTATTCCCCATGATTGGCCCGAATTGCCTGCAGCTGCGACTCCCTCACGTGTTGCACAGAAGACACACCTGTCACTAATTATTAGGCAGGGGATATAACTTACCTGGTCAAGCAGTGCTTCTGTCTGCATGCAGGTGTGACCTGACCGAACTCGTATCTCCTGTTCTCCTGCTAGCCTGTGATTAATCCTGTGTGCGTCTTCCAAACGTGAGTTTACTTCCCTTTCTCCACTTGCAAATGTTTGACTTGGTGGTGGTTGCGGTGGTATTACGTTTGCCACACCAACCCTTAATGCTCTCAGCTGCTTTTGCTATCCATCGTGGGCCGTTAGTGTGCAATTGAGTTGGCTGCGAGTGTTTGTTTACTAAACAGCAGTATCGCGTGTACTATGCCACCGGAAGTAGCATAAACCGGAGGTAGAAAGTAATTGAAGTCGTAAATGTTTATTCTGATTCCTTACATTGACTGATGTTGTAAATCCACTGCTATGGTAGCTAATTAATTATTCTCCATGCCTTGTCATGTTTGTTCTTAATCTTCAATGTGTTATTATAACACAGTTGTGTTATATAATTATACTATGTATTAATATATGATATATTATGATTATTTATATTGATATTTGTTGATGGCAATATGCGCAGTAATTGTGGATGGCTTTTAGGGCCAAATTACCAAAGTTGGATTTGGTGAGTTTGATTCGAACTGTTATTGCTGGTTGTGTGCTGATTGTTTCTTTGTTCTTGTTACAGCACACACACAACCACATATCCATATGCCCATATACCAGCCAAGAAGACAAGATAAAGACAATTTAATAAATACACCCTTTGAGGTGACTTTGGCTGAACTCTGTCGGTGTCCTCCTCCTTCCAACCCGATTTAATTCTCCAACCATCTGACCGTGGTTTGCCTGTTCCCTGCCTCTCTCCAAAGTGTCCCAGCCCCCACTGAGAGTAGCTGCTAATTTGTTCATCCTTTATGTTTTGCGTCTATAAACAAACGAGCAGATCATACGCGAATTGTAACTCACATTTGAGAAAATTTTACATGAACTTTTTTCAAAAGAAGACCTGAACAGCAGAGGTTATTATAGCAGCCTGTTGTTGCTTGAGTGGTTTATATGCCTGTACAGATTCAGTGCCAGTGTGAATTAGCTTAAAATTCTTGGGTGAATGATTAGCGAAACCTGGCACCCTATTGATATTATAATCATGTGGAATTTTGCTACAAATACCTCTCAATATGAAATCTGAGGCTATGTGTGTACACTGTCTCATTTGTAAATTAATTTCAGTGGGAGATCTAGAAAATTATTTATGCGGTGACAATGGGATGGAAACACCAGAGCAAGAGCACAGGCATAGTGCTTGTGGATTTATAGCCTGATTTATAGCCTACACATTCATGTCCATGTAAAAAATGTGTATTTCCAACGAGAGACCACAAAGTAATCATCTTGCGGTTTAAAAATTAAGATTTGCAAGATATAAACTTAAGAAAAAAAAGTTTATATCTTGATTATATATAGAATTGCGAGATATATAATTAATATATAAGATATATAGAATTAATATAAAAAGAATTGCGAGAATGAAGCCAAAATTACGAGAAATAAACTTGCAATTGCGAGAGACAAAAAAGTTAAAATTTTGAGAATTGTGAATTTATATCTCAGAATAACTAGATAAACTCGCAAACACTTTTTTTTCTCGCAAATGCGAGTTTATATCTAGTTATTCTTAATTTTTTTTCTTAAAATTGTGAGGTATAAACTGGCAATTGCGAGTTATAAAGTCCAAATCTGAGGAAAAAGACGACTTTTTTTCTTCTCGCAATTGCGAGAAATAAAGTCAGAATTGCAAGATTTAAACTCGGATTTGCGAGTAAAAAAAGAAGTGTTTGCGAGTTTATATCTAGTTATTCTGAGATATAAATTCACAATTCTCAAAATTCGAACTTTTTTTTCTCTCGCAATGCAAGTTTATTTCTCGTAATTCTGGCTTCATTCTCGCAATTCTGACTTTCTTCTCGCAATTGCAAGTTTATATCTCAGAATAACTAGATTCTCAATTGCAAGAAAAAAAGTCAGAATTGCAAGATTTAAACTCGCATTTGCGAGAAAAAAAAGTCATAATTTTGAGCTGGAAAGTCACCATTATCATTTTTGTTTTCCCCGTGGCAGAAACAAGCTTCCATACATTACAGAGGCCCATTTTGACTGGCTTGAACTTAATTCAGAGTTAAATGATTGATGTTATTTTGGACATGGAGAGCTTGAGTGTTCCAATTAGAATCATGTGTCTTATCAAATGAGACTGACAACATTGATCTGCCACTTTCTAACAAGCATGGCAAGCTGTCATAACGGAAGAAACAAATCAGGATAACACTGGATTTCCAAAGCCTCAAGCTGTTAACATCATTATTGCCGTTTATCCATTTTTTTCCCAGCTTTCCAAGGTTTCTAGTCTGTTGGCCAATTAAAAAAAATATAAATAAAAAATAAGCTCAATTATGGGAACCTATCCTTTAAACTGAGCTTGAGGAGAAATGATGTGTGAACACGATGCTAATGAGGACTCCCATGAAAATCAACCGCTTTTCCGTCAGTGGACACACGAGTTAGGAATAAAAACTCTGCAACTTTGAAGGTTTGCCCATATTAATTAGTCCAGGCTGCTGTCTAGAGTTTCTGAAACTCACGGACTCTCTGGCCTAACTAAACTTAGAGACATTCACATGTTGAAATAGATGATCTGATGAGCACAATGACCCGGACAGGTCTGTTGGATGAACTCCCAGACTGACCCCACAACCAAGCTCATCCCACACGGCCTTCAAACTGCTGCTTGCTTTCATTTAGCACAGCTTGCTGTCAGACAAAACTGCTAAACATTGAGAGGAATTATGAGGAATGGACAAAACTGAAGGAAGACACCGACTCACTGGATGAATCAAACTCATAACTGCCAACTGACTAAAATCACATCATTCTGTCACTTTTATTCAATGTCGCATACACAAGCTGACTATTCAATTATCTTTTTCCTCTCTTTAAAAGAAACGAACGATTACAAATCTGAGCTGGTTTAATTTAAGCATGATTGGGTTAATAAAACATGCTTGATGTACTATTCTCCTCCATTTTCTTTTCCAGAACATACACGACTTTCACATCACAGAACTTGCCGATCACACTTTTGATTAAAACGCTCTGCCGTCTGCACCTTGTCACAAAGTCATGTTTTTTGTATTTTATTATCGGGAACATAAAACTAGCTGTCAAATCAATATGGGCAATTTATTTCACTCAGTCTATGAATTGCAAATAAGCTTGGAGAAAGTTTCTTTTGTGCCTCCCTTTCACTTTTAGCTCTTTCTGAAATAATGCACACTCTCATTGAACACTTGAACCGATTACTGTGGCCTGGGTTACCTAAACATGCTGTGATGCCTTGGTTATTTATACTTTATATATGTTCCCAAAGTGTTGGTGATGCTAACTCATCATTATGAATATTACTATTGCTCATAGGGCAGGATTTTTATTTTATTTTTTACTTGTAACCACCTAAACACCCCAAAAATATCCTAACCACCAACCATCAGAACACCTTATAGCAACAACAAAACAATGCTCTGGCATCCTCCGAGAACACCCTTGCATTCTAACAGTGCAGACAAGCAACACAAACACTTCTCACATATCCTTCAGAAAATATAAAAATCCATAAAAAAAAAAAGATATTTTCCACTGATCAGGCAGACAGGTTCTACTTAAGAATTCTTCACATAATTACAGTAAAGGCACGCGTTTGTTGATTGCTAAAGTAGGCTACAATGAATATAAGACAAACAACATTTCTGTTCATACATACTAAATAATTGATCTTCAGTATTTCATACTGTGGAGTTAAATTCCTACATACACCTTTCTAAAGTTTGGTGTAAATTTGTATTTTTTTTAAAGAGGTCTCTTATGTTCACCAAGGCTGCATTTACCGGACTAAAATTCAGTTAAAAATAGCTTGAAATAGTATTATTGTGAAACTGTTTTCTATCTGATCCTATTTTCTATTTCTTTTCAAATATGATATATTCCTCTGGAGTAATGATGCTGAAATTTCAGCTTTACCATCAGTCACATGATCCTTCAGAAATCAGTCTAATATGATGATTTGATGCTCAAGAAACATTTATTATTATTATTATTATTATTATTATTATGATCAATGCTGAATTCATCTTAATTTTTTTTTTTTTTTTTTTTTTGTAAACTGATACATTATTCAGGATTCTATAATCATAGAAAGTTCAAAAGAACAACATTTATTGGAATTTAGATATTTGTTTTTGTATCTTTACCATTCATTTTGATCTATTCAATCTATGCTGAATAAAATTAGTGCTTAAAAAAAAAAACCCTTAAAATCGTGAATGGTAGTACATTCATCATCAGGGTTGTTGATACTTAAGTGTTGTTAAATAACCATAACATCGGGGTTACTTTTACAAATAAGCAATGTTCTATACTTTATGTAATTTACTGACTGACTATAATTGAAATCTCTTCCCATGCTTGGCCATGATAGTCCTGCGAATGTGTGTCATGCTGATCAGTGATGTACAGAGTGTGAAGAGGGTTTCTTCAAAGCCCATCCCGAGATTTATGCTTTAAAAGCTTCAAAATACTGCCGGCAAACAAAGATAAATCTGAATGTTTACAATCCAGTTGTAGCAAGCAAAATAACAGAATGTGTGTGTTGCATCAGAGCAGCAGTGGATTTACTCTAGAAGTCTTGTTTTCCATTACATGCACACTGTTGAGGGGATAAACGGATGATGTGTAGTCATGTCACAATATTATAATGTGGTACTTTTCCATTAAAACAATTACATGGAATAATTAGTCATGTTTTATTGCAAAATTGTTTCGTGTTACATTTAACAGTAACATCAACTGCTGATTTCCATGTGCGGTTTTTCAAAGCCATGACTGACTCGTCTTTTCTGAGACATTGCAGTGATAATTAGAATGGCCTTTAAGTCAAATGGTGTCCTACATAACCCTCAGTGATGCCAATGTCACGGATGAAAAAGCATGTATTCATCAAAGCACTTTGCGGCCCTCTGTTCTTGTTGGCTTTTTATTTTAGACATGGAATAAAAGAGGGACTGGCCAGTAGTGGCTTGGTTGTTGAAGCTTTTAAGATTCATTCTCCATCTCTTTTTGAGCCTTTCTCTCTCTCTCTCTCTCTCTCTCTCTCTCTCTCTGATAGATGTGTAAGAATGATGTTCATATAATTGTCTATTACATCCCTTAGCACTAAAGCAAAAGAATATTGATTCAAACAAAACAAAAAAGTCTGGTCTGTAAAGTTCTCATTCTAACCTGTAGAGCACAAAAGCAGATGTTAAGTGAAAAGACAGCATCAGTCAACATTTACTTTCATTAAATGGGGGAAAAAAAAATGTAATAAAGTAAATTGTGACTGAGATGAAGACAGCTCTGAAAAAATGGGCAGCTGGTTGCCATTCTCCCATTTTCTGGGAACTAAATCCTACTGAAAATGTGAACCTTTTCTGCATAAGAAATTTGACATTTGTGTCATTTCCATGACAACCAACTCACTCACTCACTAGGATGCAACCCAAGTTACCGTCACTATCGCAGTGATGCGGTCACTGGCACTTACCAAAAAGAGGCACAAATCCTTAATTTATTCTTTACCATTATTTAATCAAAGTAAGTGGTCTGGGCTTTATTTGGTAAGACCTAGACTATTTTTGGAGCACCTGCACCGCCTGTTCTTTTCTTTGTTTTTCTAACCCATTATAGCAGTCAGCACCAAGTGCTATATATCATTTGAGAACTTGAAGTTTCAATCTATCTCATTTAAATAATCCAATTTTATATTTATTTTGTCTTAGAATGGATGAATTTACCAGATTTAAGAAAAACGGCTGCATATTTTTAGTGATTTTTTTTTTACTCAACTCAAACAAATCCTCCTGAAGTTTTTATTTTTATTTTTTATTTTAGAAAGCTGTACTTGAATATTCTACATTTCCAGATGTAATTTTGACTACATGTAACAATCCCTAAGCAAGTTATAGCCATTTATTACATTATTGTAGGCGATTTTCAGTGAAAAGCTGATATTTTTTATTTACTGACAATTTAGATGTCCAAAAAAGTTCAGGAAGTAAAATAAATAGAATGATTGTAATAAAACACTGAAGTAAATTAAACATATATATATATATATATATATATATATATATATATATATATATATATATATATATATATATATATATATATAAACACACACACACACACACACACACACACACACACTTACATGAACTACTTTCACTTTACCTGTGTGCCTTAGTTCAAATTTCCAAAGAAAGATGCTAATTGGTAGGGCAAAAGACCAAAAACTATGTTTATTGGTTGAGTATGATCGTTTCAAGATCATAGTTTCTAATGTACCTTATTGTAAAGTGTTGCCAGTAATTGGTATATAAATTAATACTAATATTCATCATGGATTCATTCCATTACGGCATCAAAAGTTACAGTAAACATTTATAAAGTTAACAAAATATTTCTATTTGAAATAAATGCTGTTCTTTTGAACTTTCTATTCATCAAAGCATCTTTAAAAAGGTAACACTTTACTTGAAGGGGTGTGCATTAGACTGACATGACACTTTCATAATTAATGATATGACACGTCATGAATATGAAGGAGGTTTTATGCATGTTTATGACAGCTGTCAGTGTCATTCGCAGAATTATGACATTTTTAATGCAAATATGACATTGCTTGAGATGTTTTGTTAAGTTGTCATAACAAAGACAATACATCATGACCTGTCAGTGTCTTTTTCATGAAAATTTGACATTACCAAGACAACACAACCTGTCATAAATATGTCATAAACATGACATAGCAGATTAATTATCAAACTTAAGAAAGCACTTACATTAAACTGTCATGAGGTTGGTTTTGACATTGGCTGTCATGAGGCCATTATAACTGTGTCATGAATATTTTTCTTGACCTCAACTAGTGGTACAAATTTAATTTGTCATTAAAATGTTATAATGGCCTCATGACAGCCAATGTCAAAAGCAACCACCTGACAGTTTAATGTAATCTTAACCCATAAAGCTAAGTGGTTTCTTAAGTTTGATAATTAATCTGCTATGTCATGCTTATGATAGGTTGTGTTGTCTTAGTAATGTCAAGTTGTCATGACAAAGAGACTGGCAGGTTATGATGTATTGGTTTATGTAAAAATGTCATAACAAAGACATCTCAAACGATGTCATATTTGCATTAAAAGTGTCATAATTGAGCGAATGACACTTAATGACAGTTGTCATAAAAATACATAAAACCTCCTTCATATTCATTACATGTGTCATGTCATGATTATGAATGTGTCATGTCAGTCTTATGCACACCCCTTCAAGTAAAGTGTTACCCAATTGAAATATATTCAAATAGAAAACAGCTATTTTAAATCGTAATCATATTTTTCCAAGATCACCGTTTGTACTCTATTTTACTGTGTTAAAAAAAATTCATCCCGATTTACTCCTCCTGACACCCGGGAAAAATACCTCTCGATCTGCTCGCGGACACATTGGGGTCAAATTTTACATTTGAATGATTGCGACCACGATTACATCAATACTTCCACAATGGCCAAAAAGAGACAAGTCTACAATGAGACTGAAGTGACAGAACTTTTGAAATGACTGCGAGACAACAAGCAGCTACTGGTCCGGTGGACAACAGAGATAGAGGAACAGCTGGTCGAAATGTGGCAACAACACAACGGCCTTTATAATGTCTCCTCATTTAATGTCTACAGCAAGTTGCCGCAACACAGTATCCATTTTGTTTACATCTGTTTCCCCGTGGGATGCTAAATCTGGCATGATAATCTTAAGAATGTGCGTTTGATGCGCCACTATTTTCAAATCTTGTTTTGTGTGCAGGTTTGAGATTCGAAAGTAGAAAATCTGTGAAGATTATCCTTACTGTATGTACGTGACTCAACCAGATTTCACAATTGGTTAAGATTTAAAAAAGAAACTCCTGTAGTATGAGCCCATGTTTACTTTACTTTACTTTAGATGCACATTTCAAAAGATTTTGGACTGATAACCACAGGGCGCATTTGATCTAATGTCCATAAAGATTTAAAGTTTTAAGCACAGATTCATACCCTGTGGCTTGGCCTCCATTAAATTCCCTTTCAAGTCCTCGATGCATTCTTTTGAAACAAGAAATGTCATTACCCGGTTCAAAGAAAATCAAGATGGGCAAACTTTTTTTGCCGTAATCTTCAAACAAATCATACTGTCCTCAGCATTAAGACCTTACTGTGGTCAGAAAAGATCAGTTCTTTTTAGAGCACCTTCATTTGATTTTTCCTCTGAAATAAGACATTTACCCTGTAATTTTCCCCAGCTCAACTCTCTGTCAATAACTCAAGAGGCACCTGCGAATAAATGTTCCCCTGGCATTTGCGCCGCTTCTTGTGATTACATTAAAACCTCACACTTTTAGCCGGCTGCAATTCAATATCGACGCGACCCAGCCAAGCAATTTAAATACCCCTTTCTACAGCTGATGGGATTTGCCGCCTCTGCTCGATAAGCTCCCCCACGCCCAGTGGAGGTGTTATCTCTCGCCTCTGCGGCGGTTCGACTATTTGGACATCATCATCTATCATAGGCCAGCAGGCAGCAGGGTCAGGGCGAGGGTCTCTGGGCCCCAGCATCCCCAGCTGTCTTTTAGGCAGGACGGCTGCGAGCATCTGCTGATGTATTGCGGGCAGTGGAGGGTGAGGCTTGGAGACAGCCACAGTCACCTTGCGCTTTCTGCACTGGTGCGGGCAAGACTAATGCATGCGGCATTTAGACAAGGTAACAAACCACCCACTTCACGAGGCGGCCGAACGGAAAGCGAAGTGGATTTTGGGGTTTTAACATTTGCCTTGTAAATCGCAGAAAAAAGGCAGATTTGACTCGAGCAGGGGTACGTTTCCCAAAAGCATTGTTAGCCAACTATGGTCGCAAGTCCCGTCGTTATCAGCAAAGTTCAACAAGTCGGTGTTTCCCAAAACCACATTCTAACGAACGTTCGCAAACAGCATAGCAAAGTTGTGTAGTTGGAACGACAGATCTCAAGCTGTGGTTAGAAGCATACTTTCTTGTATGACATGTGGACTCAAATGATCATCTTGAGCCAAATAAGCAAGCGGACATGCTGTGCAATCTATATCTTTTAGTTTAGAATTAATACAAATGTAATTTACGTCTTTTAGTTTGTCAAGCGATTTAAAGCATCGTTATTGAAGGGTGCGCATGTGCGAACATGCTCTAGAAACAACCCTATGATTGAATCTGGAAATCAAGCAAAATAACTGAGAAAAAAATGACAAATAGCCCTCAGATGCCATGCCCATAATTTAAAGCAAAACATCTAGCATTAAATCGATCTCAAACAGATTCATTGTATTATTCCACCACGTGCACGACATCATTGACCAACGACCAATTTGCGACCAGGGATGTAGTGGAGGCTACACGCACGTAAACGCCGTTTACGCACCTCCCAATATTCGGAAATAGCGTTTATACCCACCTCCAAAGTGCGTTTATCCACCTCTAAATAGCCCGTAGTTCCTAAGACATTTTGAATTAAGCTTATGTCGTTTTAGTTTCATATTGTTCATTATTAGTTTCATAGGTTGTTAAAACTAGGACGAACTCTTTCATATTGCGCTGCATTACTGTCAGTGTTGTTGACTTTTACTGACGGACGGTAAGGTTGCGCGGTTGACGCTCGGGCAGCCTCTCGAGGAGAAATCTACACAAATGAGCGCACACACACACACTCAGTTAACCAGTTAACAACATACTGCCTATAAAAATCTAAATGTGGAGTTTTTATATTTTTAACATATGTTAAGCAACCGCAATTATTTTTCCTGAACACCATCACGATTGAAAATGTGACATTTCCTACAACAGTTTAATAAACAGTTAAAATTAAGTCACTTACATTTTAGATGCAATATTGGCTGTTTTTGTTCTGTTTCAGCAGCGAAAATAGTTCCAAACAAAAATCACAGCAGAACCACGGCGCATCTCACAGGAACTCAACACTCAACCTGTTTTCATTACTGAATGATTCAGCATTTTGACCGAATCGATTGAGTCACAGATTCAATGACCCATTCATAAACATCTGTCTCATTCTTGAATGAATTAGCCGTTTGAACGAATCGTTTGTTTGTTTGAATGAATTAATCAATGACTCACTCATTAAGACGGTCGCCTGCCGCCACCTACTGGCGGTTTAGTGTTATGTTTAAAAGTAGTATCATTCTTTCCAATGTTTCTTATATGTAAGTTTAAACCAATTTCATAACATTATTTTGCACAATTGTAATTTTTCAGTGTAAATTATTTAATTTGATCAGCCCCTATGGTAACAGCCCTATAGTGTCTTATTCTAAATAATTGAATTTATTGACCAAATTTATGAATTTAAAATGAAAGATGAAGCATACATTTAATATAGGGGGAGGGGATGCCCTTTAAAGGTGCAGATGTTACATTATGCCGATTTAAATATCAAAGCTGATTGAACACTGATGAGAATAATCAGAATAAATGAGAATATTGTTTCAGAATAAATTACACACACCAAAAAAAAAAAAAAAAAAAAAAAAAAAAAAAATCCGGACGAGAAATTTTTTTACTCAGACAAGTGAATGACAGATTTAGGCTACTTGTCCGAAGGACAAGTGAAAAGGCGCAATGTCTAGCAATGTTAGCAATGTCATCAGGTAGGCAGTGGCCCACCTTACCGGGTGACCACGTCGTGGTCCACCAGAATTTATAGTTTACCCACCTCTTTTTTTTACCACTACACCTCTGTTTGCGACAATATGGTTTCGGGAAACAGTCGTGACTAGCTAGTTGATTTCAACGATGAATAGTACAATGGTAGTTAAACAGCAATTATTGCCGCTGCACGGAAACGCACCCCTGAATAATGACCCTATTGTCTTCTGCAGAGCTGCCTATAGCTGATTTGAACTAATTTCATAATTGATGAAATTTACACAAATACACTGAACTGAATCAACGCTGAACTGACTTGTTTATTGCTGTGAAGCTGATTTGATACAATTTAAGAAATGTGCTGATATCACTGTCGACAAATGTAAAAATGGATTAATGCTGGGATGAGTGCTGATCAAGCACTTCTGTAGGCATTTAACGGTCCTTTAATGCCATTTTCCTCTGAAGAGATGACAGCCAGAACTGCTCGCTCTAGAGAGGATGTACTCCGTAAAGTTTAAGAAACTATCAGAATCTCGCTCAGTCCGAAACACGAGAGTCTCTCTCTCTCCCTTTCTTAAGTGAAGTACTTAACATTTTCTTATATATTCTCTTAACCCAGTTTGTTCATTAACTATTAGTATGCCATTTGTGGCTTTATCTCCCCCAAAAGTGTAAACATTGATCCTCCCAGGCACCATCAAAACTTTGACAAGACCGAGGGAACTGAATTTACACCATTTTTCTAACACACTTTAAATACAATGCATCCAAGTTGGAATTGCTTAAAGTTCCCCTGTTGTCAATAGTTTTATCCCTTAAATGTCATATTTGATCACAAAAATATTTCCCCCTTGACTCATTTAGTGTGCAGTTCTATGAATATGCAAATTAGCCCAACCTCCACTCACACCCGCGATCCACTCGTTGACCTGATTGGTTACAAGGTGGTTTGTGACAGAGCAATTTCAAGTTTTTTTTTTTTTTTTTTTTTTTAAGATTGTCTTTGGTCTCTTGGTTTGGAGACTGTCTTTGACTTTAAGTAACGAGAAAATACTCAATGGTGTTGACTTATCAATTTTAACTTTTCTTACAGCATACTAAAGACACCCCATAGACAAAAGCTTGATTTTTACCACTGGGGGACTTTTAAAATGAACAAGAAAACCCGTTATATCTACTTAAGTTTACTCAGTCTTTACTTAAAATATATATATATATATATATATATATATATATAGAGAACACAATAGACTCTACAAAGTACTTTATCTTAAATTAGCACAACTTGCATTCACATAAAAGCTAGATGGAGTTGAACAATTGAGCTAATGAATAAAACTGGTCTACTGCACTTCACCAGAACAAAATAAAACAATTGACAAACAAATAAAGCATTTCACTTTATTTTTGGACAGAGGCTGCATTTCAACAAAAGGTTTTCAGACAGTTAGTTAAAGAAATAAAGCACTTTGGGTTTGACAGATTGCAACAATAGCTTACACTATAGTGAGAGTTTGGGATGTTGCTAATGTAACTGGCTGAGCCAGGAGGAGTTTACCCGCTGTGGGACTATGGCTGACACATTACATTCAACTTCGGTTACAGAAGTGCAAGCCAAATTCCACTAAATTTAGACCTTCAAAGATTAAACAAGGCAAACATGTAAAAGCAAAAGGGGCATTTCGATACAACGCTATGGACGCTTCAATAGCATGCAGCATCACAATGCACCCATTCAGGAAGACATTTTGGCATTTTTTAACCTTCAATAATTACTTGCCTTCTAACCATATGCACATTTTTATTTTTATGTGTTTATGTGATTAACTGTCATGGAACAGAAGATTGAAAACACAGGCAAAATATTAATTGAGTCCATTGAATGACACACAGGTGAGAAGCAGGTGAGCCTCTGGATTGCAGATAGTTCTGGTGATACTGGTATGTGAATGAAAGTCTTATCTTGTTGCAGGAAGTGAAGAGAAGTGGCTGGCAAGACTGACAGACGATGACACTCAGAAGCCTGATGAGGAGACAGTTTGATGCACAGGTAGGTAGTCCAGTACAGATTGAGAGTAGAATAACAAGACCAGACCCAGAAGAGTGTTTGGTGCTGGCTTTTATGTAGGAACTGATGAGGTTGATGGCAGACAGGTGTAGTGATTGAGTGTGAACAGGTGGTAGCCAGAGAGGATGATGGGAAATGTAGTGTGCTGAGGTGACTGCTCTGGTGACTGAGGATTGTGACATTAACACAGTGGTGAAAATAATGGTACTAATTAATAATAATAATAATAATCCTTTAGATATCCTATTATACCTTACATATATTTCACATTATATAAAATATCCATGAACCTTTCGCCTGTTCTTAAGTGCATCTTTTGAGACATTTTTTTTTTCTCAAATCAATCAATTGGACAAGAAAAAAATGAGATGGGAGAAATCAGTTACTCTTATAGATCACAGAATGTGCTTTGAATTCAAAGTCACATACCTTAATTCCAAACCACACTGCTGAGTAATTGTTGTGCATTTACATTTAGTCAATTAGCAGATACTTTAATCCAAAGCAATTTAAAAAATGAGAAAAAAATCACGAACTATCTATCATGCGGGACCTTACAGTGCTGCATTACAGATTTTCGATTGTAAACCAAAGTAGTTAAAAAAAGAGCAGATTTAAATTGGGATATAAAGTTAATAAAAAGTTCATACTTGGGCTTAACTATACTGCATAAGTAACTCTGTACTCAGTTTTGGTTTTAGCATTTGTTCTTAATGCAGAATGTAGCTAAATCATCTTGAAATGTATCTAAATGCATGATCTCTGCAAATGGTTGTCCCATTGTGAATAATTAATCATGTATACATTTAATTGTTTTCTTATTTAATTTCTGACCAAGTAATTTTTAAAGGGATCATGAACTGACTTATTTTATTATTTTATAATGTTTCATGCGGTGCACTTATAATGTTAATATGATTTTTACATCAAAAATGATCATAATTTAGAAATAAAAGGCCATTTTCTACCCTGATTTTAGCCCTCTGATTTGAACGCTCTGTTGGAAGGAGTGTGTCTGCTGTGAGACTTCAGTGTAAACGCCCACTTATGATTGGCTAACATCTTGCATATGAAATTGGTATTACATGTGGAACTCTCTCGAAATCATTTACTACGTTTTTTACTATTACAGCTGTTGAGATTACTTAATCGTGAAAAATTGTTGATCAGCATTATATTTAGATTACTCCCAATGCATGAAAGGTTGCAGTGATGAGCATTGCAGCCGATGACAAACATGTCTGTTGAGTGCATGAATGATTTGTCATTGCAGCTCAATTTCTGTACTCTCACGAATGCTTTCATCATAACTAACAGTTCAAACATAATGCAAATAAGAGTGTAGACAGAACTCAGTAACTGATAAACTTACGCTGTGTGATTGACAGCTTCAGCGTTTTTAAAGCGAGGGTTCTGTATATAGTTTAATCATGATTTAAATAACAGATTATTTTAATGCTACTAAGAGAAACAATGTGAAGTTGATAGTCTAGTCACTGGCTTGATTTACTGTTGCATGAACAGAAATAAACCATTTTGAGACAAAGAACGTCTGACCAAACATGAATCATATCAGAAATCAGTGATCACAGATTAGGCATTAGAATTTAACACACAGTCGTGGCATTACTGTAGGTCAGTATCTTACAGTAAAAGTCTGTTTGCAAAGCCTGCGCCGAAAAGCGACTGATTTACCAAATAATCCGCAGTGAAATGTATCGAACAAACAAATAACTCTCTACTGAGACATTCATATAGTTAATGATAACCACTTTCCCGTCATTATAATCGAAGGTAGTGTAATGGAAAATGGAAGGTAATGTTATTTTTAGTCCAGTGATGTATCATCATCTAACGTGCCAGTGGGCGGGGCCAAATACATGATGATGTAGAAGTAGGCATTGATTTTCTTCTGCAGAGGCGGCCTTTCATTTCACTATTACATCAAAACGTGACACAATTCCAATCTTTTTCTGAGCTTGGATTTAATAAAACCTGTTTTTGGACTAACAAGGAAGTTTTGAGATCTGAAACTTACAAGATGTTTTTTTTTACAGTGCATTGACCTCATTCAAGGAAGTTTTTATTTCTCAATTGATGACCCCTTAATCAAAATGCCATAACTCAATCTTCCAGTAAAAACGACAGGCTTGTCTTGCTTGATGTATGCATGGTTTCTCCATTCATTTGTTTTCTTAAACCTCGTTCCTCCAAGTTCACGTTTACTGCTTCCACTTTTGAGTGAAATGGCCGTATCATGTTCTGTCGATACATTGGTTTCAACGCGACTTGAAATGTGTAATCATACATTATAACGTTTACCTATATTGATCCAATAACAAGCCTTCCAATTTATGTTGAAAAGCAGCACATTTCAGTTTGTCTTGTTAAAGTTGATGGTTTCAATTCCTTTTGTTTTGCCCCATGCGACTGCACATTTATTACATTGAAATACGATACATAAACACAAACATAAAGTTGCATGTTTAAATGTGTAAATAATATTAAAGTAACTCGAAAAACAACTGTGTGGTTGAACATTGTTGGTACTCTCTCTATATCTCTTTTTAAGACCAGTTTCTAAATGTCCATTCAGGATACTTAAAGTTGGACGTTTTAGTTATACAGGCCAATATGCATGGAATGCAGTCTAAGAGTGGAATTTAAATAGCCTAACTGCGCAGACATTATCTTATATATGGCTGAGCAATTGTATAACCTCATCATCGCTCAGAATATGCCCTGCACACTTGACCTTGAACAGTCCACGGAGACCTTGTTCATTCATTAGGAATTCCTACGAGTCTACAGCTTTCGCCCTAATTAGCATAGGGCTTTTTTCAGCACACACGACAGCAGCAGGAAGGACAGGAGATATTCACCTGCCTGCGTTTGGCACCTTCACAGCACGTTGACAATGTGCTCCGACAGATGGTACCATTTACAAAGCTCTTCATACTGTGATGCTCATACACCTTTTTATTATCTCCTGGCTGACTGGATCTCGTCCCAATTCGCTCTTCTGCCTCCCAACTCACTAAGTATCTGACCTGGGGTCTTCTTTAGATGTGTAAGGACCTATTCAAAACCCCTCAGCAAGCCCTATGGGTCCACACATCTCCTTTTAAATTCAAAGCTGGAAAGTTCCTCTTTGGCTGTTCAAACGCCCCTGGAGACTGGGGGCGAGGACTTCTGTGGGCATTATAAGCACAGGAAGCGAGTAACAGTGGGAGTTCGTTCCTCGTCAATAGGTGCTTTCCTCTGAGATTTGGATGGCTGCCAGCCTCCCTTGGTTTTGGCCAACAGTAGGCAAGCATGAAAAGTCACAAGGTTGTTTTGTTTTTTTTGATGATGATGAATCGCAGTTTCCTAGCTGACACTTCATGAATAATGATTTATGATGGAGGTGGTTGAGTTTTGAATGTCCATTATTATTTGTGAAGTAAGCTATACACACTGGCCCCAAGAGAGTACAATAGCTAATAGAAGCAAAGCTCTTAAAGCCTTGATCCTTGGCAGAACCCATGTCTGACACGTTTAGCATGAGAAATGCACAGGAATGCTAATAAGGTGGAAAGAAACGCTCTTATTTTTACGCTCTTAAAAAATAACGCTCTTATTTTTCTCTTCTCGCAGCAGCTGGTGGCTAACCAGTTTAATCAGTGATAATTCTGTTTAGCTCACGAGCTCTGGAGCAGAGCAGTTTTCCACTGTTTACCTTAGGAATAATAATAATAGTTCCCAAAAATGATCCTTCAGTTCAGCAATCTTGTCTGTTGATTTTCTTTGCCCATGAGGCATAGCAGTGGAAATGCAGCAAGATAGGCCTAAAACCTGTGGCAATTATCAATTCACTACCTCATATGATTCGTACTATTCTATGAAGCAGAATTCTAAAGTACGTGCTTGTGCAAACGTTTTGTGATAAGTCTACTGAGCCTTCTGGTGGCACCTAATAATTAACCCTCTTAAATTGAGCCATTCACTATGGGATGATTATAGTATCAAAATGATTAACACGTGCAAGCACACTTATCAATGAACTTGATACATGTTGCAGAAATGTTTTATCCATGCCTTTCAACTTGCGTGTGCAAAATTCAAAATTGAATGAATGTGAAGCAATTTGTTCAAATAGAGACATTTTTGTGAATACAAATGTTTTCCTTTGTATTAGTGTATCATAATTTGCACATACAACACAGAAGATGTGCATGTGTGGATCAGGTGACACGCGTGCATTCATTGACGTCTTTTCTGAGTCGATCTCATTTGATTCATTTGGATTTTGAGACTTTCTTTTCGCGGTTTTTAAGCATTTCACAACCCACACACAAACAACTACAAATGAATAGGCCTGGTGCTAATTATTAATGTGTGCACAACTACCCATCTTTTTGACAAATTCACAAATGTGCGTCACTACATTTAAACTAATACAATACAACTTGTGTGTGCAAAATCCCAAATCACATGAATGTGCAGCATTTTGTACAAATAGAGACATAGTTGTTAATACAAAACCTCGATTTTGTATTAATGTAGGCCAGAATTTGTGCATGCAACAAGTAAGATGTGCATTTGTGGATCAGGTGACACGCGTGCATTCATTTACTCGTTTCTGAGTCGATCCTATTTGATTCATTTGGATTTTGAGACTTTCATTTCGCTGGTTTCGCCTGGCAAGATCCACACACACACACACACTGTCTGAGAAAAGCTGCTACCACTAGATGGCAGTGTTCTGCTAAAACAGACAACGGCAGCATAATCAAGCGTTCTTCCGCATTTAAGACGCTTAATGAGAGTATTATTGTGTACTAAATTTAGTACACAATAATATAGGCCTACCTTATTAATAAAGCATACTTTATAGAGGCAAACATTAGATCAGATTATGAACAACACCCATAGAAAACCATTAGTTGCATGTTCAATACGGTATATTGGCTATTGACTATTGAGTTTAAATATCACCGTTTACGGCATGACGTTAAGCTTTTTCTTTATAATATGCTCTATGGGAGGGAAATATATCCTACAGACAAGAGACTACATGAACGCAACGAACGGCGTTTCAAGTTAATGGCATTTTCCTTCCCGTTAAAAAAAGGTGAAATTTCGCAGTTGCGTTCATATTATATGCTTATTTTTATCTGACTACACACTGTATACATAGTATACAAGCTTTGGAATTTGAAAATGTCTGTTTTTAAATATTAAAGACGATTTTCGCAGTACATTTGTTTTCCCTTGACCCTTAGGCTAAGCCACTGTTATAGGCTATAGTCTTACTATAGCACGATGAGTTTTAACAATATGCAACCATTGTATATCGACATGAAATATTAATTGAAAATCAACTGGCGTAGCGGGCCTGTAGCTGCATTTCTACATGAGAATGCTTTGACGCGCTAACCACAGCTCATGATGCACAAGGGAACGTCTGCCAATTTCACTAACTGTGTTAAAACCACTGATCTATATAATGTCATTCTATATAGATCAGTGGTTAAAACGTATAATTTGTTTTTATTCAAATTACTTTTAAAATTTAATAACAGACATTTTCAAATTCCAAAGCTCGTAGAAGGTTTCTGTAAGACTGACTTACAAGTAAAATTTGGACAATACTTCCCTTCATGTAGCCTGTATTCTGCAGAAAAATACTGTAATTCACCAAAAGGGTTTTTTCATGCAAAATGGTTGTAGTATGTTCCTATAGTGACTAGACTGGCTTACTACAGGTGCAATTGTCCCAATACCTCCCTTCATGTAGCCTATTTAAACAATTATTATATTTTATATAAAAATGACTGTAATTAACCAAACGGGTTTTTGGTGACTTACTACAGGTGAATAATGTAAAATTTCACCTGACTTATCACTAGGAACGTAGGCTACTACAACCTTTGGAACATGAATAGAAAAACAATTTACAGTAATTTAAAAAATTGTACCGTTCAATCGAGATATTGGCTGGACATACAGTAACAGTAGGCTAAGCCAGTCTGCCCACTAGACTTCGAAGGTTATAATATAACCTTGGAAGTATGTTCATTTGAATGAATGACTGGATGTTTATATTTTTTTTTTGACTGAGTGGAATTTGCAGATGGTCCCTTTATAAAATGTGGCGAATATTAAAACTAAAACTTACTTCACTGCGCTCTCGGACCGGTTGCTCTCCCATTCACATGCAAAGTTAAACGCAACTGCAGGATTTCATGTTAAGCTTTTTCTTTTTAACAGGCTCGGGAAGGAAAATTTTATTAACTTGAAACGCCGTGCGTTGCGTTCATGTAGTCTCTTGTCTGTAGGCTATATAGTTTTCCTCCCATAGAGCATATTATAAAGAAAAAGCTTAGGCCTAACGTCAATGCAGGGTGATATTTAAACTCTGTAGCCAATCCACCTTACTGACCATGCAACGCGCGATTGCACGTTAAGCGTTTTATAATGGTTTTCTACGGGTGTTGTTCATAATCTGATCTAATGTTTGCCTCTATAAAGTATGCTTTATTAATAAGGTAGGCCTATATTATTGTGTACTAAATTTGGTGCATCAATATCACTCTCATTAAGCGTCTTAAATGCGTAAGAACGCTTGATTATGCTGCCGTTGTCTGTTTTAGCAGAACACTGCCATCTAGTGGTAGCAGCTTTTCTCAGACAGTGTGTGTGGATCTTGCCAGGCGAAACCCGCGAAATGAAAGTCTCAAAATCCAAATGAATCAAATAGGATCGACTCAGAAACGAGTCAATGAATGCACGCGTGTCACCTGATCCACAAATGCACATCTTACTTGTTGCATGCACAAATTCTGGCCTACATTAATACAAAATCGAGGTTTTGTATTAACAACTATGTCTCTATTTGTACAAAATGCTGCACATTCATGTGATTTTGGATTTTGCACACACAAGTTGTATTGTATTAGTTTAAATGTAGTGACGCACATTTGTGAATTTGTCAAAAAGATGGGTAGTTGTGCACACATTAATAATTAGCACCAGGCCTATTCATTTGTAGTTGTTTGTGTGTGGGTTGTGAAATGCTTAAAAACCGCGAAAAGAAAGTCTCAAAATCCAAATGAATCAAATGAGATCGACTCAGAAAAGACGTCAATGAATGCACGCGTGTCACCTGATCCACACATGCACATCTTCTGTGTTGTATGTGCAAATTATGATACACTAATACAAAGGAAAACATTTGTATTCACAAAAATGTCTCTATTTGAACAAATTGCTTCACATTCATTCAATTTTGAATTTTGCACACGCAAGTTGAAAGGCATGGATAAAACATTTCTGCAACATGTATCAAGTTCATTGATAAGTGTGCTTGCACGTGTTAATCATTTTGATACTATAATCATCCCATAATTCACCATCCAGGCGAGGCACCCACGTAGGGTCCCTCTAGATCTGAAAGCTGCTTTGGGCACTTTCATTACACGCTTCACTTCCACATCTGCACTTTTCCCTGTCTCTCTTTGTTCAGAGAACGAGATCAGAGGTCGCTTGAGGTGTTCCTTTTTACGTCACAATATCTTATTCATCTATAAATGCAAATGTGGCACCAAATTTCTGATTTTTTTTTTCTTTTTTACTTAATGGAGTTCTCAGCTACCTTTCATCAAATTTGTCTCAGATGTTCTCTTTAAATTCTTTATGATAATGAATAAATTCTACCATTTTTGACATTCAGTAACAATATGTCTACACCGGATGCGAGTGACACGACAATGCGACAAAACCAAAAATAACCCATTATAATCTGATTTCAGAATCTTAAAGCCTGTTTATATGAACCCTAAGGGCCAGATTTGCTAAACAGGGCAAATAAGCGCGAGACCGCAATCCCACAAAAGCAGTGGAATGGGAGTGGAAAGTTTTGCGTGTGATTTGCTGACAATGTGCATATTAAAGAATACAGACACAACCAGATCATTTCCATAAAGACCAATGCAGAGGATACTATAATATTTTCTCTCATTCTATGAGAAGTCGTCACATCAGATCACAGAAAGAAGTTATTTCAAATATTGACTGATGTTAAGTGAGTTTGGATCAAAAACATGGTATGGATCTCATAAATTGCTGTGTTTTGACGCTATGCTAAGCTGACATGTTAGAGAGCCCTTAATGCACTACTGTTGCTATAGTAACGAACAACTTTCAGGTGTATATGATTGAGATAAACTTTACACTGTTATTACAGTGCTGTGGTTATTTCAGCAAACAGTTTGCTTTGTACATTCAGTTTAACAGCCTATAAAGAGGGCAAACCTTATCATTCAACTGAACAGTACCCATCCCATTTTAGACACTTTCGTTATGCTCTTGCTCTGTCCATGCAATAAATGCATGTCTTTGAATGAGCGGGTGTTTTCTAGGCCTACCTGCACAGGTATTGTCTATGATATGACCCATTACAGGGGCAGACAAAATTACAATCAAGCATAGCTCACTTATATTCAGTGAAAATATAGAACTGTTAGCCATACTGATTCAACACACAATTAAGAGTCAGTGACCAGAACAGCGCAGTCTAACCCTTTATCACATGTGCTGGGGCACCAACCCAGTTATGGATAAGTGATGGGTCAAAAGCCAGCTCACCCTCGTTGCTCTGGTAGCCCTGGTCTGTATGTGGAAAACGCTGCATTTTTGTTGTTGTGTAGATGTACTCTACGACTTTTGGGGTTAAATCATGGTCCAAATGGTAGTAAATTGACTAGCACAAACCTTAGTAAATCACGTTGCATGATTCATTTAAATACTCTCATCCCATAAATATTGCATCGTAAAAAGAGAAACTCAAGATGCAAAAATTACTGTCCATGCCTTTTCATCGCTAATTTCTCACGTGTCTTTAGTAAATCCAGACAGTAGATTTACATCGCCAATAGAGGGTTTGCATTGGATCAAGCTGTTAGTAAATCTGGCCCTAAATATTGTAATCTAATTTACATATTAGTTTACATGTGCATTGTATGTACTCTGAACAAAACTTCAGTGCAGGTGCAGTCCCCATTTGGTACATTCAGATCCGGAAACAGCCACCGCGGAAAATATCATTGGAGTTACAGAAAGCATATTTGCCATTTTTGCCTTTATGACACATCTGATATACATGTCGAAAGAGTTTTTGGAAAATGTTCAGAAAATATTCAGTCTCCTCCACTAACCAGTTCATAAGACAAGGGTGTCCAAACCGCTCCTGGGGAGTTTAGCTTCAACTTCCCTCAACACACCTCCATGGAAGTTTCTAGTATCCCCAGTAAGACCTCGATCAGCAGGTGCAACATGAAAACTTGTGTAACAGTATATAGCTACAATTATTGCAATTAGCATAACTCAAATAACTTGATTCCAGACTTTGGTGTCTTGGCAAATCTAAACTGAATTTGACACATTTGCTGCATCCAAAATATTTTGAAGATGCCATTTCCCACAAATTACAAATCAAAATATTGGTCGTCTGTGGCCTCGTTGGATGGGAAAGTGTCCTGGATGCGCTTCAATCTTGATATGTTTCACCTGAAAACTGCATGTTCGAATATTATATTCTATTGAAGTACTGTTTTACACATACCAAGCTACTGTATAGTAGAGTTGTAGGCACATTTGGACACAGGGACTATTGTGATCTCTTCTGAATCTCTGGAAGAGACACCATGTGAGATTATGAGAGTATTTTTTCTTTGAAAAAAATCCTGAAGCAGGGGAAATAAATAAAAGTCTTTGTTTCTCTTTTAAACTCCTAGCTGTCTCATTGAGGTATTCAGGTGATCTCACTGGTGATTTTCCTTTCCTATGGGGTTTGCTTGTGCATGTGGCAAAGATTGTCTTATTGGGAATTTGTAAAGCCTTATATAAAACAGACAAAATTAGTTTTGGATGTCTTAAATATCCCATTAAATCCAGAGAGGGACTGGAACCAGTTTCTGGCTTTGAGTCATGCGTTGGTTATGAGTGCACATTAATTCTAATCGAATTTCCAAACTAGGTCTCTCTCTGAAGCCACACTGATGGCGATTATGATTCAGGAGGTCCCCAATCATATTTAATGCATGACGAATCATTTAACTTTCAATTGAGTCATTCAGTGGCAATTACCAACTGGATCTCACTTTATATATTCACCTGGAAGTGCCTTATTCATTAGCAATATGGCTGCTTGTTATTGGAAAGTTCAAAGCTTTTCTCCTCAATTTTGAATGGTTTCAATGAGTTGGAAAACCAAGAAGCAACTTCCAGCTGAATAGTGACGCACTAATTCTATCCCTTCAGAAGAGTGGTGTACTGAAATAGCCCCATGCTAAGTGCTAACTGAAACTCAATGCAGCAAGGATTTCATTAAAATGTCTACTTTGAATTACACACAGACTTTTTTCACCTCACTTTACACCAAACAATTCATTTTCACTCAGTTATAGTCTCGTTAGATACCAGCTTACCTCAAATGAACGTTGTCTTTTCTGCTTGGCTGAAACAGTATGTTAAGTTGCATAGGCAATGATGCATGCGACACTGAACATCAGACAAAACTGAAACTGGTGGGGGAAAAAGTCTGAAATTGGAGTTCGGCATAATTAAAAGGGCAGATGGGTCACGCACATCTCACTCACCATATTCCCTGTAATGTTCTCAACTTGTTCTTACGGTCCCCAATCAGTTGCTGTCCTCTCCGTTCAGATCATTGTGGTGTGTGTCATGGCTGCCAAAATCTCTAAGTTTGATGGTACTTAGCTTTTCTTTCCCTTGGCAGGAGTCTAGTGTCAGATTTACATGTGGTTCATGAATATTGCATGATCTCTCTGGAACATGGTAAGTGCAATGCACAGCAGACTAACTGGATGGTTTAATAGAGGGAATGCATTAACGTCACTTCCCCGCCGGAACACGCCCCCCTCAGCGGGACTGAGTGGCAGAAGAGCTGCTGCGTGGCTGGAGTTAATAGGGGAAACTGCGTTAACGCGAGTAAAACAAACTATTATCAGTTTAAACTAAAAGTTGGACTCGATATAGTGTTCCTTACAACTTATCAAAGATCCAGTGATCCATGGATATTGACATGCAGCCAGTAATCGTGTTTCCTGACATTTATATGTGCCTGATTTCGACGCCGGGGAAATAAATGAAGAAAATTTGCCTGTAAACGTTTTATATAAATACAATATAGATAGGTCTAAATCCGAGTGATCACTTACATTAATGTTATACTGTATATCATCATATCGTCCAGCCCTAAAACTTGTATAGTTTTTTGTCAGTGTTTATTTAAAAACATCCAATTATGCAGAATATAGTCTGTTCTGTAGCTTTTTGCAGTCTGTAAAAATATACAGTACCTCAGATTTCTGGTCAAATCTAGTTGTACAGTCAATCGCAAAGCTCTTTCCCGTTTTAGATGTGTTTTGTGTGATTTTCACGGCATTCACGCTGAAAACAAATGCTGCCGCTCAGTCTTTTTGCCACTTGTGGGCGTGACCGCATTCACTCCGGCCGACGGTGACGTCATGCGCATACCCTCTATTAATGTTCTGTGTTGAATGTGGTATGAGACTTGAGTTTAGCTGGAGAGCATTACTCACTTTAAAATGACTCGTAACAAACAAATAATTATTTTTCAACATCATATCTTTGAAATAAATATTAAACGTTTCTCCACAGAACAAATCTCTTCACTAGTTGAAGATTATATAATATGCAGAAGATTTAAAGACCAGACATTACACAATACTTCCAGAGAGTATTCCAAGTTATTAGTAGCCTAAAAGTAGTCCATTTAAGAATTTTTTGTTTTCTCGTAGCTAGCTAACATTTCATGGTGAGGCCAATGTAGGTGTCAAATGGGCTTGAGATGTGGGTGCTGCGTGGGTTTTGTTCATGGGCTTCATGTTGGGTCTATCTGAATCCTTAATACGTTTGTTCATGGGTTCCATGTCTCCCTTATCTAAATAAGCCCCAGTAGAGGGCCAACATGGAACCTATGGAAAACCCATTAAGGGCCCTTTTGGGGGCTTATGCAGACATGGAACCCATTCACATTTGCATTTATTCATTTAGCAGATCCTATAATCCAAATCAACTTACAGTTGAGGAATACAACAAGTGATTCATCTTGAGAAGACAATACACAAGATAGTATAAGCTAGAACAGGGATGGACTAAGGAATAATGAAAGAATAGACAAAGGAATAGTGAAAGCATTGGTTCTGGAGGGGGTGTAGACTCATAAGAGAGAGCAGAGGCACAGTAGGAGCGTGCAGAGCCCTTGTCCATTCTGTACGCAAGCATCAATGTCTTGAACTTGATGCGAGCCAAAACTCGCAACCAGTGCAGAAAGATAAACTTTGTACTTTGTATGTACATTTCTGAAATACTTAACTTAGATAGTTACCTCTGATAACAGAACACTCTAAATTGTTATATGGACTCGTGCATTTTCTGTAAATGTGCTTTAAAATGATGTGTATTGTGAAAAGCGCTATACAAATTAATGTGAATTGAATTGAATAAACAGAGGTGTGGCATGGGCTCTCTTGGGCTCATTGAGTCTTATTCACGCATGTGTACGCACAAATTTGTGCGTGAAATGCGCATACCAGCGGCAAGTTTGACGAGATTGACGAAAGGCTGTAAGGAAAGGGTGTGCGGAAAGCCCTTATATGGAGATGGTTTTATGCAAATGACTAACCTTGTGCACGCGGCCGCTCATTTAGAATACTCCAAATTCACTAACATCAGAACGATGTTATGAACACATTCATGTGCGTACGCTCGTGTTGTGAATTAGGCAGAGATTTTTCGTGAGAAGTTCTCCTGTGCGTACATATACGAAATAATCCAAGCAGTTATTAGTGAATGAGACCCATTGAAGACTTGTGCTGCAGCATTTTGAATCATTTGCAGAGGTTTGTTTGCACATGTAAAGGCCTGGACGAGAAGCTGTGTTGCATGCTCTGTAATGGCACTTTTCCACTGCATGCTACGGCTCGGCTCGGCACGGCACGGCTCAGTTAGCTTTTCCACTGCAGTTTCGTACCGCTTCAAAGTGATCAATCAGTGATCTGCAGTGTTTACAGTGTTGGAACTTCAACTGAGGTGGTACTTTTGAAGTGAGCTGTACCGTGCAGGGGAATAAACCCAAAAAGTGAGCCGTACCGAGCCCTACAATGCAGTGGAACATTTTTGAGCAGTGCAAACCTGCATGTTCTTGCAATATGATCTTTAAAGGTCAGGTGATCATCAATGATTACCCCAAGATTCCTGGCCAAACTTGATGGGATTATCGTTGATGAACCTCACTGGATAGTAAACTGGTGCTGTACTGACGGAGAGGCTGGGAAGATGAGTTGCTCCGTCTAAGGTTAAGTTGCAGGTGATGTTCTTTAATTCATGCTGAGATGTCGGCCAGGCAGATCTGTGCATACAGTATATGTTGTAGGTGTAGGCAATGAGTTGCCTTGGTAACAAACGAGGGCAACTATGGAAACTAACCAGGGACAAAGCAATCAGGAACTAAACACAGGAAGTGATTACAGAAACAATGGAAAAAAAAAAAACACTTCAGTATAAAAGTCCCTAAACTCAAGACCATAATCATGACAACAACCTTGAGGGATATGTGAGGCAAGACAAACCCCATGTAGGACAAATACCTCAGCCCATATCACACCTACATTGGCTCCACCATGACATGTTGGCTGGGCTCTGTCATCTAATATTTATAATTAGCTTTTATTCATAGTTATTTTTGTAAAAAAAAAAAAAAAATTCTTATATTGTCATGTGCTTTATTTATTTATTAATACAAATATATATATATATATATATATATATATATATATATATATATATATATATATATATATATATATATATATGTGCACATTTCATTTGTAGGTTATAATTTGATTTTGGGTCCTATTAAAATGTGGTAAAATACATACAATCTGAATAAACTGAATCAGTGGCTTTTTCATTTAATTTTCTCAATTTTATCCGATAACAATACTGACTCAAAAGTTAGAATGACAATGTAAAAAAATTAAATAAAAATAAAAAATAAAAAACCTCAACTGAAAAGAATGTATGACATGGGGTTATTCTGACCCTTATGCTACAGAAAGAACTATGATTGTTATGTACACCATTTGAACTTACTATGCATAGCACAGCATATGAACCATTTGCAGAGTTAACACCTACAATAAATGAGGGTACTCAAAGTTATAACATGACTGGCCTCCAACCAGGCGCATTACCATGTTCTGCAGGCCAGTTCACTGACATTTCAAAAATAGTGCATCTGAGTTATGAACAGCTCAGCTGTAGCATGTTGGAGCACCAATGTCGGAGATTAATTTACAAAAGAAGAAGAAGAAGAAGAAGAAGAAGAAGAGGAAGAAGAAGAAACATACATATATACAAACATATCTGTCAGATGGAAAGACATCTCCATATTTTGTCTTTTTTCATAAATAATTACTATTGGTCACCCTTTACGTCTGTCTTCGGGTTTTGCATATATTTAACCAATGAAAAGTATTACAAATAGTGTGACTAAACATTGTATCTCCATTGGATCGTCAAATTCTCCAAAAACTCCACCCGCCTCAATCGTGAATCAAGTATGGCGTACAGTTTGGATTCGTTTCTGCTTGTTTGCAATGCAAGGGTAAATAAAGAACTGAACGCATTTAAACACTGATCAGCGAACATAAACAAAAGTTTAACCATACCTGGAGCCTTTACCATGAAGCCGGTTTAGGTGGCCAAGTATGTTTTAGTTTAGTTTGCGCCAACCCTGGGTTTTAGGCACCATGCAAGTGGTTTGGCTTTTAGCAGTGTTCATCGCCATAGTAACTTACGCTCCACGGCTAATCTGTTCCGGGGCAGGTTATGTTCCAGGTAAGAGGTTGCAAACCAAACTTGGACCAATCAGCTGTAAGCAAAGTGACATGTCTGATAGGATAAAGTCGCTCCACCTGTTTCTACTCCAAATTAAAGTTCACTACATAGCAAATGATTTTTAAAGACACAATTGTCTGGCTTTTACTAATGCTTATTTAGAATAACAATTTTGTATAATTTAGACAATTTTAGCTAATCAATTATTATTACGCACAGTTTAAATGAATACATATATAAAGGTACTATAAATACGTTTTAGAATCAATAGATAAAGCTATAAAATGACTACATGTGAGCTTAAATGTTCAATTCTATCTATACCTTTATCAACTTTATAAACTAACTTCACAACTTTTACTTGCACTGATATAGCAAGACTTTTTCTTTTAGATCTCCTATTTCATAGACAGCTATTTTCTTCTTGCTGTGTAAATTTGTTTAAATTCTAAATATTTTTCAATCTCATAATATTCTGCAAAAGAGAGAAGTGAATTGCCTGCTTCTCTCGCGAGAAATGAATCGCAGTTTCACTCTTTCTCAGCATGTGATTGGTTGTTCGTTACTGATGTCACTCCTAAACTCAGGATCAAAGCCTGAGTTGACAGAGAAAGTGGATGATGATCAGCATCATGGTACCAACAAGGACTGGTTGGATTGGTTTGGTTTTGTCAACTCGCAACTATTCCTGCAACCCTGAGTGGTAACCATCATGGTACGGGCCCCAGATTGATACATGAGAACAACCATTATTGTTTCTCGCACGTTAAGCAAGCATGCCTGAGCTCCTATTTACCATAACTGTGTGAGCTGATGAATGTTTATATGTGAATAAAAGCTTAAATTCAATCTGTTCATCATAAAGCGATCATGTCTCTTCAGAAAGTTTGGACCAAACCACTCCATTCATATGGTTTAGTTTTACATTCTCTTTATGAACTCGTTGGAGCTTCAAAGTGGTAGTTGTGTGGACTGTCACTGGAGAGACAGTAATCTCTCAGATTAATTTTAAATAGCTTGATTTGTGTTTTAAAGATGAACGAAAGTCTTACTGGTTTGGAATGACTCGAGGGTGAGTAAATGACAGAATTTAAATTTCTGGGTGAACTTACTCTTTAATAGCCTGCGCATAGCACTTCATCTTTTATAACATAAGATTTTGGCCAAATGACAGAAAACTGAGCGCCCACATTGCTACAATAAACTTTACTACTTAAGTTGATCAAAAAAAAATCACTTATTGCATCAGATGTAGCCATTCTAATGACGGACTAAAGACAAAATGTCTAAAATTCTCAGAAATATGCTAGACAAAAACTTTGTAACTCCATTTGAGCTTGATTTTGGTAAAATGTTAATAATGACACATGCAAGTGGCGGGCCATATACAAAGCCTCAATATCAACTTTGACAATACAGTGTTTAATTCTTTTAAAAAATACAGTGTTTTTCCATTTCAAAAGTTATGAGGTTTCCGCCCAAGAGTGATGATACATAATACTAACAATAGGGGAGAGCGGAGCACAACCTGACACATTTTGGTTTTGGCTCAATTATTTAAAAAATAATTAAGTTAGATTCATCTTTTTTTTACACAAGCAACATACACATCTCTGCTACAAATGAACACTTCAAGTTTTTTTTCTAGGAGCTTCCATTTTCGTACAGTTGCACTGAAAGTGACAGAAGTGCAAATGTTACAACCTACCCCATATGCGGGGTTAATTGTAACAGACAGAGGGGTTAGTTGTAACACTTGTGTGTAACACACATAATTCAGTACTATTTTATCTGTATAGTTTGATATTGTTTGTGCATCTGTATAGATAGATATCCATACATCCATCCCTCATCCAATCATCCTTCTATTATGGATCAATATCATGGATAGAGACATAGAAAAGGGCTGCGCAGTTTTGCAAGCAATACATACATAAATAAATAAAATCATCAAATATTGTAATTGCAATTGAATTGCATTTATGTGTGGCAGCTGCATGTAAAATTATTATTATTGATAATAATAACAGTAATAATAATAAAAACTAGCTTAAAATAAAAATGTAAAGGGCTTATTGCATTAAAACCAGGCTATATTTTTTAAAAAGAAACAAGTGATCAATGCATAGTAAACTAAAAAAAATAAAATAAAAATTTAATTCCAACATTGTTTGTGAAAGTCCAACAAAGTTAAATATATAAATAAATACTCTAACCTGAAAAGTTGTGTGGCTCCCTGTTTTCATTTGATTATCATTGTACACTTGGCGGCTTGTTTGTAACACTGTGCTACATCTAACCCCGCTGTGTAAAACATATTTTAAGCCTAGCTAACAGTTGCTAGGATTTGCTGACATGTTTCAAAACGGTGCTATGTTTTAGCCAACAAGACAGTAATTAAGGCAATATAAAGTTAGATTTGGTGACGTACACACCCAACTCAGAAACCGAAAAAAACCTATGATGAAAAAAATTTACTTGCATGGTGTCAAAACACTCTTTGTCCAGAATCTTCATGAAATCTTATCAAAACTTTCCGCAAATTCACAGGAGACCGTCTTCTGGCAGCGAGAGAAAAAGAGTGGAAACTCAACCGGCTTGATCCTGACTAACTATGACTAACTATGTAAAAGGTCCGTGTTACATTTAACCCTGCGTTAGGCTGTGCCCCGCGCTCCCCTAATACTACTACTAATAATAATAAAAAAGATTAATAAATAACTAATTGAATACTCCAGGTGTAAGCAGAGCCGGATTAAATAAATGGACTACACTAGGCAGGCTGTAGTTTTGGGCCCCCCTCCACCTATGTCATTTATGAATTGAAATCTGAAACTTACCAAAGTTACTAATACAAGTTAATTCACATTTTACATAGCCTAGTCTTTGGTTACAAATTGGTTGTTTGTATGCCAAAATAAGTCATGTGTTGTATATTAAACAGTCTATCAGACTATTTTTTTGATATTCATTATTTATACGTCATTACACGGCTCTATTAAATGCTATTAAATTATCCTCATCTTGTCCATTGGGAGTGTCATTGTTAAGGCAGTAGTACCAGTAAATAACCAATAAGTGTCAACTATGTAAACAGCTCAAAACATTTTTTTTTTTAATATTCACAGCTTAAAAGTTTTATGTCTTCCAGGTCTACATATATTATGTACATTCCCAAACTGTCATTAATAGAGGAAATAATTGGAAAAAGAGGTGAAAAGGGCCAATTGTCAAAATATTATAATTTAATAATGTTTAACTCTAAAGAGTCTGCTGTAGACAAATTAAACGCATGGAGGAAAGACATTCAAGAAGAAATAGAGGAATTTGAATGGACTGAAGCATGTTCAAAGGCGCAAAAACAAATCATAAACAGGCAGCTTAAATTATTACAGAATAAATGGTTGACAAGGGTTTATATAACACCTGAAAAACTCAATCATATGTCTAGCAATATTCCTGATATATGTACAAAATACCAAAATTATAAAAGAACTCTAATTCACTGTCTATGGGAATGTTCTTATATACAGAAGTTCTGGAAGGATGTCATAAACTGTTTGTCGGCAGGGCCTGCATTTCGTTTTGGAAAATGGGGGGGAAATCCCCCCTTAGGTGATTCTTTAATTTGAGGGGGGAGTTTAGACTTTTTTTTTAATTACATTTTATCTCCTAAAATGTATGCACTCATTGCATTTTTACAATGGGGTAATTTTGTTCTTAAGAATTTACGCAACACAGGGAAGCTTGATTTCAATCTTTGAATTAAATTGAAAAAAGTAGCACAAAAGTACAATAGAATAAAGATACCTATAAAGAGAAAAGTTTTTGCTAGGTCTCACACCAGTATTCAGAAATAGTACTACAGAGACTGAATAAAGTAGGCCTAATCAAATGCAAAATAACACTGTGTTTTAGTCCTGAGAACTAAATTAAATACATAGGATATTAATCCTGATTCCTTAAAATGAAAGCTATGTTTTGTTGTTTTGACAACCAAATTAATGACAGACCACGGCTGCTGTCACTGTAAGAGCTCGTGCACAGATCCTGTAGCCACTAACATTATACGGTCACGTGCGATGGATGCTTATTGAAGACATAACCGACTGTGTTTGGAGGATACTCACCAAGACCGAAATTGACATAATTGTCGCATGTTTTTGACTGTTAAAGCGATATAATCCACGAAAAATAACTGTTGTTACCCGCGAGCTTGTGAGGCGGCTTGTATGTGTGCAGAAAAAAACATCTCTCAGACAGCGCGCAAGTATAGCCTACCGAATAGTTCAAGATCGCGTGAATGTTTAAACTGGTAAGACTTAAGACGTGCAAATGGTAAACTGTAGTTACTCATGATGCAATGCTGGCCCATGCAAATGACAATTCCGTCTATCCCGACTCCGAAACGCGAGTGTATTATCGCCGCATGAACGAGATAGGACATTTGTACATTTTTTTATTTTTGTCCCTCTGTCTGGGCCCCATCCCACCAATCGGGCCCTAGGCACGTGCCTAGTTTGCCTTTGCGTTAATCCGGCTCTGGGTGTAAGGTTGGAGCCAAGCTGTCTGGGCAACTCTCTGAGAAAACAAAGGACGTTTCTGGAAATTAGCATTTGAATTTTCTCTCGCAAAATTAGCATCCCCATCCAAGATCCAATCACACTGAGTAGATTAAACCTCAGTATTGTCTTATCTGCCTCTCTTCCCCCATCTTTTCTCTCCACATGCTGAGATCACCTGACATCTATGGTTTATTAATGTGAACAATTACCAAACAGCACCTTACATGATTGGTATCATTTGAAATGTCTCAGTGTGACTGGCACAATGGTCTCATCCACACAGAAGTAAACCAAAAGGTATTAAAGATCAAGATTGTGATTATGAGATCCATATATTTGGCCGGTGCGAGACTCCAAGTGTTATAGGAATCTGAATGAATGAGTGGGGTTTGAATAAAGATTTAAATAAAATAATCAAATGTGTAGTTAAATTATTAAAATAGTGATCAATAGTCTATTAGCGTTTGCACCGAAATTCGAGCTCATGATAAAATGGAGTCAGATAAAAGTTTAATTGGAATAAAATTAAAAGACAAATCACAGGAAACCTTCACACGCTCTTTTGGAAACCGTCGTTGGGCTAATTGGACGGGACTTAAACACAGGCTTCATGCTCTCCGGATAAGACCTGTCCTCCTGTAACCTTGAGCCTCTGTCCTTTTAGTGTTTGACGCTGCCTTGCTTCCTTTTAAAATACAGCTTCTCTGCAGAAACAAGGTCTCAAAGTAAAACCAAATTATTTCCTTTCATTATAGTATGAAAACTTCTGTAAGAAAGAAACATATCAATACATTTCCATGATTCTAGGGTCCTGGGCTCAACAATATGGCAGTTTATTTTCATACACTTTCACTTATATTGTATAAGTTTACACAACACTTGGGGATGTCATAAAACCTTTAGGCTGGAAGTAAATTAAATTAATATAGATCCAAGAAATTGATGCCCATAAACTATAATGTGTTCTTTTGTGTGGGCACCCACACGAGGGAGTGTGTGTACCTGATTTAAAATGATTGTGTCCCATTGTAAAATCCTCAGTATTGCTGCTATTAATTTTATTGATAGCTATATTTAATTTCTAACACGACCACGCACACACATATCCACGCATCTTAAACAGAACAGCACAGTACATGTAAACTATTTATTTGTCCATATAGTCAGTCAATGGGGTCTAATGTAGCGTAAAACTTCAAACTAATATCATCGTTTGTGTTTTGCAAAAAAGTAAGTTTAAGGTGAATTATCCCTTTAAAGCATGTCCTTCATAATGTGATGATATGCTTAATCATGTTTGACAAACATGAGGATGTATATACATACAAAAAAGCTATATAAATATATACACTGTATATATAAAATATAAATAATAAAAAATAACATGATCAAGTTATTTTTTTTCATTGACTGTTTCATTTAATGAATTTACATTTATCAGATATGACTGTTATTTATACAGTATAGCTGTTATGAATGTAACATTTAACTGAATCTGACTTTAAGTTATGAAATTAATTAACATGGGTAATGACTGCTGACATGTCAAATATGTTTAAAGCATAACTGGACTTTAGGCTTAATAGTTTTGCGTAAATGTGCAAAAATGTAGCCTGTTATATATATATATATATATATATATATATATATATATATATACATATACTCAATATCAAACCACAATTTTTCCACTATAAAGACACACAACATAGTTCAAAAGAAGTAGTTGACCCTTGTTTACAAGGAGACAT